>BGPR01000146.1:842295-1251476 GCA_013235015.1 Araneus ventricosus | reverse complement strand
AGCCTCAAATAACAATTTACGAGTGGGGAAATTAGTTATACTGCCTTCTTCTTTTCAAGGAAGTCCCCGTTCCATACAAAAGAATTATCAGGATGCAATGGCTATGGTCAGGAAGTTCGGGCGACCTGACCTGTTTGTGACATTTACCTGCAACCCGTCATGGCCTGAAATTTTAAATGCCATGCAAGGTCGGGAAAGACCTGAAAACAGACCTGATATTGTCGTAAGAGTTTTTAAGATGATGTTATCGGAGTTCTTGGACGACCTTATAAAACGTAAAGTATTTGGGTGTGTAACTTCCTACATATATGTTATCGAATTTCAAAAACGGGGCTTGCTTCATTGTCACATTTTACTAACATTAAATTCTTCTTCCAAAATTCGTACTAAAGATGACATAGATAAATTTGTTAGTGCAGAATTACCAAACATTAATGTTAATCGAAGGCTTTTTGAAATCGTAACCAAATGTATGGTCCATGGCCCCTGTGGTATTATAAATCCAAATGCTCCATGCATGAAAGATGGTGAATGCTCTAAACAGTTCCCAAATGCATTCAGAGAGGAGACAGAGGAAAATGTAAATGGCTATCCAGTTTACAAAAGACGGTGTATAGAACCAGTTAGAGTGGGCAAACATTACATTGATAACCGTTGGATAGTACCATATAATCCGTGGCTATCTAAAAAATACAATGCACACATCAATGTAGAAGTTTGTGCATCTGTAAAAAGTGTCAAATATTTATATAAGTATGTTTACAAAGGTCATGATGCAGCCTCCATTACATTAAAAAATGATGACAGTGTTAATCATGATGAGATTTTAAAATTCTTAGATGGGAGATATGTTAGTGCTCCTGAGGCAATGTGGCGTTTGAGTGAGTTCAGCATGTCTGATAAATCTCACACAGTAATTAGACTTGCAGTTCACTTGCCTGAACAACAGGCTATTTTTTTAAAGAAGGGCAAGAAAATGAAGCAGTTGAACGGGCTTCTATAAAAGATACCACTTTGACTGCATGGTTTAAATTGAACCTTATTGATGAAGAAGCACATGAGTACTATTATGCTGATATCCCCCAGTATTATGTATTTGATAAAACTTCTACAAAATGGCAGAAGAGGCAAAGAAGGGGCCAACAAGTAATCGGAAGAATGCCTGTGGTTAGTGTGGAGGATTCTGAAAGATTTTACCTTCGAATGCTATTATTAAGAAAAACTAGTGTGATAAGTTTCAACGGTCTAAAAACTATTGATGGAACATTGTGTGAAACTTTTCAAGAGGCATGCAAAGTGCTTGGGCTTCTAGATGGTGATCAGCACTGGCATGACCCTCTTCTTGAAGCAGCAAGAATGCAAATGCCTAGCTACCTGCGAATTTTGTTCGCTATAATTTGTGGTTTTGGGGAAGTTGAGAACATTCCTGACCTTTGGACTCAACATAAACATTCCCTCTCTGAAGAGTTTGACATAGGTATTCGGAAGAAACTGGCCCCTTTTACGCCCCTGCAGAATTAAATGAACTGCTCAAGTCTTATGGCCTGAATTTACGAAAAGTGAATCTTCCATCAGTAGACTTACAATGTGATCTCTTCCGATTATCCTATGATGCCATGGAAGAGCAGTCTAAGGCTAATGCAAATATTGAAAAATTAAATTCTGAACAAAGATATGCTGTCTATAAAGTGCTACATGCGATATATGAGTATCAAACTGATATGCCAAAGTGCTTTTTTCTTGATGGTCCTCCTGGAACAGGCAAAACTTTTGTGTATTCGACTCTATTGCATGAAGTTAGAGGAAAAGGCGATCAAGCCATTGCTGTAGCATCAACCGGGATAGCAGCTACATTGTTAAGTGGAGGCAGAACTGCTCACTCTATTTTTAAAATTCCCCTTACTCTGAATGCCACTTCAACATGTAATTAAAAAGCAAACACCTCAGAAGCTAAAATTTTATTGGATGCTAAGGTAATTGTCTGGGATGAAGCTCCAATGACACATGTTCATGCCTTTTTAGCTGTCGATAGACTTCTGAAAGACCTTACTAAATGTGATGAACCGTTTGGTGGAAAAATAATTTTACTAGGTGGAGATTTTCGTCAAGTCCTTCCAGTCATTTTAAGAGGTTCCCGATCTTTAACAGTTTAAAGCTGCATTAAAAAACTTAGACTTTGTTCTGATTTTTTCGTTATGAAATTAACTGAAAACATGCGTGCTTTTGATTCTGAAAAAGAATTTGCGAGTTGGCATGTTGGTGAAGGTGAAAGTGGAGAGAAAATTCAGTTCCCCCATTTTGCTATCCAGAAATTCAAGATTCCGTTCAACAACTCTTTAGTGACATAGATTTTAAAACAGTGACAGCAGAAGAGCTTAAAAGTCGAGCTATTCTCACCGTAACAAACGATTTATCAATGCAAATTAATAATCGTGTCCTGGAGTGTATGCCAGGAAATGAAGTGATTTATGAGAGTATAGATAATATAGTAAGTAATGACCCGCAAGACCAACTCGCATACACCGAGGAATTTTTAAATAGTTTAACTCCAACTGGAATGCCACCTCACAAATTAAGATTAAAACCAGGAGCGATCCTTATGCTACTAAGAAATTTAGCACCTTCTAAAGGTCTGTGCAATGGTAAGAGACTAATAGTAATTCAATTGCAGAAAAATGTCATAGTGGCAAAAAAATTAGTGCTGATAATAACAATGAATCCTATCTCATACTTCGAATACCTCTCATTCCATCTGATAGTAATATGCCTTTTCAATTCAAGCGTAAACAATTTCCCATTAGATTAGCCTTTTCAATGACCATAAATAAAGCCATGGGACAAACTTTTGATAAAATTTGTTTAGATCTGACCAAACCAGTTTTTAGCCATGGTCAGTTGTATGTGGATCTTTCTCGAGTAAGATCCTTTGATTCTGTCACTGTCGTGTCGCCAAACTCTGAAATTTACAATTGTGTATATAGGGAAGTTTTATGAATATTCAAGTACTCTTTTATGATACTATTGGTGTGTACTATTTATTATGTGTAAATATAAAAATTACTGTTTGCAACATGTATATATAGAGAGATTAGATTTCTTTGTCATGTTTGTACAGGCAATTTTATCCCAGATATGTTTTCACTGTCAGTGAATTTACTTCATGCTGCTTATGGTGAATGATAATATTGCATACTTTTTGCAATGTGTAAACATAATTAAAAATAGAACCAATTTTAATTCAGAGGGGTTTTCTTTCACGCTGTTCTCGGAGAATGATTAAGGTTGCATACTATTGGCACCGTGTAAATATATAGATTATATGTTTTTTTGGGCACCGTGTTTGTGCAGACTATTTTATCCCAGATATATTTTCACTGTAAGTGAATTTACAATTGTGTACATAGGGAAGTTTTGTGAATATTCGAGATAGTACCCTTTTATGATACTAATGGTGTGCACTATCTACTATGTGTAAATACAAAAATTACAGATAGATTTTTTGCATTACATTTTTAATTTGTTTCAATGTTGTATATTATTTTATATCTAAGTGGATTGAATTACCTGCTTTGATACAATTTTTTTTGTAGAGCACAATCTTCAATGTTGTATATTATTTTATATATGAATGTATTGAATATGTATATATCTGCTTTCTTACAATTTATGTTTTCGTAGAGCACGATCTTTTGAATCTGTTTCTGTGGTAGCTCCAAAATGTGAAATATTTAACTGTGTTTAGTGGGAAGTTTTCTGTGGTCGATTGTCAAGTGTATTTTTTTTGCTTTACATTTTTAATTTGTTTCAATGTTGTATATTATTTTATATATAGGAATTTATTGAATATGTATATACCTGCTTTCGTACAGCACAATATTTTGAATCTGTTTCTGTGATAGCTCCAAAATGTGAAATATTTAATTGTGTTTATGGGGGAGGTTCCTGATGCTTTCACTATATAAAAAACGGCCCCTTTTCAGGGCCAAAAAATTTTATTCCTTCTTTATTAAGGTGAAAGCATTAAAAGGAAATCAGCTTTACTTTGTAAGTTTTATTTGAAAAAAAATATCTTTTTTGAGGCTGAAAAATTTTATTCTCTGCCGATTTAAGTTAAAGCATCAGAAGCAAAATAAAGCTGATTCATATATATATATATATATATGAAGATTTTAGAATAGCTTCTAGGACACAGTGTCTTCATTATAACGAGCGAAGCGAGCAAGGTTTGTGTAGCAAACCTGGGAGGATTGCAACGCAATCCTCCTGGGGGTTGGCGAGCTTCAGCGAGCAGGGGGCAGAGCCCCCTAGTTCTTCGTATTTCTTTAAATAAACCCCATAGTTACATGAGATTCAAGGAATTGAGTTATTTTCAGATTGAAGCTATGCTAACATCAGGTTGCAGATTTGAGAGCCTATTCTAGAGCATTTAATTTTGAATTGTTGTGAGATAACGAAGATCACGCATGACCACTAGAGCCTCAAAACTCCCATATTACAAGAAAGGAAGAGCATTCGACTCTTCTTAACAGATTTAACATCCACCAGCTCCACATGCCCAGCTGAAATGGAATAGGGTTTCTTAACCACAACGTTCTGATAATTATATCAATAACCTGTCGGAAATTACTGGGGTGCCTTACAAATGTCGAAAAAGGGATATTTTCTTAAAACACCTCTTCTACCCCTTATTTATTTATGATCGTATGTATTTGCGCATTTGGTTCCATTCTTTTATGCGTTCAAATTTAACCTGGTTAAAGTAAATCATTGTATAAAATGTACGCAGTTATGCAATCAGGAACCAATTTCATTGCGCAAAATTTTAGATACAACTATTTTTATAAAACACTACACAAAAAATCCGAATGCTTCCCCATTTCAAATTTATAGGTCTACTTTTTATGCATTATATGTAGACCCATCTGAAATTCGAAATGCGTAAGAAACTTAGTTACACAAATTGGTGCAGTTATTTATAGTTAACCTGAAATCCACAGCATAGTATTATATTCTTCATTTCACTGCTTCCTAATGGCAATTAATAAATATTTTGATTCAAGTTGAAACAGTTTTCCTTAAGAATTGATGAACGGTTAATTTAATGCTAAGAATCCTAACTAATGAAATATTATCTTGGTTGGCATGCAATTGAATTAACATCAAAGAAAACATATAATGCAAAATACATACAAATGCTTTCTAAGATTAAAGAAATTAAATCATTATATAGATATAAATAATAAATATAAAAATAAAATTAATAAATACAAATAATTACTTTTTTAAACATGCAATTTTATTCACGTAAATTCCTTAAGCGCTATAAGATAACTTGATGCAGTGCATGTCAAAAGTTTAAGCACAACAATAATTTTAATATAAAACTTTAAATATCACTCTATTTTAAATCAGTGTTAATGTTGGTAAAAAACAATAGAATTAAAAATTATTTTTGATTCAATCATTTTTTAAATTTATTTTTTACAAAAAATTTAGCAAAAATGCAAAAATAGCTGTGTCAAAAGCTTAAGCACAAGAGACTTTTATCTTTTTAGAGTCGATTAAAAATAAATTTTTATTGCTTGATTAATGTTTTTTTAGATTGAATTAAGTGAAATACACGGTTTTCCATTGATAACGTTTATGTTCTGGCTTTAAATCAAATGAAACATCGGCAATGGGGCTCTCAATTCTACAACTGAAGAATACATCTTACCATTTTAGAAAACAGGACTTGTGTGGATAGTCCACTCGTCTTCTATGGGGTAAAAATCAGGATTTAGGGCTGGCCAGTTCAAAACCTACACCATGCAGGATCTAAGCCATTGCGATGTCGATTTCGAGGCATGGATTGAAGCGTTGTCATGTTCAAAAGTCCTATATGTTCCACCTGAAATTAACACGAATGGAAGTAAACGATTGACAAGTGTCTCTTGGTAGTTTTCAGATTTTTCGCGACCACTGAGGATGGATAGGGATATCTGCCCATAGAAACAAATCGCTCTCCATACCATCAAAGATCTACCACCATACTGTATACTGAACATGGTTGGGACCTTGGTTCTTTACAAAGATAATACCAATAGTATACAAATAAATCACGGGCGTCCCAATTCAGTTTTTTATCGCTTAATAAAACATTCAGCCAACATATCACCACAAAAAACTGTAATCCAGCTTATTTATGGTGTCGTTCCAAGCAACGTAATCGAGTCTCATACCCTTTTTCATGTATTCAGATTCTAAAATTCTTCTACAAGTATACTTGTCCTCCAATGATATTTTTAATTCTCGAAAATCAATAATACCCAGTTGAAGTCAAGTTTCTCACGCGTCGGTCGTAGCAGGAGTTGGTCACTCGTGGCCTTTCAGAACAAGATTTTCGTTTGCAGCTTTCACCTCGAGCTAACATTCAATAAATTCTACGTTTCAACTTCTTTAAAGTAGCTGCAATTTCAGAGAAATGGACTTCTATTTCGATCCCGTACAGAAAATATTTGTTGCTTCCTTTTATAAAAATTCTTTATACCCAGCCCTTATGAAATAACCCCAAACCAACAGGCAGGTTCTTATTATAAACCTAGATATCATATACGTGCGCAGCTGCTTGGGTGATTTCACTAATTTGCATAAAAGCAGTTTTGTGCTAAACTCTTGACGCAGCAATTTTCGTTCTATTCTTAAAATTACTGATTAAAAATAAAGTTTTAAAGTTAAAAATGTTTAATATAATTTTTGAATTGCATATTTGGATACATGTAAATGACGTATTGAAATAAAGCGGATATTTAATGTTTTTTCAAAAAATATTGCTGTGCTTAAACATTCGATACGCTCTGTAGTAGTAAATTTCCAATTACTTCAAACATCCAATTACTTTATCAAAAAGAAGACTTCGCAAATTTTTATGTAATTACACATGCCTTTTCTCTGTCCAGCTCCTTTTCGAAAAATTATGCTTATCACGTATTTATGAATTTAAAAGATACCCGAAATATTCTTCACATTTCACTGCTGTCACTTTCAATTTGAAATGAGCAAAATTCTACAATGTGACGTATCAAACTGCTTGGGAAAACAACAATATTTAAACTGTCTTTTGAAATTACTGTCATGTTTATTTGAAAGATTTATACTTTACAGTCTCCTCCCACGAGTACATTCTGCAAGTATCAGTTGCAGAATTTAAAACAAGGAGAAACGAAAACGTAGAGGAGTTTTCAGATTCCACGTCAGTTATTTTAAAAATAAAGCATTTCGATTCCATTATTAGGTATCTCATAAAAATCGACTTTGTCTGAAAAGCAATTTTATTAATTCATCAGCTTTTTTCATTGAAAAAATAAAGAGATACGGATTAAAAAAGGAAGATGATAACAATAATAGCAAACATATTAAGAGGAAACAAAATTTAAAGGGGTGGAGAATTAAAAAAAGAATACTGCGAGAATAGAATGGAAATTAATTCAGTCGATAGGGAAAAATCCTCTGACAAAAATCATCCATCGTTATTAAAATTCGAAGGGAAAATATTGCTATGAATAAAATGAAGGAGACGTTAATTAAATTTAATAAAAAAGCTTTTAAAAGCGTATTTTTATTAGTCCACCAAAAAACGCTTGATTTATTCAAAAGTAATTTTCTACGTTTCGGTCTTCAATTCAATATTATCATTATGATCTTGCAATAAAATTTTCTTAAATCTACTGCTTGATGACACCACTTGCGTGGAATTTTAAAATATTCTATGACCATCAAGAACATGTTCAGAATTTCAGAACTCTGGCATATCAGGAAGCCAGTATAAAATCGATTCAAAAACTCAATTTTTCAAATATAGAAAAAGCCAAATTAAATAAAATAGTGTAAACAAGACTGGAAAATTTAATTTTTGTTCATTGATTTTGATATGTAAATTCACTGATACGAAGAGAAATTAATTTGGAATTGCATGTGAAACTGGTGGTCCTTTTTTCCATTAGAGTACATATTGACTCTCAGAAGGGGATTCTGAACAAGAAATGAAATATCTAGCTAAAGTAATTTTGTTAAATTCTTACTCATAACGACTAGTCCTCCAAGAGGAGTTGAATCTCTAATATAATTACTAATCCCCAGAAAGAGAAAATTTCTTCCGAAATAGTTAGAAAAATTGGATATTCACTAATGGTCTTTACAAGTCGTCTGTTAGCGTAGTGAAAAGCTAAAGAAAATTAATATCCATATGGTTTATGCTTGTTCTAACTAATATGAAATCATTGAAATTTGTTTACTTTTCTAATATAAGCAGTGTAATATGGATACACGTTAAGTATCAATGATAGAGAATTTCATCTTCGAATATCCAATTTGAAAGTAAGATATTTTTTGAGACATTACAGTTATGGAAATCTAACGATTCACACTCATTTTTTAAAATTGAAATATAAACCTTCTAAGAAATAAGTCTTTAGAATTTAACAAACATGAATTGAATTCTGTCAGATTCACATCTTTTAAGAAATTAAATAAGATAACAATTGTTAACATAAATAAATAATCGTCATTCAATGCATGCACTAGTAACAAAGATATTTTTTTGAAATTTCGTTTTATATGTGCTTTTAGTTTAAATGCTAATTTAGAATACCAAGAAACTAAATACTTAGAAGTCGTAAAGTTTCATTTTTCATTCTTTTTTCCCAATTGTTAAATCAAGAAACTTGACACAAATTTCGATGCTTTATTTTAGTATCGAACGCCTCCAAGCATACCTATCTTTCTTGTATTTTAGTTGCTTATATTATCCCTGGGGACACCACAAGTACGTGGATGAGAAGCTGCCGGATCAGTAAGCGGGGTCTCGCTTCTTCTGGAGGTGCAATGATGGGATGGTTGAGTTACCTCCCTCTAGTGATAGCATGTTCCTCCTACGTTAGGGTTCGGACCGTGGTGAATGGCTCCGGTCTTAGAATGTTTTGTTCTCTAGATCATATGAGCACGCAAACGGAGTTACCCCTGTCCTGCCAAGGCATCCTGGTACTATTGAATGACAGAACGCCGCCCCATGCCCCCTTGCCTGATGCCGTACACCATATAAACAGATAGGAGATGTAGAAACCAAGCACAGAAAAGCCTATGTTCCACAGGGAAGCACCAGACACGCTGAAATTCAAATCATCTTGTGTTTTGTGCTATCAGGACTGAGGATTCACTATGAGGTTTTCTGGATGTGCTATACTAATCATGTCATCTATGGCTGAAAAATTCATCAAACACAAATATAAAATTATCAATATAATTTTATGTAAAATCACAAACGCATGATAAAAAAAACAAGTTTTGATGCAGCATTTAAAGAAATGAATAGCTTTTTAACTAAAGCAATGAAACTTCTAAAAATTCCAATCACAGCAGAAATTTTTCCGCAATGTTGAACTCTTTATTAGTTCTTTAGAAATAAAATATTATTAATCATGGGATTTGACGAAAGTAATATGAATGTGTCCTTATACAACAAATAATTCTCCTGAAAGGCGTATTTCGCTTTTCTTATTGGTGAATCGATTAATGGGAAAACAATAAATCACAGGAATATAAGAACTGAAACATTCAGAAGTATTGATCTAGAAAGCTGAAATTCTCTTCGGAATTAAAAATATTTTATTTAGTATTTAATGGCTAGTTTAATTTTTCGGAAAGTACTATGAGAAATGCTGTGTATCTTGTAAAGTAGCCCTGAAATTATTAGGATTGGTGTGATGAAAGGTAATCACTGGAAAGAAATTTATGTTATTAAATGAAATTTTTGAAGAAAAGGGTTGGGAAAAACAATAAAACCCATTTTAAAGTAATAATAATTATTTTTTAAAAAAATACGCTTTTGTTAGTGTAGTAAAATGATGGAAAATAAATATTTCTCAAAACGAATATGGATGTCACAGTGAAAGCATAATATATGTAATAATGCCCTAATAGAATTACTCTAAGTAAGTTGGAAACTTAATCCAAATTATAATACCTTCCAAATTTGAAAAAAAAAATTGTTTCTTACGAGATGTATAATGGAATTTCGAAATACATGTGTGCTTCTTGCCATTAATTTTATGGTTTTTCTCTGACTTTCTGAAAAAAATTTCATGTTTGATAAAGAACTTTTCTTTTTTCCTTTTATTATTTTCTACACTTTCCTCCTGAATATATTTCAGAATTCATTATTTTCGAGAGAAGCAGGAGCTGTATTAACTGCACCAATTGGCATTTCGACTGTTTGTCAGTAAATTTTTTGTTACGCTGACGAAACGCTTTATTCCATTTTCTTGGAATTTGGCTTGAATGCCCCTTGAGGTCATTAAACGCGACGTAGGTCTAAGGATTTTAATTTTTTTATTCCTTTCAAGATTTTGGTCGTTTCAATGGTTCCGCTTCATGTAAGCTTCAGCTTTTCTCAACGCTTCTGGTCAAACGATTTATGCAATAAAAATTTGGAGATTAACTACACTCTCTGTCGCAAAGGTTTCTACAACTTTGATCCAGAATATTTTTCACGGAAGTGTTGCTGATCCACCAAGAGCCAGAAAGAATATCACCAATGTCCCTCCAACCCCTTCTAGACTGCGTGCATAATGCACAATCGACTGCCACAACGCCATGTTTCCTTTGTTAGTAGTTGTTGGACAGCCGTGGTTGAAACATCAAGCTTCTCGTTTGTTCCATATCATTTTTGTTTCTATCGCTGACTATAAGATATTATTGGGTCTTACTTCAAGAAAAAGGTCTAAGTTTATCTGTTAACAATTTTCTGCGTATTTATCGGGGCAATTTTCAGTTTTATATATCTTTTTGAACTAAATTCAGGAAAGCAGCGATAAAGCAAATGGAATTTAGATGTTATTTCGTTAATACTGATGAAAACAGACATTTACTTGTTATTTTAATAATACTGATAAGATCAGAAACTTGCTGAAATAAGTCACATTAGTTAAAAAAGGTATAAACTGGCCCAACATTTATAGATTGCGGTGAAGAGCAAATTTTTGATATTTTTTTCTGCCCTCGAGGTTTACTGTTCACAGAAATGATAGTTATTAGTTTTTTAGAATCTTGTAATCGATTTTTACCACGTTAACTAACAGATGGTGACCCTCATATAGTAAAAACGCATTTAAATTAAAACAGAGTTTTGCAACATTTCAGAACTGTACACATGAGGAAATGAACGAAAAATCTATTATATAATTCTATAAACATGAAATTTAGTAAAAGGATTGAATTAAATAAAGTTCGCTAATAGATCGGTGCATCAACAGAATGCGAAATAAAAATCCAAAGTAACCTTTCTTAAAAATATTTTTTTGCCAAAATCTTATATGTTTCTTTTTATATAAATATGTGTTCCTATTTTCCAACCAGGTGTGATTTTTTCCCAAGAGATATATAACTTTTTCATCTTTAAATAATATAGTCAGTAGATACTTCTAAAATTATACTTTAATCAACGCATTAAGCGAGGAACACAGGCAATTTACAAAATGTTTCTCTTGTCCTTTTAAGCTGCAGTATGACCGGATTTATTTTTGCTCTAGTGAACTGTATATCATCCTTTCAGAAAAGTTCACATTGAATTCACTTTGACATATTTTCAATAAACCATCCAGTACCGTGTTTTGCAACGAAACGCATTTGAAATAGTCATTTTGTTAAACATTGTATTCGCTTTTCTGAGAGATTTGATTCAGAAGAAGAAATTCAAGAATTTATGTATACCTTAGATGCTTTCTATTTTGTATTCACTAAAACTAAACATTATTCGTAGCACGAAATATCAGACAGCTGGTCCCGTTGTGAATTGAAACGAATTCAGTATTCTTTCGAAACATTAAGCATTTTACAAATGATACAAAAATATGTAACAGAGTTCTTATTTTTAAGTATAGTTGATGGGAACGTAAATAGTTGATATAAGATGCAAAGAATTCTAAATAAGCAGACATATTACTCAAAAATTTATACTGTCGCAATTGTTTTTTTCCAAACATTTTGAGAATAGTTAAAAAAGTTTAAGATGCATGTATTACGTTAATTTTTATACATAAAGTTAAAAGGATGTTTAATTAATGCGCACGAACTGAATGTTGTGTTTTTCAGAAGGAAAATATGTCGTTCTGATTTTAAGTGTTAAGTTTAGTTCAATTATAATAACGTCGCGTTTTGAAGGAACACGAGGGCCGTTTTGGGACGAACTCATAATTTTGAACTTTAATCAGATGACGAGAACGACATCTGAGCTGGCACTCACGCAAAAAAATTCCGCACCACACCAGCGGGAGGACACTTAGCCCTCAAGTGTGATTTAACGTGCAAGAGGCCCAATACACGAATGATCTTCAGCGGAATCGGCATTTGAGCCTGGACCCACCAGCTCCGAGGCCAACACTTTACCTCTAGGCCACAGAGGCCTATTTTAAATGTTGAACTGTAAATTTTAGTAAATTATGTATTCAAGAATGTAATGTTTGTTTATAATAAAATCATTTGTCAAAAATTAATGAAAGAAACAAAAGTCATGCATAATGGTTTATCAGTGTAAGCCTGCTTTCTCTGTAAATTATTGGATGAATTATAAATTTCCCTGCATAGAACGGAAATTACGCGCATTTGTTTGAATTAACATGATAGGCTTCCTCACTCCGGGATCGAATCGTGAATCGACGAAGACAAATTCCTTAAGACATAAAAGGATTCAGGGCGAATGCACATGGGATGTCACAGCACGCACCTCCATTTAACTCCCTCTTCCTACATTCCCTCAAACAGAAAAAAATTTTGTAATCGCTTCCAAGTCAATATTACACTGAAAAACAAATTTAAACGAATTTTCTGTTCCTCAATATACATTGGATGTTTCTTATAGATTTCAGGGTGCTGAAAAAGAGTACGTTTTTAAAAGTTTCTAAAACCCTCCAATTTTAATAAACTTCATTTATAATTTTTGGATTATATAAGCAATCGTATAGCAGTTATAACTATATTACATTTTTATTTTACATGCGTGTGATTTACGGATACATAAAATTAATACAGCAATAGAACATATAACAAGAGAGTAGAAACATAATATTTTACATATGGTGATGCAGCAGTGGAAATAGAAATTGATAACTTCCTCTACTTCATCTGAGATAAACTACGTTTCTGATATAAATGAAGAACGACATCTAATTACTCCATAAGAATTAAATGATCTCGTGAGAGACTTAAATTTATCAAAAAAATTACCTGAAGAATTACCTGAATCAAGATTTCAATGTTTGAATGTCTTCCAAAAGAAAAAGAACACTAACATATATATTTTCAAAAATCGACATAAGAATTATTCGTTTTTCCCCGCAAAAGGCGATATAGGTTATTGTGATGATAAAAACGGTTTAATGTCTGTTTTAAATTGACAATATAATTCGGCGATTGTTCATCAATGGCTCTGAAACCAGTTTGAAAGCTGTGCTACTCCGTAATGGAAATTCTCTATCGTCTATTCCAATAGCATATTCATGCATAATAAAATAATCTTATGAAAATATGGAGATATTGCTTCATGAAATAGACTATTCACATCATAATTGGAACATATGAGCAGATTTAAAGTAATTGCCATTGTTATTGGTATACAACTAGGTTATACAAAATACTGCTGTTTCCCGTGCGAGTAGGACAGCAGGGCAAAACAGCAGCATTATAAGAAAAAGAAGTAGCCAGAGCGTTCTCTAATCGATAGAAAGAAAGTTTTTCTCCTACCTTTACACACAAAGTTGGGATTAATGAAGAATTTCGTAAAAGCGTTGAATAAAGAAGGCAGTGGATTTCAATACTTGCAAGAACAGTTTTCAGAGCTAAGCTACGTAAAAATGAAGTTAGGGCATTTTCGTTGGCCCACGAATAAGCCACCTTATTAAGGACAAAAATTTAACTAATTTAGGAAAAGCAACTTGGGTTGATTTCAAAAATGTTGTGACACATTTATTGGGAAATAAACAAAATACTAAATATGAAAAATTAATTAAGGGCATGTTAAATTGTTACAAAAATTTCGGATGTTTAGTGTAATTGAAAATTTATTTTTTGGCGACTCATTTGAATTTTCCTTGAAAGTATGGGATATGTAAGCGAAGAGCATGGTGAGCGCGCTCCCACAAAGATATTTCTGCAATGGAAGCCCGATATCAAGGTAGATGGGCCCCTAATATGCTTGGATATTACTGTTGGAACTTTAGTAGAGAAACTACTGGTTGTGTGTATAAGAGAGCATACACAGTTAAGGCAATTATTGTTACATAAAATGTTAAATTTGGGATATTTCTTACGAAAATCATTTCTTTTCGCAAAAATTCTCTTTAATTTTTCTAAAACTTTATAATCAATGTAATTTTTCATTATTTTATATTAGTTTAAGCTTTAAATATTTATTTAATCTTTTTTAATACTAGCCAAACGCCAAAATTTATATGGTAAATGTATTGAATAAATGTTTTAACATTAAGATTTTCAAGATTTTGAATTTTCTTTAAGAATCTGTGGTTGATGAAAAATTTTTAATGTCATATTCTTTTTTTAACTGTCCCTAAAATGTAAAAACTACCACTTTCTTAGGGAGGAATAAAAACCTTGTTTACCAGTGTTGTTTCTTCACGAAAACTTTGCAATTGATATCTTTCATTTTTCAGTCTTTTCTACACGTTTGTGGTGTTAGCCGTTGTCCGTGTTTAGAGTCAGCGCTTTTTAAACCTGGTTTTGACATGTCTCTTTCACAAGTCCGTAGTCCGTAATTTCGTTTTTATAAAGATTAAATGAAACTAGAGTGTGTGTCGGTGAATTTACATCAAATGGGGATTGTAATTATGAAGAATGTGAAAGTGTGTGTGCGCGCGTGAGTGATTCTGATGAAGAATATTGTAAAGATCATGACTCAAATACTAATTGCGAGGATTCAGTCAGTGATACTGTACTACGTCTATGAATTCTGATTTTTTTATATCGGAAAAGTTTTAAGTGGTCAGAAGATCATTTTCCTAAAATTTGAAAGAATGCAACAAAAATATTGAGAACAACTTCCTGGACCCAGCTAAAAAAAATCTGCAGAAAATCTGAAGGTATTTGGAACATGTTTTCTTCAGATTTTCTGCAGAAAAAAAAATGCAGAAAATCTGAAGAAAACATGTTCCAAATACCTTCAGATTTTCTGCAGAAAAAAAATACGTTCCAAATACCTCTCACTCTCTCTCTGCAGATTTTTACAGTCAAGGTTTAATGATTAATTTCAATTATTAATTTAATTTATGAATCAACTTACTAATACGATGTAGAATGTGACGAAACTTCAAGCTCCTGTCTGGGATTCGAACCCGCGATCCTATAAAGCAGGAGCGATGGGCAGGCGCCTTAGCCCACAGGGCCACGTCGGCATACGCGAGGTGGAGATAAATTAATCTATTTAAGTTATACCTCACCATGGCTCTCGTGGCGCCATCTAGTGCTGTAAAAATCAACCAAGGTCAGAATAATTGTTTCAAAGGTCGTAGAGATGTGTAACAGATTAGATTAGTAATATTTTTGTTCAATAATATAGATTCTCAGTTTCAATAAATTCGTTTTCACCTTCTATATTTCTGGGAAGCCTTCTCTCCATCCAAAGGGCGCAAGCTCCACTTTTCCTTTCTTTTTCGAGGAAAATAGCTAGTCAGAAAGACAGTTGGAAAACTAATTGGAAATTAATTAAATTATGGGGTAAAAGTTTAAAATGGTAAAACCTCAAATATTTAATTTAAAGATTAATTTAGAATTCATTTTTTCAGTGGCATATTTAAAAAATTTAGTCCTAAGACATTTTTCCATTGAGAAATTTTTTGAAACTCCTGTCTGCTGTAGAATTAAACAATAATGATAATTACATTCTAATTTTGTTTTATATCCATTGGAAAATAGAGCTGCAATATTAGAGAATATGGTGTAAAATATGTATTTAGAGAAATGCAGATATTATGAAATTGCAGTTAAATCTTCAAAAAATCAACAGATATTGGTCGAGTTTAATGATTTTGTGAAAATATGCTAAATAACTGCAAATTGAATTAAAGACAAAATACAAAGTCTTACAAAATCTACAGGATATTTTAAGAAAAAAATAAAAATAATTTTTTTTGCAGATTTTATGCAGATTAAATTGACGAAAAAATGCAGATTTTTTGTTGTCTTACAAAATTATATTTAGAGAAAAATATAATAAGATTATTTAAAAAAGAATAGTTAGAGAAAAATATAATAAGATTTTTTTTTGCAGAATTTCTGAAGATTAAATTGATAGAGATTTTTTCTGTCTTCAAAAAATCTGCAGAATATTTAGAGAAAAATATCATAAGAAATTTTTCTGCAGATTTTCTTCAAATTAATTTGAAGAAAAAATGCAGATTTTTTTTGTCTTCAAAAAATCTGCAGAATATTTAGAGAAAAATATAAGAAGAAAATTTTCTGCAGATTTTCTGCAGATTAATTTGAAGAAAAAGTGCAGATTTTTTCTGTCTTCAAAAAATCTGCAGAAATCTTTAAGAAATCTTCAAAAAAAGAGATTTTCTGCAGATTTTCTGCAGATTTTTTTTAGCTGGGGAATTACCATTTTTTTTCAATTAATGTGAAAAAGAGTATTGAATCTTAGTCACTCGCAGTGAAAGACACAATGATTCAATATTTAATGAAGCATCTAATGCTTATATTGCAAGTTTTTTTTTTTAGGAAAAAGTTGGCAGAAAAAATGTATATTAGAAGTATAACTGTGTTATTAAAAGAAAGATTTTATTAGGTTGATTTGCCTATGACAGTTGTAATTTTTGTGAAAATTCCTTTTATTTGCCTTGCACTTAAATCTGTTTATATCTTTTTAGTGTGTTGATAAATTAACTTGCATTTAATTTTGCAGTTAGATTATTTACTAGTAGTTACTAAATTGAAGTGTTTTAAGCCGAGCGCACTCATTAGTGCACGTTCGGTTCACTTGTTCTCGCGGGATTAAATTTCTTCCCACAATCAAACAATCCACAAACAATTCATCCTAGCATCCTAAGGAGAGATGAAATTTGGTAACCATGTTAAGAAGAAATTTTTGGTATTTCGCTTGTTTATCTAGAAGTTCCTTATTCATTCAATTTATCATCCAAAATTATAATAAATTTTCAGCAGCTTATTCTTAAGGAATTAAGCATTTGAGAGTCTCTTAAGTGAATGTCCTTGAGATGTTAATATTAATATTAATATTTAGATTTAGATATTTTTGATTAATTATTTAATCAATAAGAATTTCAAGATGTTTCCAAAATGGTTATGAGCATCATCCTCTCCTTTTCGCTGCTTATATGATATGGGGACGAATTTTATTATTGTTATTATTAATTGAACTTTATCTTTTTATCAACACGAATGCTAAATTTCACTTTTCTACATTTATTTTTAATTTCTCATATTTCATATATTAAAGCAGCGGATTTCAACTTAAAACATGATGCATTTTTCATGGGCTGTTGTATATTACAAGTTTTTAGAAAGAATTTCCGAATAATCTTACATACTTGTGCAAAACTATCAAGATAAAATTGGTTTTCTTTTCGAAAGCGTTAGAATAGTTATTAAAAACCAAGATGTACCAACCCAATGGGGAACTTCAGCATTTTTTAAAAACACGTGAAAGCCATCCGTATTTGTAGAAAAAAATCATTCTAATTTCAAATATGCAAGTGAAATTTTACAGAAAAATTTATTTATTTAAATATTGAGAGCGAAAGATGCACTGAAATAGCAGGAATCATGATGCAATCCGAAACGCACTCTCATTGGCCGAGTAGATTCTGACGTCGAGGGTGCCTTCCTTCGCATACTTCTCTTTCGCTAGTTCTGTACTCTGCTTTGAATCAAGGCGTTTGTACCAGCTAACATTTTAAAAGTGAAGTTTTTAGCTTTTCTACTATTCAGCGTTCAATTTCACAAAATATTTTACAAATAAAGAATTTTTTCTGCTTTTAGTTTTTTTCACAAGGGGTGGGATGACATGGTCCCACCGCCCATCAATGGTCTTCCGTATTCCCCGAGACTCTTCCGCGGATAGTATCGTCAGCCCTTTATTTGAAAATGCCTTGAAAGAATGTGTATCTCTCGGAATGCAACAGATTTTCTAACAATCAGCATTCAAATGTAACACACTATTCTGTAGTATTTTTATGGATCTCTTTGAAAGCTTCGGAACAAAGCAAGCTACTCACTTTCTATCAGTAAAATCCTGATCGCTTACTTATTTTATTACAAGGGAAGTAACACAAATGTTTTGTCAGTACACGTGTCTGTAATTATTCAGTTCCGACAAAGAAACTGAACACAAATCGCCGGCTCGTAAATTATCTCATAAGAAAAGTTGTTTTGACCTTCCCTTGAATGCATTTTCAGTTATCGGAAAAGGGCTCTATACTATACAGAAAAGGCTTCGCATGACGGAAAACGGGTAGGTTTTCGAAACCATCAAGCAACAATAAATTGCAGAGGGCCCTCGGGAATTCCGAGAAGACGCTGCGATTTCTGTTGCACAAGCAAGAACGAAAAGATAAGAACTTGATTTTGCATGATGTATTAAATTTCGTATGCCCACAGAAAAAAACCCAGGAAATTATTTATTTCAGAAGTTCCGTTCAAAATAATCTCAGGTACGGCATATTTTAAAAACACACCTGTGCCTTTTAAAAATTAATTTTATTTTATATAGATTCATTTTACTACGCTTTATTTTACTATATAAATTATTTAATTTTTACAAGTATTAATTTTAAAATACTAGTTCATACTAATTAATATAAAATCTGGTAAAAATAACTTATATAAAGAAATACACTAAAAAATTAAAAATGATAAAACTGTAACCATTTTCGTAAACTGCAAAAAAAAGAAAAAATACGAACAAAGTATATGTAAGTAGTAAGCCTTCTTTACTGCAAAGTAAGTTTTTTTTTCATTATGTTAGTTAATTTTTGAATTATATAAAAAAATTATATAAACTTATAATAATATTCAAACCAGACCAAATGCAACTGATCTAGGAATTTAAGTGCTGTCATCAACAGACTCGAGATAAACGATGAGATAAATTTATACCACCTTTTCTCAATTATAATAATTGATGAGCAAACTAATTTTTTGAAGACTAATTTTGATTTTAAAGCATTCATTGAATATAAAGAATTTATTTTGCATCAAAAGTTAATTCTGCGAATTATTTTGTTGAACTATAAATGAAAACGAATTTTATTATTAAAAAAGTCGTGAATTTAAACTAATTTTTAAGATATTCTTGTTAATTTTCAATAGTACTGGTAATTTTTTAAAAGATATAAGAAACATTCGAATATCCATTGAAAAAATTTATGCTATAAAATAACATGAGAAAGTTTTTATAAAAAGCAGATTCTTAAAGAAGGTGGGATCTTCTATATTTTTACCCTTTGAGGGGCCATTGCCCCTATAAATTCCAAAAATAAATTCCATGTAATCAAATGGGAAAAAACTAATTAACTTTAACTATTTTCTTTAAAATATCTTAATTTTTTTGCTGCTAACCTCACCTTATACTTCTTTTAAGAACAAAAAAAGATATCGAATTCTGAATTTACTGTGCTTCATGATATACAATTTTAATAGGTATAATATAGATTAATAACTCACATCAAAATGATCTCCACAGACATAACGAACGCTGCTTGCTGATAATTCCGGATTTAGATTCGGATCTCTCTTCATCGTTTTACACCACTTTTTGCGAATAACATAATTTTTTGGCACATTGATAAATAATTTATCGGGTGCCGTTACAGTTGTATTACGACATTTAGGAACAATACAATACTTGTAACTTTCCGACATTATTTTATCTGATGCGATAGTCGGAAAGTATAGAAAAAAAAGAGAATCTCTATACAGCGCGAACGGGAAGGAAGAGTGTTTCTCCTCTGTCTGGCAATTTTGACGTCAGACCCGTTTCGCGCCAAAATGGATCGTTTTTCCCGGGTTTTCTGAGAGGCGAACTTTGATTGCAAATTTAAAAAAAAAAAACTGTCTAGATTTTTTTTTAATGTTATTGTTCGTTTCGAAGTATTTTAAATCGATTTAAAAAATAGAAAAAAAATGCTGAAGTTCCCCATTTTAGGTGACTGATCATATTCTTGTCAAACTTATCCCCCCCGATTTACTTTAGTAAGTTTTAAATACCAAGTTGTACCGACCCAATTGTAGGTGACTGATCATATTCTTGTCAAACTTATCTCCCCAGATTTACTTTAATAGGAACCTGATAATACATTAAATATTCTATAATTCGGATAAAAAAATTGCCAAATCTATTGCAAATTTGATTACTGAATTAAAATATGTATATTCCTGAGAATTATATTAAAAAGCATATGCATAGAAACATTTTATACGTTGATATAATTATGTTCTATTAAGTAAAATATTATCATTATATCAGGTATTATTAAATGATTCAATGAATTTAATTGAAAATTAAACAGAAGAATGGAAATAAAAATGTTGAATTTCACGAAAATTGTAAGCGAAAGCGTTCATTTTTCTTTTGTTTGAAACTGATGAGAACTGATGTTACAAATTCGCAACTTGAGTGTGGAATAAAGTATAGAATATTCAAAGACTTATTCTATTCTCTGTTAAGGGCATATCGCTTCTTTAACTTAATAAAACTGACATAAACACAATATTGTTCCTTGCGATTTTGATGACTGGCGACGCTGTTTAGTGTCCAAATCTTCATTATACACAAATGAAATGATTAATTCCTTGATATTTATCACGGATTTATTCTCAGTTAGATTAAGCTGAAAGAACTACATTGAATAAGTCAATAAATCATTTATTCTGGAGCAAATAAACTTTTTCCCTGTAAACTTTAATATAAAGCTATCTTAAAATAATAATTTCGTAGGAGACAAGTACGCAGAAGGTGAAAGAGTAGAAAAACGAAAATTGTATTCGTCATTTGAACCATCATGGGCAAGAATGAAAGCTCTATTCATCTTTTCACCATTTCCGATGACAATTCTAACTCTTCAAAATCTTGGTTTTTCCGTATTGAAAAATAAAACACAGAATTCCCCAAATGTGTCTCCAGCGGGGACGTTCAATCACGCAACTCTCAAAATATGTCTTTCTCCCCGTGACAAGTCGGCTCTGTGTTCCACCATTTTAACGCAAAACTTCATTCCTCAAAAGATAACTTAAATATCCATGATTTATCGAATGACAATCATCGCTTTAAAACAGCATCATTTACGTTATTTAGCCTGGAAAGCACTGCCATTCAAAAGGAACAATTTTTAACGAATGGTGTGCAGTAATGCATTAAGAGATTAACATTTTTCATTCAAAATAACGTTCTTTAAATTCGTGTAAAGGAGATGACGATAGTTGAAACCTTGTCAACATAATTTGTAATAAGAGTCCCCATTTCTCCCCTTGTTTAACTCCCCCTCCCTCGGGCTGGTTTATGTTAATAAACATTGGCACTGCTGTAAACGTTTTTGTCCAGAACATTATCATTAGAATATCACACTTCATGCAGCGCTGGCTTAGGCGCTTTGTTAAGCCTAACCATGCTGTGTACGACGGATTATCAAATCTGCTAAGCAGGCAACCACCTACTGTCCCCTGAACAGGGTTGCCTTACGTAGACGAGTCGAAGAAAGCAGGGAAACGGATATAAAATCAGCTGCAACATTTGTCAAACTAAACTCTCTTCGTTAGGCGAGAATTCGTTTTCGACAGAAGTACAAAGCGCTATAAGACTTCGGCCGGTTCTATCTGTGCCGAACGAAATGAACCTCTTTTCTTCACCCCCAAAATGAAGTGGAATATCTCGTTTCCATAACGACTGCCACCGCGATGTCTAGTGTCAAGGATTTTCACATGGCGGTAAGACAGTAGGAGCCCGCAACTAAGGGGGCTCCCCACGCCTCATTATCTTTTTCCCTTGAATTATTTTCATGGTAATTCAATTTAGTGCTTTCATTTAATTTACAAAAGCCGTATTCTCGAACTTTTTCAAATTAAAATCAAGTATCGTTTAAATTATTTTTAGAATTTTTTTTCGCTTTCTCAAATTCGCTTGTAGGTCAGTGTGCTGCAGTTCATTTTACAGTTGGTTGACTCACTAAACAGTCCTGGAAAACTTTGTATTAGAGTATTTAGATTGTGTGAAAAAAATTTCGTAATTGTTTTAACGTATTTTTAAATAATTACTTTTGAATTTTCCCTTTTTTATTTGCGAGACACTGAAACCAACTTTCCAGACGTATACCCGTAATTAAATATTTCGTTATATCAGTTTGTCTTAATATTCATTACTTAAAACTATTAGTATAGAGATCAAATGAAAATCAATAAAAAAAACTTTCAGAAGTTGGTGCAGGAAAGGGGGACCCCGAAGCTTGTATTGCCTATATGCACCTACAGGGCGTATTTCAGCTCTTATGTTGTGTACCGTATATGACCACTACACAGGGCATTTTTAAGTGGTTTCGCTGAAAGAAGTATATGTTGCGGAAATCTTTCGAAGGAAAAAATTTAAAGCTACAGAATGAAAAACAACAATGAGGTTTGATAAAAAAAGAGTGCAACTATATTCAAAACTTTGTTTAATAAATGTCAATAACTGTTTTTAATACGTGAATTTAATACTGAAATGTTGACTAGCATATTACTCTAATTAGAAGTTTCTTATATAATATCGTAAAAAAACTTTAAAAACAGAATGATAGCGTTGAGTGCATATTTTGAGTGAATTTAACAGAACTAAAAATAAAACGAAATGATGCCTTTTTAAAATAAATGGTTCATTTCTTTTAGTTATGAAAGTAAAATTTGTTCAACTTCTTTTCAGCAACAGCGAAATACATTGAAAATCCTTTAAGATACATCTTTGTAAAGTTACAAAATTAGAAATGCTCATCCCTAGTGTTACGAAATATTGAAATGCATCATGAAACAGAATAATAAAAATATCAAAGAAAATGTCTTCATCAAAAATTATTATCTACGGTACATTTTGTTCTAGAGAAAGGAAAAAGCAAATTATTCAATTCAGTATTAGAATTCATCAAAGCTTTCAGAACTGATTTAAAATATACATATAGGACAATGCATGTGACAAATATATTTTACTTAAAGATAAACTTAATATATTTTCAAATTAAATATGTTGCATTATTTCAAAGGATATCTTTAATTTAAATAAAGTTTTTATGCATTCTTTAATGGACATCTGACATGTTGTTTGTAATATGATCTCTCACATGTAATATTTTAACGTGACCTCTGTTTTATATCAGGAATTTTTGATCCTACACTGACTGTTGTTAATCAACCTTTAATCTCTCATTTTTTGGGATCTCAGCCTTATACCATTTGCATACAATAATATGTATGACTCGTGCATTGAATTATAAAAAAAAACTTTTTATATTTCTAAGTCTGTAACAAAATCAAAGTAGTATTTTAAACGAAGACATAGAGTTTTATTACGTTTCAGTATTTCTGGAGACCTTGATGTTCTTTGATGGATTGAAATAACAGTAAATGTGTCAAATATGATGTTTCATCTAATAAGAAAGTTAAATAAACTCATAGTACAAGACGTTAAATTTCATTTCGTATAGAAAATCATTTTCTTTCGCTCTTGAGCCAAAATAAATTCTAAAGGATTATGTTTCAATCTTTCAGGCGACCTGGATGTTCTTTGATGGATTGTAATAATATTAAATGTGCTACTGTGTCGTCTAATAAGAAGGTTAAATAAACTCATAGGATAAGACGTTAAATTTCCTGTGGTATAGAAAATCATTTTCTTTCGCTCTTGAACCAAAATAAATTCTAAAGGATTATGTTTCGTATTTTAGGCAACCTTGACGTTCTTTGATGGATTGAAATAACAGTGAATGTACCAATGTATCGTCTAATAAGAAGGTTAAGTAAAATAATAGGACAAGAATATAATTTTATTTGGTATAGAAAATCATTATTTTTCGCTCTTGAGCTAAAAGTAATTCTAATCCAATGTGATCTAGGATTCACCCACTTTGAAGCGAAATTCGTTAATCCAGAAATGCAAAAACATTTGGTGCTGTGAGCCTTTTTCGGAAAACTTTGACAGTCACAATTGCCAGCGTACTGAAAAGTCATCAAATACACGGGTTAAACAAATTGTCCGCATACTGACAGATCCGTATATTCAAAAATTGAATTCTCACTATTGAGGAAAATATTAGGGCGAGAAAGAAGCAGAAGCTTAATAAGATTTGCATTGCGTCTTTTTACAGATAGGTAATACCTTTTTTCAGTAAAAAATAAAAATAAAGATATTACGAAACTATCCTGTTTTTCTCAATCGCTTTCATTAAATTTTATTGCAAAAATACCAAATAAATATTCTGAGAAATTTTTACTTCTAGTAAAGGTGGCAAAAAATCAACGCTTTAGGGAAGTATTTTTATTATAATTTTGCCGATTTTGAAGATTACATGAAATATTTTTGCTCATTGCAACTTGGAGAATAATTACGCGTTTTCAAAAGAGATTCCAGCTTTAATAAACATTAAAAAAACTCGTAATCCCTTATTTATTTTTATAGTTAAGGAATCTTTTTAAGTGAAATACAAAATAACTTAAAGTAATTGAGAAGCAAAAATAAAACTATATTTAAAAATAACAATTATATCTGGTTGCAGAAATGACCGCCTGTAAGAAACAAATATTTTTATTTATGTCTTTTCTATTTGTTTCTTCAATTGTTTCTCTGGTTTCTCTTTGAATTCTTCGGTATCGTTAACTTAAACAGTTTGAATTTTCTTTATTTTTGTTATTTGCTATTTAATTGAAAACATAAAAATAAGCTGAAAATCTTTCATTTTTATCTCCATTAATGTAAATGAAAACTCGGTAAACTATTAAATGCAATGCATCGTTAAATTTCAAAGTATTAAACCACTTTCATGCAAACAGAGAAATTCTTTTTAACTTTCTCCCAACGTGCTTACGGAATATGTTAAGAATCCTGATAAAATTATCTATAATGAAAATGTTCGACAAAAATGGAGTTTGTTATGAATTAACATGAGAGTTACGTTGCTTATTTGTAAGATATGTTGTTGTAACTAGAGCTCACGAATGTCGCCTGGTGGCGCTGCGCGCTGTTCTAGGTTACTACATTATACTGTAACGCTCTCACTAATGGCTTCTTGTTGTGTTTTTGTCTTGTGCATCGTGTGTTGTATGTTGGTCTTCTATGTTTACATCAATAAATTTTATGTAGATTACGATTGGAGTATGTCTAACATGTTGCCAAAAAGTCCTTTACTGACAGGTGAGCGAACTAAGTCAAATTAATATGAAATGCGTATTTGCGAATATTAGAGTTTGCGAAGCTTTAACATATGTAGAAATGTAAAGTTTCTCTACTTTGCTTTTCATTTTTTCCTTACTAAAACCTGCGGGAGTGGTGGTCCCAAAACTTTCTCTCACGGATGGGGAAAATACTCCAATTGGCAATGAACGTGTGCCATCCCCAAACAAAGGTGGGGAAAAGCGCTCAAGGCGTTGCGCTTTTTTGCGTTGTAGAATGGTGAAGAAACCGAATATACAATTTGAAGGCCTTTTTTCAACCAATCGAAACCAAAATTGTACACAAATCTACAATTAAGGTTATAATACCACATACCAAATTTCGTTGATCTAATTCATTGCGATTAAGAGTTATCGTGTTCAAAAGGAAGCAATTATACAGACCGACAAACAATCAATCCTTTGACGGATTTGGTCCAAAATTGGTTACAGACCTATATTCCTGATGAAAAAACTGTGCACCAAATTTTACCTATCTAGCTATTTAAGTGTTTGAGTTATCGTGTTCCTATGAACACGGACAGACAGCCAGTCAGATTTCCCTTGGGCGGATTTCGTCCAAGATTTGATAGAACACTACTAATTTTGTGTAAAGCGCATATACCATATTTCGCCGCTCTAGTTCTAACTGTTTTGGAGTTATCGTGTTCACAGGCAGTCAGACATAATTCCAAAGTTGCACTCAGGGAGGTTTCTGCACTCAGGGAAGTCTAAAAAGTGAAGATTCATCAAAATCTGGAGTTCATACTTTTTGACGTTCACAATATTTTCTCTTTGTATATACGAGAAAGTAAAAATTGCAGCTTTAGCTAAAAGCTTCAAAATAGCATACAAAAGCATGCCATTGCATAAAGTGTCTAGTTACATGAAATTAGAACTTATGATACTAATTGTATGCAATATTACTTCTCTTTTTGACAATATTAACTAGATTTTAACCAGTCTAGGTTCAAGAGGCGTTTCACGCACACTTCTACTGTTGGGGTCTATTTAACTATGTTGGCTTCTCGATTGGCATTCATAAAACTTCTTCTAAGACTAAACAAACATTTATTAGAACATTAAAACACAACTTACACTTCGTAACTGCGTACATCGTAACTGCGTACATCGTAACTTCGTTCAACCGTACCGTACTCATCACTTCTCGTAATCGTCTCTCTCTCTCTCGACTACTAAAAATCAAATTCAAAGTAGCGCAACATCTTACTGTTGCCACTTACCTGATATCATATACTGATATACAATAATTATGTTGCAGTCATGCTTTTGTCAGGCATAATATGAAATACGCTTACAACTATATTTTTATAGACGGGATTAAAGAGCTCTCAAAAATTCGTGGGAGAATGAATATCTACAAGGGAATGCGTATGTACCGCCAGACCACTGCGTCATGTTGATAAATTAAAACTAAACGCCAACATCAGAGCATATAACTATGTTTTATCGTGTAGTTTTAAAGAATCCCGCCTCTGTCTCGCACCAGCTGTTATTTCTAGGGTTATCGTTCACCACAGTAACTTAAAAAATTGAATAAAACTTATTACTAAAAAAATAAAATTAGGAAATCATGGCAAAATCAATTAAATTATTGGAAACTAGTTTGACTATGAATTTATAATACTTTCTCTAGGAAATGATATTAATATTTCGGATGAAATAATTATCAGGAACATGCATTTTTGCATATAGTTGGTTTAGAGAGTACTTACTGGTCATCGCACAAGAACAGTTCAGTAAGAGAATGAAACCATGTAATTTTTATTTTGTTAGGGGATTGTGCTCTACATATCTAGACACATAAAGTGTAATATAAAAATTTAAAATTATATTTAAATTTCAAATGTTGAAATGTCAAAGTTGATCAAACTTTATTTATAATTTTAAGATCTAAGACATCCTGATTATAATACCGATATTATTCAGTCGGTTAGAAACGCACACCTACGGATTTGAATGCGTGGTAGAAAATTGGAAGTTGGGAATTAGTTACCCTTCTTTTTATCTCATGATTAAAAATTATGAGATCCTAATCAAATTAGTTTTAATTTAGCTTCTAAAAGGGATGTTATTCGAACTAAATTTAAATTTAGGAAAACATTTTCAGGCGTTTTTATTAATCATAAGGAAACAGATGTGAAATAAAAAAAAATGCTAGCCCTTATAATAATGTTCAGATGTATATTTTTTGAAATAATTTTTATATTAAATTTTAGAACATACAGTATTTTAAGCTTTCATTTTTTATTCTCATCTTTTTCAAAATAAGTTTTATTAAATATTATCAAAACTTATTCTGAAACGGGACAGCAATGTTTTGTAGATTAATATTTGCAGTTACATCTTAACAATACTTCCAATGATAGCAAGAGCAAATAAAGATAATTGATTCTAAATGTGTTCAAAGAGACAAAGCAACGTAGGAAACCATTTGCAAGATTATCTTTCTGTCACTATTTTAATAGTCGTTATGTAATTTCATCATAAATAAATTTTCAGTTGTGCTTACTATGCAGAACTTCTGTCTATGAGGGTTGCAGCTGTCACATTAGATCCAACTCTATTTGCAGAATAAGTCATTAAAAATGAGAACTTAACGAAATTGTGTCCTGGATACTTAATATGTTTGTTTGGAATCCCATACTGAGAGACATTCTATCTTCGAATGGAAAGGAGGCTTCCACTTTCATATGCAATGCCAATTAAAATCTAATCTCTTCTCCCATTAACGATTTTTTTAACAAAATCAGTCAGCAAAAATTAAATTTTTCATAATTTTTTTCTGCCACTGTCTTCATTTTGTTATCCACCATAGCAACTTTTTTCCATGTTTTTTTCCCTCAAATAGCGATGAATGGCTTTTGCGGCGGATCCCTATCGGCTAAATTAATTTCCATTTCATTTTTGTTCGTTCCCCATCTATTGCAATTTTGTTCGCTCTCGATATCATTTTTTATTATTACCATCTTTTCTTTCAGACGAATTTTGTTGCTTTTCAAGTGGTAGGAAAAAGTTAATGAATTAATAACAATGCTTTTCTTACGAAGTCAATTTTTATGAGATACTTGGGAATAATTGAAGTTAAATGTTTTATTTATGAAGTGTTCGGCGTCGAAACTGAAAACTACTTTTGTTTATTCTTTCGAGTCTAAGATTTATGAAGCCTCAAAGTCTGAAACTGCTACAACATCATGTTCTCTGTGCAGAGAGACTGTAAATTATAAATGTTTAAGATAAACATGACAATAATTTCAAAATACAGTTTATTATTTTCTTGTTTTCTCAAGAAATTTGATATGTTACTCTGCGGGAGTGTGCTCCTCTGAAGCATAAAATAACCCCAAATACGTGTTTAATCTTTGACGCGATTTATATTAAAATATTTTCATATACATGAAATAAGCATTTATTTATCTGGAAGCCGTACGATTTTCGAAAGTTGCCAATGACAAAGAACCACTTACATAATTTATGACTTGCAAAATTAAATTGGCAAATAATACTGCTGGAAAGAAGTTGATTTCGATGGTTTTGAAATAAGAAATCAGGATTGTTTCTGCTACTGTATCATCCTTTAAATCAGTGTGTCAGTTTTGTGAATAAAATCTCAATAACTTAAGGATTGAGTGTTTTCTTTGAAAGAAACTGTAAATGTAGATAGTGGAAGGTTGCCAAATCTGGACCACCTGGGCACTTTTTCTATGTACTTTTTGTATGTAGAAATGTATGTTTCCTGTAAACTTTTTCTTTGTAGAAATGTATGTTTCCTGTACACTTTTTGTATGTAGAAATGTATGTTTCCTGTACACTTTTTCTATGTAGAAATGTATATTTCCTGTACACTTTTTCTATGTAGAAATGTATGTTTCCTGTATACTTTTTCTATGTAGAAATTTTAATGAAAAACAAATAGTAGAAAGATTTTGGTGTTTATTTATCTTCTGAACAATGTAATTACCTTACCATGAATATAATTTTAAGTAGAAAAAATGCGTTAAAAATTTATTTCATCGGTCCAATTAAGGAAACTGGTATTGTTGGCTGGACATCAGGTTTCCCAAATTGCCCCATCAATTACTTTAAACACAATTAAAATGAAGACTTTTTTGATTCTCAGATTCACACCAGCACATAATACATAAACCGAAAAATGACATTTCATGCACTGTATATTCTTTCTCCTTTGCTTTCTCACATATGATACACATCCTAAGATTTTGTTCTTTTTTAAACCAGCATTTGAGAGCTTTAGTGCCATTTTATTAATTTTTTTTCTTAGGCTATTTCCGATTCCTATTTATGTGGACTAGCATTGATGATAATTGCTCTCTGAGCTATTTTTGTACTTCAAGATAATAATCCCATTGATTTATACAGCCCAATTTTGCAACTGTTCCTGGTCGAATCTAATCAACTTTGGCATAACAACAAAGAAAAATTCTCCCAACCTTATATTTTAATTGTTTTATTAAAATTTTTATAATAAATTGTAGCTAAACGAATATCCTATCTGATGATGTAAGAACATAAGTTTATACTTACATTATAATAGTGTAAGCGCTATTTATTTTTTTGTTAAAATAATTAACTGTTGATACATAAATCGTGGTCCTTTAAATGCAACCACATAGTCTTTTCTCTTAAAAAAGGATTTCATACACCTAATTTACGTCGTTGAAACATAGTTTGCCTATTTTAAGGTCCAAATATATAATGGGAACTCTTAACGCCGGTCCAAATTCGGCGACTTACCTCGTATCAGAAATCCCGTCTATTTATTCTAGGGGAAAATTAAGTTACAGTGAGAAATGTAATAAAGAAAAAACATAAGAAGAATTTATTATGCAGATCTTAGGAGTCGCATATATGTAAGTTCACGCATTTTGTCAGTAAAATTGGTAATTTATATGCTTATACATAAGGCATTATTACGCTGGATAGAAGTTTTTGCTTTCGAAAGGTCTGTGTTCTGTATGAAGTCCTCCATAAATCAACATTCGGTATTAAGATTAGTTATTTTTCCTTCTCAATATAAATCGTTCCAGGACAAGGGGTCTTTCTTTAGAGATGTTTTTGCAAAATACACACTTCAATGTTCTTTATCTTTCAATTAAATCTCTAATGTAATTTACGTTGAATTTAATGGCATATATTTTAGATTAGTTTACAGAAATCTCTAATATTAAATCTACAACTCTTATGCAATTGTAGACGTGTTGGGCCGTGTACAGCTCACGGAAGAAAATATGTTTAATCACTATGCGCATACGAATAATGCCTCTTTTGAAAAAAAAGAAAAGTGCCGTCAAAACGTTCACAACGCTGGATAGCGCCAAGAGTGACGATAACGTCTGCAGGCCGAAATCTACTGACCACATGCGATACGGCAAAATAGGGAATGGATTTTACGTACCAGAAAAGTTTGCACTAGGGAATCATATCCTAACTCGTTACTGGTGCAACAATTGTACTAGCCTACAAGGAAAGGAAAAAGGAATTCTGATAATCTTTCCATATATAACTTAATCCGCTAGTAATGGAAAGATTAATGAATTATTGCACAAATTTTGCCAAACAGACGGGTATTGGAAATTCTAAAGAAAATATTGCATTTTAGTTGCAATTTAGCGATTTCTCTTAATTAAATTAATCAAGTAAATGCTTTCACAAGAAATCATTAATTAATCATAAAATAGTAAGACAAGTTTTCATTAATGCTCTATATCATTAATTATTTTAAGTCATCAACCCTGAAATACATTAAAATCGAATTGTTCGATCCTAATCAGTGGGACCCCCGAATATTTAATAGAATCACCCTTGATCTTTTAAAAATAAATAAGAATCTCAATATTGTTCTTGCGTAAATAAGCATAAAAATAATTATAGAAAAAGAAACATATCAGCTATTTCTTTTTATTACCTTTAAATAGAAATAAAATTTACGAACAAATCACTGATCCATGAAAATTTGGGTCTTCATCAAAAGCCTGAAAGGCAAAGATTTTAAGTTTTTTTAAAATTAACTATTTCTTATAGTATAGTCTAAAGAAGGTATCTTTTGAAATGCATTTAGAAATTCTATAGGAACGGAGATTTTTGTTCAATCAAAAGGAATAAGAAAAAAAACTTCATCAAAGTTCGTAAGCAGTCAATAAAAAGAAATCCTTATATCCAAAGATGATGACATTCTTTGAAGAGAATATTAAAGAAAAAAATAATGCTATTAAGAAGCACTCTCGCTTCCCATTTTTTCTTGTTTGATATTAGTTACAAACAGTCGAAATATAATCTGCTCATATTTGGCCAAATATTTATTTAATTGAAACTTGGAAAGGTTTCACTTCATAATCAATATTTTAAATGTTTTATTTATTAATAGAACGCACTTGAAAGGCCGTAAAATAATTTTTTTCATGCGAGAATATGCTTTATTAAACCTATGTGCAACACCTTCAGAATGTATCTGTATCCTGTTGGATAGAAAAATATAAATAGCCCAGTAAACGAAAGGTTTGAAAAAAATAAAAAATAATATAGTTTTGAAAATTGGTACACATGTTCGTGACGGGCTTATGATAAACATACTAAAAGTTCCCGGTCCTGGGGGTTGAGCTCGCCGCGCCATCTTGGAGTTCATCCCCCTTTTTCAGTTTTCTTGACTATCTCGAAAATTATTGAAATTTCAAATTACATGTTATTTAATACATTAAAGAGCATAAAATTCTCTACAAATTCGTACTTTTATTTTTCTTCCAGCTTTAATAGTCTTGGAGATAATGGGTCTCAAATGTTGCCACTATTTTGGATTTCCTCCCCCCTTTTCTGTTTTTGTAGAATATCTCGAAAACTACTCAATATTCAAATTATAAGTGATTTAAAAAATTAAAGAGCGTGCTATTCCCTATAGATAGGTACTTTGATTTTTCTTCTGGCTTCAATAGTTTTTGAGATAGTTGGTCTCAAACTGATGAATTTGTAAAAAATCATAATTGATAGTACAATAAACGAAGGTTTTGAAGAAAAACAAAAAAATCATACAGTTTTTAAAATTTGTACAAATGTTCTCGAGGGTCTCTTGTTGAACATAGTAAAAGTCCCCGACCCTGGGGGGGGGGGGCTCAAGCCGACGTCTTGGATTTAATCCCCTCTTTTTTCTAGTTTTTTATAAATTTATCTCGAAAACTATTCAATTTTCTTTTTCCCTGCACATTCATACTTTCATTTTTCATCCAGCTTTAAAAGTTTCAGAGATAATGGATATCAATTCTGCCGCCATCTTGGATTTCATGCCCGTTGTTTTGTTCTTTTTAACTCAAAATCTATTCATTTTTCACATTATATATCATTATCGATTTGAAGAGCGTAAAATTGCCTACAAACTCATGTTTTTTTTCTTTTAGGTTTCATAATTTCCGTGATAATGAGTCTGAAAGTTTGTCGCCATCTTGGATTTTTGCCCCCCCCCCTTTTTTTGTTTTTTCTGAAAATATCTCGAGAACTATTCAATTTTCAATTATATGCAACACAGAAAATTAAAGACAATAAAATTCTCTAATAATATTTGGCTTTATTTTCTTTTAGTTTTACTAGTTTTAGAGATAATTGGCCTTAAATCTCGCTACAATGTTGGCTTTCGTCCCCTTGTCTTAGTTTTTCTTGAATGTCTCAAAAACTATTAAATTTTAAATTATATAAGATACAGCAAATAAAAGAGCGTAAAATTCGCTACAATTACTTGCTTGTCTTTTTCTTCCAGCTTTAATAGTTTTTGAGAAGATTTGTCTGAAATGGATAAATTTGTAAAAAACTCTTAGTTCAGGACTTTCGCCCACGGTAAACTAGTCAACAAAGGGTTTCAAGAAAAACAACAAATCATAAAGCTTTGAAAATTGGTACAAATGTTCTCGAGGAGTTTAAGATGAACATACTAAAAGTTCCCGGTGCTAAGGGGTGGGCTAGTGCCACCATCTTGTATTTCATCCCCCGTTTTTTAGATTTTCTTGAATATCTCGAAAATTATTCAATTTTCAAATTACATGTGATCTAACAAATTAAAGAGAGTAAATGTCACTACAAATCATACTTTTATTTTTCCTTCAGTTTTAATAGTTTCGGAGATAATTGGTCTCGAAGGTTGCCGCCATCTTGGATTTCCGCCTCTTTTTCAGTTTTCCTTAAATAATTCAAACACTATTCAATATTCAAAGTACATATGATTTAACAAATTAAAGAGAGTACGATTCACTACAAATAGATATTTTGATTTTTCTTCAGGCTTTAATATTTTTTGAGATAATTGGTCTCAAAATCGATGAATTTGTTAAAATCGTAATTGATAGTACAATAAATGACTGGTATGAAGAAAAACAAAAAAGCATATAGCTTTGAAAATTGGTAGAAATGTTCTCGAGATGATGAACATACTAAAAATCTTCGGTCCTGGGGCTGAGCTCGCGCCTCCATTTTGTATTTTATTCCCCTTTTTTAGTTTTCAAATTATACAAGAAATTAATGATTGTAAAATTCCCAACAAATGCATGATTTTACTATTTTTCTAGCTAAAATAGTTTCCGAGATATTCAAGGAAAACTAAAAAGGGGGATATAACATCCAAGATGGCGGCAAATTTTTGAGATCCATTTTCTCAGAAACTATTAAAGCTAAAACAAATATAAAAAAATACGTTTGCAGGGAATTTTTACTATCTTTAATTTACTGATTACATAAATTTAGAAATTTGAATAGATTTCGAAATATTCAACAGATACTTAAAAAGGGGGATGAAATCCAAGATGGCGATAAAATTTGAGATCCATTATCTCGGAAACTATTAATGCTGGAAGAAAAAAAAGGTACGTATTTTTAGGGAATTTTACGCTTTTTAATTTGTTAAATAAATTGTAATTTTAAAATTGAATACGTTTCGATATATGTAAGAAAGACTGAAAAAGGGGGATGATGTCCAAGAAGGCGGCACGAGCTCACTCCCCCAGAATCGGGGACTTTTAGTATGTTCATCAGAAGCCCCTCACGAACAAGTGTACCAGTTTTCAAAACTATACGATTTAATACTTTTTTTTCTAACTCTTCGTTGACTGGACTATCAAGTAAGATTTTTTTCAAATTAATCCGTTTTTAGACCAATTATCACAAAAACTATTGAAGCCTGAAGAAAAATAAAGTACCTATTTATATGGAATAGCACGCTCTTTAATTTTTAAAATTACTTACAATTTGAATATTGAATAGTTTTCAAGATATTCTACAAAAACTGAAAAGGGGGAGGAAATCCAAGATGGTGGCGACCTTTGAGACCCATTATCTCCAAGACTATTAAAGCTGGAAGAAAAATAAAAGTACGAATTTGTAGAGAATTTTATGCTCTTTAATGTATTAAATAACATGTAATTTGAAATTTCAATAGTATTCGAGATAGTCAAGAAAAACTGAAAAAAGGGGATGAACTCCAAGATGGCGTGGCGAGCTCAACTCCCAGGACCGGGGACTTTTAGTATGTTCAAAATAAGCCGCTCACGAACATGTGTACCAATATTAAAAACTGTGTTATTTAATGTTTTTTCACCCCGATTTTGGTTCTTTGTTTACTAGGCTAAAAGATGTTCTGACTAAATCACAACTTTGGAAATAGGGAAATAGGCGTTATTTGCATAAAAATTTTAATCAAAGACTATAAACTTTATTTGTGTTAAGATTATAAATGCTACATCAAATGTATCTTTTAAGTTCACAATGGTACATTTTATTATTACTGCAAATTATGTTTCCCAATCTGCAATGAAATCTTTCGACTATTTTCTGTAGTATACGTTCTACTTCTTCACGTAATATACAGCGAAATTAGCTGGTACTCTGTCCTAACCTTAATGCTTCTGGAAGTCATGATCCACTCAACTGGTGTCGAAAATATTTAAACAATAAATATTAAAATTATTAATTGGTTGCTTAAAATATTAAAACTTCCCATACTGTGATTACTTGAAGGTTTGGTTTATAAATAGAAAATACTTTAAAGGTCATAAAATAATTTATACTATGCAAGAATATGTTATATAAAACATATTTGCAACATTTTTAGATAAATGTTAGGCTAGAAAGTTATAAAGCAGCTCCAACTAAATCACAGCTGTGAAAATAGAGAAATGGATGATATTTTAGTAAATATTTTATTCAAAACAGTCTATAAATGTTATATGTGTTATGATTATAAATATTATCTCAAATGTATCTTTTGAGCTCACAATGATACATTTTATTATTACTGCAAATTATGTTTCCCAACATGCAATGAAACCTTTCTGCTTTTTCTCAATAGTACACGTCCTACTACTTCACGTAATAGCGAAATTCTCTGGTACCTTGCCCTAAGCTTAGGGCTTCTAGATGTCATTATCCAGGCAATTGGTGTCGAGGTTCTTCTTAAAATATTTAAATTTGACATACTGTGGCTGTTTGAAGGTTCTCTAGTTCACATGACATACTGTGGTTGCTAGAAAGTTCTCACTATCTAAGTTGTGTCGCGATATTAGAAATTAATAAATCTCAGTTTCTATGCTCTCTCTGTTCAAAAATGAACTGACCTTGTCATCTAATTGTGATTCAACTTCACGACATGATGTCCACTTCAGCATTGAATATTGTGACTTAAAATTGAAAAGCAAACTTTATTCACTAAATCAAGAAAAATCTTGTAGTTCTGTATCATAATATTTAATTTAAGAAGAACAAAGAAAAAAACACAGTGAATAAAAAACCATACAAAAACACCCTTTCCAGCATAAAAAAAGTTTATCCAACACTTTTTCTGCAATTGCAGAATGAATGTAAGGGAATCTTTTATATAACATTTAAATGCTTGCTTATAAATGCAGAAAAAGCTTTCAGTGTCTCGATTAGAAATATCTAATTTCAGAATGTTTCAACTTTTCAATGATGTTGGCATTAACATTTATTTCCTGCTACAAGGCAAAACAGATGTAATGCAGGAAACTTCTGTTTATTTGACTAACAATGCGAAGTAAAGCTAAGAGAAACTGAGGCGGAAAAAAATAGCTGCCGTCTTCTTCACTTCACGCCGTCTACTAATGGACACCTATTCTCCAAGAGTATCCGGAGAGGTCGTTTAAAAGCGCCGTCTACCGGACTTCGCCTGTCTCTCATCTATCAAATTAAGACCGCGGGAAATGGAACTTAGAAGGCAACTCTTCTTTTTTCCTACTCTCATTTCGATCCATTTGCGGCTAAGAAATTCACGGTTCGAAAAGTTTGCCTTGCGTTTTTATGGATTTTTTTCCCATGAATTCGTGCTATCATCAGAATTCGAAAGTACTACTACTGAAATTCGAAGAAGTCACAAGATGAAAGTTATTAATCGTCTCATGTGGCCGGCATTTCAATGGCCTTTTGCTTTTAACACTGATGGGGGAAGTTTCAGTTTTGTAATTCGATGATGAAGAAATGAATGTCCAAAGATGAACATTTAACAGTGAAGTTTAAAGTTTTAGCTGTTTAAGTTATCCCAATGGAACCTACTAACTTCACCTATTTTTGATATGCATAACTAAAATTAAAAATTGATTGTAACTACAACTAACATCTAATTTTAGTAATATTCAGAAATAGGCTAGAAATCCAATAAAAAATAAAAAATGATTTTACCTAATATTAAATGCTGGCTTTTGTTTTGTACAACATTTTCGATAAATCTGCTTGCTTCAACATACAATTTTTATTATTCAAATGATAAAAAAATCTCTGAATTTTTGTAGAAATAAACATGTTCATAACTTTATCACCTATGATTGTAAATTTCTAAATTCTTCGTAAAAAAAATCGTTTTTTTAAAGCTTTAAGGATTTTGCATGAAATAATACATCACCATAATTAATTTTCTTTACTGAAATTACTTGAACTGTTTAATAATATTATGGCTCTGAATGCCTTTATTTTGTGGAAAAGAATGAAACTATTTTGTTTAATTAATGAGAAACAATTCTATTATGGAAGGAATCAAATGTATATTGTCTTGTTAAGTTTAGTCTTATTGTGTAAACCTTGTTAAAATTATAGTTTTCATCAAATGAAAATTACACATTCATGTGCGTTTAATTTGAACTCTATAATAATTATAGGATATTTCATAATTATATTATTTTATAAAGAAGATTATAACGTAAGTATTTTAATATGAATGTGTTCCAAATATGGGATTAATTAATTTTTAGTATGTATGCTAAAGTGTAATTTGAGACGATGAAAATGAATTCTCTCATTTCAAGTTTTAGAGGAATTGTTTTAATTTTTTCTTTTCTTAAAAATTTATTTTTTCACCATTGTAGAAACGAAATTCATTCAAGTTATTAATATCGCAAAAGATTTTTTCTAGATATGTAATTGTTTGTTCTGTAACAAATTAAACTTTTATGGAAAGAGTCGTTACTTACAATTAAATTTTAATAGTTTTCATTGTAGGAGTTATAATTTATCGTAAGCAGCGAAATACCTGACTGGTGTAACATCAAAAATATTATGTCTAATGGCATATGAATAGGTATTTATTTTGTAAATTATTTGTCAAAATAGTTAAAAATATGAATGAAGGTGTTAAAAGCATCTCTACTAATAATAAAGGAGAATGTGTGTAAGCCTACGGGTTGGTCCTCTACAGGGCCGCTGGACCTAGAGTTACGAAATTCGGCACAAACATACTTTGGAGAGTGGGAATGTGCACCTAGGAGCCCTTTTTTGAAATTTTAATTTATTAAAAATTAAGCTAAATTTAGGCGTTTTTCCTTAATAAATTTGAAACATATTACAGCACAAAAGTTATTTTTACACCACCTCTACCTGTTCAATGATATCAATTACGATTTATTTCTCTAATTGTAATAAATTAAAAAAATATTTTGGCATAATTTACAACAATACTTTTCATTATTGCAACGGAATTAGGACCGTTTTGATTGTTTAAACAAATATTTAATTGTATCACTTTCATTTTTGAAAGGTGAGGTAATATCGTAACAAATTTTGCCATCAGATCATTTTTAATCAAAATTTGGAATCTACAAACCAAGCTCTGATATATTCCGCATATTGAGAAATATATCCAGTAAGCTGAATGAATATGGTTGATATGTTTTCATTCTTTTTTCAGCAACTTTTAATCCAGCTAGAATACCGCTGGCCAAAAAATGTACAGCTCCATTTTAATGTTAAAATCTAATGCATATTTTGCAAGAAGCATAAGGAAGTGAAGATGGCGCCGACAACGTGTAATTAGATGTGACATGGCATAGTCAGTTATTTAACTCCATTACGGACATTTATGTAGACAATGAATAGACCGAGTGCAAGGCCACTAAAAGAACATGGTCTAAATATCTACCACAATCTGAAATTTAAAATTTTGTCGTTAAAGGAGCTATGAATATAAAATGATGCAAGATTCAATTGAAATTATATTGTTGGTAAACAAGATAGTCACTGAAGGCGGCTTGTAAAGTAATAATTTAAATCTAAATAGAGCTATGTGAAGATAATACCTTTATGTAATTTTATTTTGGCTTTTGTTAATATGTTTTATAGCACTCCTATATATATGAAAATACATAGTCACAATAATTAAAATAATTTGATGAAATCTATAAAAATCTACAGATTAACTATCAAATTTTAACTACAAAATATGTACAAAAGAAATGCAATAGCCGAATTTGAAGAAATAGTCATTGCAAACAATTCAAATTGTAATTTCTTTTAGACGGTAAACCTCTTTTGTGTGCCTCTCCGCAAATGTTTCTTACATTTATTAAACTCTTTTTGATAAATTTATCTGGAAAAAGTTTGTTTCTTCGTTAAAAACTGATTGACATACTGTTAAAAAAAGAAGATTGTTTACATCCAAAGATGTTTTAGAAAACAAAAGAAAAGTAAATATCCCCCTTCCCTTTTTGCGTGATGCTGCCAGAATCTATATTTAGTTATTTCCTGTAAAACTAAAGAGATTATATGAAATATTTTTGATAAACTAAGAATAGTAGTTAAGCAATTTATCTGCTTTTTAATTTTTTGAAACTCAGTGCATAACATTAGTCAAGTCAACGAAAGGCTTGAATAAAACATTAAATCATATAGTTTTGGAAATTGGTGCACATATTCGTGAGGGGCGTTTGATGAACTTACCAAAAGTCCCCGGCACTGGGGGGTGAGCTCGAGATGCCATCCTGGATTTCATCCACCTATTTTAGTTTTTCCTGAATATCTCTGAAACTATTCAGTTTTCAAATTAAAATTGATTTAATAAATTAAAGAGCGTAAAATTCCCTACAAATTCAAACTTTCATTTTTCTACCGTTTTAATGGTTTCACAGGTCTCAAAGTTGCCGCCATCTTGGATTTCCTCCCCCTTTTTTAGTTTTTCTTGAACATCTCAAATACTATTCAATATTCAAATTACATGGGATTTAACAAATGAAAGAGCATACTTTTAACTACAAACGGATGCTTTGATTTTTCTTAAAGTTTTAATAATTTTTCAGATAATTGGTTTCAAAGTAGATGAATTTGTAAAAAATCTTAGTTGAGAGTCCAGTCAACGAAAGATTTGAAAAAAAAACATTAAATCGTATAGTCTTGAAAATTGGTACACTTGTTCGTGGTGAGGGGCTTCTGATGAACTTACTAAAAGTTCCCGGTCCTGGGAAGTGAGCTCGCGCCGCTATCTTGGATTTCATCCCCCTTTTTAAAATTTTTTTAATATATCGAAATCTATTTAGTTTTTAAATTACAATTAATTAAAAAAATTATATAGCGTAAAATCCCTACAAATACATGCTTTTAGTTTTCTTCTATCTTTATTTTTTCCCGGGAAAATATGTCTCAAAAATTGCCGCCATCTTGGATTTCATCCCCATTTTTTGTTTTATCTTTAATATCTCGAAATATATTCAATTATCAAATTACATGTAATCAGAAAATAAAAGAGCGTAATAATCCCTACAAACACATGCTTATATTTTTGTTTTAGCTTTAATAGTTTCCGAGATAATGGATTTCAAAATTTGCTACCGTCTTGGATTTTATCCCCCCGATTTTTTTGTTTTTCTTAAATATCTCAGAAGCTAGTAAGCTAAAAAAAATAAAAGCATGCATTTGTTGTGAATTTTACGATCATTAATTTGTTGTATTACATGTAATAAGAAAATTAAATAGTCTTCGAAATATTCAGGAAAAAATAAAAAAGGGGGGATAAAATTAAAGATAGTGGCAAATATTGGGTTCCATTATCTCAGAAACTATTAAATCTAGAAGAAATATGAAAGCATGTATTTGTAGAAAATTTTAATTTTGTTAATTTGTAATTAATTTTTTCTATTACATGTCATTGAGAATTGAGCAGTTTTTGAGATATTCACGAAAAATTAAAAAAGTGGGATGAAATCCAAGCTGGCGAGAAACTTTGAGACCCCTTATTTCAGAAACTATTAAAGCTAGAAGAAAACTAAAATAATTTGTTTATAGGGAATTTTACGCTCTTTAATTATGCACAGCAATTGTGAGTTGACAACTGAATAGATTTTGAGCTATTCAAGGAAAACTAAAAACTGGGGGATGAAATCCAAGATGGCGGCGTGAACTCACACATCCGGACCGGGAACTTTTAGTATGTTAATCAGAAGCCCCTCAAAAAAAGGTTTACCAATTTTCAAAACTATACGATTTAATGTTTTTTTTCCAAGCCCTTCGTTGACTGGGCTATCAACTAAAACCTCTTAAAAATTCATCCTTTAGGCGACAAGTTATCTCAAAAACTATTAAATCTTGAAGAAAAATCAAAGTATTCAGTTATAGCGAATTATACGCTCTTAAATTTTTTATATCAATTGTAGTTTGAAAACTGAACAGTTTTAAAGATATTCAAGAAAAATTAAATACACTGGGATGAAATCCAAGATGGCGCCGCTAGCTCATCCCCCAGGACCGGAGACTTCTAGTATGTTTATCATAAGACTCTCACGAACACGTGTATCAATTTTCAAAACTATAGGATTTAATGTCCCCCCCCCCTCCTCTTTTTGATGTTCGTTGACTGTACTACATGTAATTTAGAATAGAATAAAAATCATTTTCAGACCAAAGATGACATTTACATGAATGTATCTGATTGTTCATATATATTTTCACAAATCAAAGCTTTTTCTAAAAATATGAAGTTGAAGTACAACTTGAAGTAGCTGAATATTGAAATAGCTGGACTTTTCTGAGGGTCAATATATTATTAAACATAGAGTATATTACAAATAGAAGTTTATTCTTATACTTGAGATATAAAAAACTCTATTACTCTAAATATAAATTTATACATCATCAATGATAAAAATGCAAAGATATCAGACGGTAAATATAAATTATATTTTTATGTGCATGAAGCAAAGAAAAATTCTTATAAAGAACAGATTTTTCTCCAAATGCAAGCATTTTAAAATTTTCCAAGATGGAATTTATTATCATATTTTTTCATCGACATTATTTTAGTGAGAAAACGTAATTGGTATTTTTTAATTTCGTCTAATGAATTTTAAATAGATATAAATGAACGCCTTCTTTTCATATTCCATTAGTAATATAATTCGTGATTGCTTACCTATAAAATCTTGCAACTAATTTTTTTGCCGAATACACTGATTTAGTTATTTGGGAAAAATTTGAGTTTTTTGTAATCAGTGGTTAAGTAAAAAATAGAAGGAAAGTTTATAATAGCTCTTTTTCATTTTTAATCGGTTTTGGAGTTATTCTTCCCTCGTGTTTTTCGTACACTTTCGCAATAAGACGCGTCTTCTGTTTAGCTTTATAGCATAGTGAACAGAATCGAATACACATTTTGGAACTCTTCCCGTTTTCACCAAAATTAATACAGATCTATAACTACACAGTGAAGAACAAATATTTAAATTCGTTCATTTTCCTTACTATATTCTTGAGTTATGTTCACATACTCAAAAATAGATAGACCGACAGTTAGCCAACAAATTAAGGGATTTTGTCTGAAAAACTGATATAGATCTACAGTTTTGGTGAGAAAACATAGGTCATATTTTATCCATCTAGTTCTTCGAAATTTTCGTGTACCAGGTTCACTATTACAATACTTTGTGTACTTCGTATAGGAGAAAGCAAAAAGCAATGTTCGCAAAAATTTATCACTTAAAACTGCTTTTTAATTAATATCATTGAATATAGCTGAACTTTAACATCAAAGGCAATTTTATTCTGCTTTTGAGATCCTGAGGAAAGGAAGTCTTCTATCCTCTATTAGAAAATGATTTTTCAATCAAATAGACCGCATATGTAATTTTCTGTGCGGCCATCAAAACACTAACATTCCAAGGAGATACTCACTGCTACGGATTATTCCACGCCAGTGAGAGCCATTTTATTAACTGTCTTTTTTTCTCATTCCAGGAGATTAAAAACAAATATTGAATGTGGATAGTTGCGTTTGATGAAAAAGCGAATGGTTAGTTTTTAATCATTTTTGTTACTTTTCCTTTTTCATGCAACCTAAATAAAGTCGTCAAAGTTTCTAACAAACAAATGAAGTACTTTTATCAACCATCTGTGCAGCACTTATCGATATATCGAATTGGAGACTTTTTATCGCCTACATCGAGAGCCCAGTAGCTTGCCAGCAATTTTCAAAGCCTCGCTTATATGAAAACAAATCGATTTTTCTCGGAAACGCTGTCTGGGGAGATTCGAGCCATCGTTAATTTCCACTTATTTTCAAGGATAATAAAAATATGAAGACGAGGGGAAGAAAAAGAGGGAGAAATTTGATGAAACACGGCCAAGGTTCATTCTTAACACTTCCCCACTTCCTCGTTATGGTTGTTGTTACTGTCAATGGTAGCTCGCCATATTGCGGTATTCTTTTCCTTCGAATGAAAAATCGTTTCTCGGCTTCCAAATTAATGTCGAGAATTTAATTATGGAACATGTATAGCTTATTTCTGTAAAAAGAAAAGGAGCGAGGAGTTGGTTCGATTGTGAGGCAGAAGATTAATACCAATTTTAGTTTTTCACTTTTTTATGTGCGAAATATACAAAGAGAAAGTATTATGATTGTCAAAAAATTTGACCTCTGGATATTAATGAATCTGGACGTTTTTGATCAAATTGAGTTAAAAAATGTTCTGTTAGGAATTATATCTCTTTTTCTTTCAGTGAACACAATAATTCAGAAATGCAATAAGATTTATGAATGGTTCAATTAGAACCAAAAATGCAATAAGCTAAACCAGTTTCTTATTTTAGAAACTCTTTTTTATTTAATTTATTTTTCTTATCATTTTAGGTGTTATATTTGAATGAAGGGAACATATAGCATGATAACCAATGGATATTGCTCAATGTATTTACATTAATCAGTCATTAAAAAGATAAATATTTAAATATAGCAGCAGATGAACTTTTACTTTTAGCTTTAATAAGAAACGAGGAAAAATTTTCATGCGCAAAAGAACAAAGTGGGTTCTATATGGCCCAAAGAAGAATTTTGTGAATAGGAAGAATTTACCTTTAATTATACAAGATCCTATAAGTGTCAAAAATGTCTTTTATTAAAGTTGACAAAATACAGAAAATGAAGCAACACATTTAATTTGAGAATTTGTTTGAATAACTTAAAAAAATCTTTTTAAATGTTTATTTTAGCCCCCCCCCCAAAAAAAAAATCCTTTGCATTACCGTTTATTTCTGGGTATACTGGATGCACCTAGCTTCATGTAATTTATTTCTAAAGCATTAATACAAGGTGGGAATCGTCCATTGCTGAAATAAATGTCTGAAAAAAGATTACCTTTCACTTTGAAAGAACTTAATCAGAGAAAATAAATGTTGCACTCTACCAGATCTCGCACTTAATAGATTACGGGGAAAGCCTCGGTGGAAAAACAGTTTAGGAACTCGTAAGAATGGCTTCCTAAAGCTTTGTGGGACGGTGGGAGATTTTCTGGGATTAGGCACCTTTAGCTGCTTTTGTTGGCTTTTTCTTGCATACGACATCCATCAAAGAGAACTTAGCAACTTCGGCAGCATTATCCAAATTCTGTGGGTAGTGTTATCAGAGGGAAACCTTTTTGGAAAGAATGACGTGTTTAATTGTATGGAGAAAATTTAACAAATAAGGTTGAAGTCGGCAGTTTCTCAGCAACCAAGCAATGACACATAAGTCTTTTAGAATATCAACATTACACAAAGTTGTTACAATTTAAGTTCGCCTATTGAGAATGCCTTAGATCTGGCTCTAGGCCTCCAAATAAATCAAAATTTCTATAGTGTGGAGAACCACTAAAGCGCTCTGAAAAAATCGAAAAAAAATTAACATTTTCTTCAAGAGGTGGCGCTGCGCCAAGATCTGAGGGTACTTTTGGAGACATTTTTTTTATTACTAAAGCAAAACTGAATAGTTGAGAGTAAATGTGTGTGTTTTTTTAACTGAAAACGCTGCCGGAATCGAATTCAGAGCAATTTTTTTTTTTGTTCAAAGTACAATTTTCATACAAGAAAGTTGTACTACCTTCAGTGAAATTTCATTCCCTTTGGAGTCATGAGCGTTTTGAATAGACGGACTTTAATTATAAGAACATATATGGAAAACGCTCTAAAGTACCCATAATCCTGATCTGTGTAGATTTCATCACAGTTTCCTATATTCAGAGAAAAAGTAACATTTATTTTTCTGCAGTAGTATTCTGTATTTGCTAATATATTAATTATATAATTTCATCCTTAAGTGAATAATTTTAACAATTAGATAACAATATTTTTTTATTTCTCTTTCATGTACATTTTGTGATTTTTATTTACGTGATTTGAAGTATAAATTTTAAAATGTAATGTTTTCTGAGAAAGAAAGAAAAAATCATTTGTAATAGCTGGACAAATTTGACTCTTTTCTACCTAAATTATCTAATAGCAACTCTGTACTTCATTCCTTTAAGAACAAATCAGAATGACAATGGCGTAGTAAACGTGAATTATGTCTATATATTACTTTTGCAACAATAAAACATGTCTGCTGCTCTATTGCAAACGTAAACAATATCTGAGGAATACTGACGTAAAAATAATATAAATTTCACCAGTGTAACAAAATAAATCCTTCCTGTACTTTTTTGTTGCATTAAGAATTAAATACTGAAGTAAACATAACCATCAACTCTTGAAACGAAAACTCTGCTGTCAACATTTCAAAGAATTATCTGCAACCTAGTAATAGAAGTTTCCAGACTGCATCGAGCAAAACGTGCCAATAGGAACTCAATCTTCATCATGTAACATATTTTTTGCAAATTTTTGAAGTGGCTGTTTGAAATATTTCTTGTTGTCGCACATGGAAATTAATAAGAGTAATCATTAATATTTTCATTAGATAATTTTTTGATGAAAAATTTCAAAAGTTGCATTTTGAGAGCTTGAACTCCTATAAGTATTTTGATTCTGTTTAGTTAGAGAGAGACCAATAAAAATTTATTACCTTTTTCTGTATAACTTAAACTCTTGATCTCCATACCATTTTATTCATATATGTATATATGAAACAACTTTTAGCGTAAATTTGCATTTTCTTATTCTACATTTCTTTTGAGAAGGGAGTAACTTATCATGAAATGAAATAAAACAGCTCAGAAACGAATAACTTATGACGTACGCGTTGTACGTTAGGTAGTCACCTACGATAACATCATGATGTATGCTGCGTACGACATGGAGGTCAAGGGTTTAGTAATAGATAAGAAGATTATCAAATGTTTAATCATTGTGTATCCTAGATTAACTAGAAATACCTTCAAAATATTTAAGTTGCTCAGAAAATAAAAAATACGATATGTAGTTAAGAAATCTGATGTTTCATTCAAATATGTGAGGAAAAATCAATGTGTAATTTAGAAGATCATGTGATATTTTTCCATGAGTTTCAATAATTCTATTGAAATTGTCTGTTTATCTAGTTTTCCAAATTCTGTGGTAATAATTTTAGAAGAACAGAAAATTTATCTTGGTTATACGTCTTATGGGGAATATGTTGAAACATTATGTAATTATCATATATAACTGCAAAAAATTAACTTTCTACTGATCACATAAAAGATTTCACAATTGTAGATAAGAAGGCAAATTTTTACATCAATGCTCATTCAGAGAGCTTTTTAAAGAATGAATAATTTTATTCTTCTTAAAAAGAAACATATTAGAAAATCTAATAAAAATGAAATGATAATATTTTGAAACAGATATATCTTAACAAATACTTTGACACTAGTTCTATCTTGTTGATTTAGTGCATGGTTATAAAGCATAGCAGATACTTATAAGATAAATATAATGCTGAGTTTAAAATGCTTTTCTTGCTACTAAGTAAATAGATTTAGGCACTTTTTCTAGGATTTAAGAAGCAAATTTTAAAATGCATACGAAAATGAAAACATTTCCTTCTACTCATTTTCCGTCCAATAGAGAAAAAATGAATTTTAAGGATGTGACATATTTATCTGTTTGCATACGTAAACATACGTCCCATTTGAGTATAAATCAACAATAATTGTTGAGGCAGAGCTCACGCTCACTCTTAAATTCATTGCAAAATTGCATTTTCTAGCTTCCTTTCAGGAATATTCTCTCAAATCAATTCGCAAATGTTTGTTTAGAAAAGAAAATAAATCTTCACGAGAATGAAGCGCAGCTTTGAATGTGACGATTTAGAGTGGCTGTCATCTTTACATTTTGAAATATTTTTAAGGACATTTATACATATTCAAATGCGGGGGCGGCGCATGCTAGAAAAGTGCATGCATTTTTGTTTATTTGATGCAGTTCCACTCATAGGAAATATTCAAATGCCTTTTGAATTCGTATTCAAAACTCGTATAAAATACTCCACTGAAATCGGCAGTTAAAGAGAATTATATATCATGTTTATAGCAAAAAATGTTTGTCAGTCAAAGAAACATAAGAATTTATTTTAGGTACTTTGTTGAAAGATTTAGTAGGACGTAGACGTTGTTGCAAAAATTAATAATTAAAAGGAAGAAAGAAGTCAAACAATTATAATTCTTTAACACTGCCAGTTTATTTAAACTATTCTTTCTAAACAAAGAGGGAGGATTAGTGCTTCTTCAAAACATAACATCTTTTATGATAATCACTTATATTTAAACAAGTCAATATTTGAAAAAAATATACAATGTATATTGTATAGCTAAAATGGAGATAATAATAACAATCTGTTAAAAAGTTAATGTGCAAAAAATAAAAAAAGAACCAATTTTTCCTGAGTTCTAAAGAATGCATAAATGGTTTTATTCAATATTAGATGACGCAATGAAATCTCGAAAAAAAATTTCTATAAAACAATGGAATGAGTTCTTTCAAATGATATTTATGATTTATTGAAAGAAAAATTTATAAATTTGATTGTTTATTAAAAAAGTCGAGTGATATTCAAACACTGGTGATATAGGAATGGTAATGTTTTGGAATTTTAAAATGTAGTAAAAATCGTTTTCATGACATAATATGATTATGAATTTAACTTTTGATTAGTTTATTACCAGCTACCTTTGTAGACAATTTCGGCAGTTTTTAATTTCAATTAAATCTCTTATGGAGAGCTTAATGTTCAAGGTACCCTAAACTAATTATTTTTAACACATTGACTGCCGAACACACACTGTGACTCACGCCTGCGATTCACATCTACTATGTAATTAGATAATCCCTTATCTACTGTAGTTGAGAGATAGCAGAGAAGAGGTCATCTAGTTAGATAGAAGCTCCGAATCTCAGGTGTGAGCTATCGTATTAAAAGAGAACGTATTAAAAATCAAACTGTGATCGACATTTTACCCTCTGACCGCCGAATAGTTTTTAATTATTATCTAAATGTAACGTTCGAAAACATGCTCAAATACCGTTGAACCAAGCAAATTGTTATTTGCATGCAAGGCTTTATTGGTATAATGTGGTTCAACGTTTCAAAAATACTAAATCAACCCATTAGCTGCGAAAATTGCAGGAAGCAGCAGAAAATAGACTTATTTCCACTCGCGGAAATCTCGGGATAAGCAGTCAGAGGATTAGGCCATGTTATTTTTTTAGTTTTACACCTTTCTATTTATTGTATATACGAAACTTCCTAATGGGATCAAGTCTAAGTCGCATGACTGACTCCATTAATGCACAATTTATATGAAACCGTAACAGTCTGCGTCGTCTAACATCTAATTTTACGCGATATTACTCAACACTGTGGCTCCACGTTCTTATTCCGCACGTAAAATATGCTTAATTCTAGTAATAAACTGCAGCGGTATATGAGTGCGCCTAATAGTAATATGACGAACTTTTAACCTCCAACAAAAGGAGGACACAAATAAATTGAAGCTAAAAAATGTAAATAAAAGAAACATTTAATTCATTGCAACTATAATACAGAATAAATTACAATACGATAAATGCATAATAAAAACATTTAAAACATCATTTATTGTACACTTTTCGAGGAAGACAAAACTTACAAAAGGAGGACTCTCTTCCCTAAAGGAGGACGGTTGGTCACCTTACTAATAGTATATTATTTATATTGAAACATGCCGATAAAAATTTAATGAAATGAAGTATATTCTTTCATCATACGGGATATATTATTAAATATCCTTATTTAATAATATTAAATATTATTAAATATCTTTGAGACCTTTGTTACTATACGGATGTTTTTATATTTTAGCTAATAGCACAAAGACAGACATTTTTTAAAGTTTTTATACTTATTTTCATTTTATTAAAGTTTTATTTCATTCATTGTTCCTTTCTTCATCCAGATTATCATTTAAAAGAAATAAACGTAGATAAATCAGATTTTGTGATAATAATGTTTCCGATCCAACTAATGATATCTCCTTTCTTAACTGTGATTTCGTATTCCTGGATTTACATCATGAAAGACTTTAATCAAAGTTTTTAAAAAGTTTCCACCTATTTTGTGTCTATGATTCCATAGATTTTGAGCTAATATTTATTTTATCTTATCTTTGCTCACTGAAACTTATCAAACTTATCTCCTACATGTGCTTTCGTAATTAGCTTCATAAAGACAATTTATATTGAAAACTTTTATAATATTCTGTAAGGCTCCAATTGATTTTTAAAATTTATTTTGGTAATACAAGAGTGAGTTGCAACAGAACAACAAGATTATGACATTAGAGATAGAAAACCTTATTTTTCGCTTATATCTACGTATCGCTTCCCGTATTTTCGCTACATAAATCTTATCTCTTTTTAAAATATTTATCTGTCTTTTAAGTCTAAATTTATATTTAACCTACAAGAGCCCAATTATTTTGAACTTTTAACTTTCAGGTCAGAAAACTTAGCTTTGAAAGTGAAAAAACTAATTTTTTTCTATATAATTATATCTCTGAAATTTTAAGAATACTTTATCCATGGTTGTTTACTAAAATTATACATATAATTAAGAACAATTTGTTTCTGAATTTAACCTGAAAAACGAAAAAAGACGTTTCTTCCGCTTGGAGGGTTAAAGTGATTCACCATCTAAACCTTTTCTTTTATAACTTATATGGTGCAACTTTAAAAACTTTCAAAATTCGATCGCAACCGCTAAGCCTAAATGGAATTATTAGACGCTTCTCGCCACGAAACGCAATCTCGACAAGATTATTTCGCCTGCACATAAAGTGTCTGATCTCCATAGCAACGACTGCTTTTCGTTCAGTAAGTAGTACTTATTTAAGTGTTAAAAATTTTGTTTGCCAAGTTATAATATTTATAGCCAAATTATTTTGTAGCTCCATCTTATCGCCTCTAATCATGCAAGTTGAGAAAGTTGCTTTAATTTGATGCCTATTTAATAGTGAAATTTTATAGATTATTTTTCAATAAAGAATTTAAGGATTGAATATTTCTCTGTGATTTATAGCTGTTATCTTTTTCAAAATATTTCGATATCCTGCTTAAAGATAAGGGAAGTAAAAGAGCTAGAGATGCTGCTGAATTAGCAAGGCAATGTGAAATTTTTGAAACATTTCCAAACAGCGCTGATTTATTGAACCAAATCCAACAGGTGTAGGTGCAAGTTGAAGTATTAAAATATCGCCAACTTCCACAACCTGCTTTACAAATTTATCTAAATATTGCTGCCAGTTCTCAACACGTTAATGGAATTCCAGAAACAGTTATTAGAACGACAGATAAATTCCCTAAATTCAATACAAATTGCATTATCTAATGATACGACAAATTCTATTCAAATATTTCCAAGGGAATATAATGGATAATGCGTCTAAACGGATAAAAGAAGTTGATAGAATTTCAACACTAGAAAACTGGTCAAGTGAACTGAAATTGACAAATGCTGTATAACGTCTCGCCGGATCAGCTAAAAATTGGCAAATAACTCAAGGTTATCGTTACAATGACTGGAATGAGTGGAAAGCTGCTCTCACATCAAGATTTAAAAGTCGCATTACAATGTAAGAATTTTTAGCACATCAAAGTTATCGTAAACTGAAGAGAAAAGAAAGCTTAGTTGATTACATTTACGCAAAAGACGCTCTCTTGGAAGAAACTCCTTTTTACATACCCTCGATATGACCACATTTCAATGATTATCGGCAAAATTGCTGAAGAAAAGTGGCAAATTGCTTTAGCTACACAAAATTCTACTACTGTTGAAGAATTAATTGATATAGCAACTGCACTTGACGCATTTCGTAATATGCAACATGAGGACAGGTCACGTCCTTCGTATGGATCACCAAAATTTCATTCTCATAATTATTCTCATAGTAAAGAGCTTCAAAAATACAATCCAGCGACATATGATATTCGAGATGCTATACTTGTTGGAGATGTGGGGACAACGGCCATGCTTCGTTTATGTGCAATTTACAGACCCCTCGACCAGGCTCACCATTAGCTTCCGCAAGAAATATAACATGAGTTTCTCAGAATTCAAATAATGAATCAAATTCTCCTTATTCGTATTCTGGAAACATAATCAGTACCAGTAATTTCTTACAACGAGGCGTCACAAGTCCAAAATATACAGAGTTCCGTCGCAGCAGCAATAGTATCTCAACAACAAGACATGTAGCCACAAGAACGAATGATTGTTATACTATAAACTGCATTAAAACTAATACAAATACTCGTGTTATAATACCTGCTATTATTAATAAAAATACCGAAGTTCAAGCCCTCTGTGATCCATGCGCAGACATCACAGTTATTCAACCGTCTTGCGTTCCGGCTGATTCTGTCATTTATCTCTGGACTGCTGTAGAGTTTCTTGTTGTCGATCATGAAACAAAACCCACAAGTTGGATTTCTGTAAATATCAACGTTAACAAAATTAATCACTTTATACCTAAAGTTGGAATTTGCATCCATCTTCCATTTTCGCTTATCTTAGGATTTAATTGGATGCAATCCAGATGCATTTACGAACCTAATGGCTCATTATGCATATGAACACCATCTGCACTTCATCTTTATGAGTGTATTGAGGCACCGAGACACAGTTTTAGTAGCATTTCTTCTAACGAACCTTCATTAACGCCTTTAGATGATGTTATTTTACCAGTCGCAGTGCCAAGTTTATTCCATACCGATACGCAATTCATTCCAAAACCAAGTCACAGTTTGATTGAATATATTGATTCTGAGCATGAAAGTAATGAAGCTTTGAGAGCAGTTATTTTTCGAAAAGAAGAAAGTAAATTTATTCATGTACCTGAAGTAACATCAGTGTCAAAATATATAAAGACGCAAAACTGAAGAACCAGCGAATAATATCAAGCCTCTAAATTAAAGGGATAACATAAAAGTGGTGAAATTGTAGAAATTCGACCAAAAGATAAACCAATTCTTGATAACCTTAAAGGAAATGAAACTCGCCGTGAAGATCAGCTCGACCTACTATCATCTGCCAGGGTCGTGGCCGCAAATAATGTGTATGAATCACACTTGGATGATAAGCGAGGTTTGACGATATCTTTATCGTCAAACTCATTCTTTTAAACCTGGAGATCTCGTATTGTACGTCTGACCCAAACAATACGATCGCAAGCTCTCACCAATGTTCAAATGACCATTTGTGATTCTCCGTCATGTCGGGGCCGTATGCTACGATATCAAGTCTAAGGAGTCGTAAAAAAAGCTTCTGAAGTCGCATACATCTTCGTCCATACTATGACCATACGCTGGTCATCCAAAAAAATTCATTCGGCATTAGAAGTTTAAGAGAGGGTATGACATTCGGAGTAACCGTCACGCACCAACGAGATACGAACAATCTTTTCGCTAGATTTCATTCTTTTTCGCCTTCCTTTTCCGCTTCAATTTCAAACTTTCTTTTCTAAATATTTCAATGAGCGGGGCCGAATGTAAGGCTCCAATTTATTTCAAAAATTTCTTTTGGTCATAAAAGAGTGAGTCAGAACAACCAGATTATGACATCAGAGTTAAAAACATTATTATTCGCTTCTCTCTTATATTGTGTGTCGCAGTCCGCATTGTCGCTAATTAAATCTTATCTATTTTTATGATCTTTGGCTATCTTTTAATTCTAAATTTATATTTAGAGTCATTCACCATCTAAACCTTTTCTTTTACACCTTTTTTTATGCTAATATTGCTTTGCATAATGTCAGATATAAAAATTTCTTCATTATATTTAATTAATTTTTTAGAGAATTTCTAATATACTTCTTACAACGCTTTGTTCTTTGCTTAAACATATTTTCTGCTGACATAAAAATGTAATTATTTTTTCAAAAGAAAAATATTAGTTTTCAAAAAAGCAATATTTCCATAGGCCAACTTTTAATAGCTTTCTGCATCTCAGCATTATTCTGCATATTTCAGCGTTGATTAACGTGTTGCAATCTAATTATGCCTGTTTCCAGAAACAGCAGCGTAATTCCATATTTTTCGACTTAAAACTAATTTTAATAGTAGAAATGAAGTTTCATTTGTGAGTATAAATAATTTTTTGTATAATTCCCTTGGCAACTTTACTTGCCTAAGCATTTCAAGAAGAGCATTTCAAATTATTATCATATTTTTCGAGTCTAATACATTTCTGGAAGGCGAATGTAACGAAAGAAAAATTAAAAATATAGTCTGATGGAAGCACAAAAATTAATCTTTTGTAAACAAGGAATAATCCATCTTATCATTCTGCAATCCTATCATTAGATTTCCTGTGCAATTACATTTCTCTGTCAAACTAGAATAAAACATTGATAAAGGATAAGCCCACTGCACAAAGAATTTTTAAAATAGAGCCAAATTTCGCCATGCGAATCAATTTTAATGACAGCTACTAGCCTGAAGATACAATTAAACCAGACATAAAATTTTCAATACGCTAATGTTTTCACTTGGGAGAAACATATTTTAATTTAAGATAGGTATTCCATTATTTAGCGGCGACGCTTGAACTAAAAGCAGGAGTAAGTTTTAAAGCAAAAGTGAAGTACTGGATACAGTAAAACTGTTGAATTCAATTAGGGAACAGCAAGCATTTAAAAAATATCTATGTAAAACTAATGAAGAATAATCCATTGTTTGGTTGTTTAATATTAAACTGACCCTACTGAAACCTTTGCAGACCTGATGGACCCGTTTCGCTAAAAATTTATATGTAACCGTTAAAGCGTGGAACCATTTATTTCATAGAATAACTAGGTATTTCATGAATTACCTAGTTGAATACATAGTTATTCTATGAAATATCTGAATTGTAAGCTTTAACGGTTACATATACATTATATAGTCGTACTTATTCAAAGAGAAATTAACTAACAGTACCAACAATCATGCACCATTTGATTTATTTCGGATTCACTAATGCAAATCGTGCGAAAGTGTGCATAATTTACTCCCTAAAATATAACCAGAAGAGTTTACTTAGTTTACAATAAATAATTTTGGATAAATACGGGATTTTAATTTTATTGTAATGTTTTGCGTAAAAAAAGTTTTATTTCACAAATCATTGTTCTCTCTCTGTGTGTGTGTGTGTGTGTGAAGTTGGTTTCTTAACCCATTGAGTTACAATAACTTTCCTGACACATGCATCGAATTACAGAATTTTTGCTATTTAAAAGTCAACGTATCAATTAATTTTAAATACAAAAATCACTTGAAGAAGCTTGAATGTCTCAAGTATCCTTTACCATCTTAAATAGATTGAAATAATAGAAGATATTCAAAATGGGTGGTGTCATCTAATTAGGAGGTTAAATAAATTTGCAGGTACAGGATTAATTAACAAATACTGGGTATCAATCATAGTGGAAATAAATCTGCAATAAACATTATTATTCAAGTTTCGGGATTCCAATGTCCCAATGTTTTTCATGCAAATTTGAGAAAAAAACATTATGCATATAATGAAATCTTTGAAGTATCAGCACTCAATGCTGGAAAATAAGAATAAGAACGAAATGATTTTTCATCATGCTTTACAAAAGAAAGATGGAGCTTTTGATGTCGAGGTGTTTTATCAGAACAGCAGCAGTAAATAATCTTCTATGCAAGAATAGGCTTACATGAAAGGCTTGCGGAAAGGGCATACGTGGAAGAGTTGTTTGGAAAAGTTGATTATTAAATTTCTAGATACGAGGGACTGTGTGTTGGTATGGAAACACATTTCAAATAAAACAGACGAAGAAACCTCAACACAAATATAATGCATTTTGCTTCCCGGATTGTAACGAGGATAGCCGTTGACAATGAATGACACTTGGAAATTTTGTAGTCTTTCCAAGCGCATTTTATCCAATAAGGTGCTTACTTAGGACTGTCACATTTGGGGAATTGAAAGTCTCAGGGTTATATTTGAACAGACTCCACAATTAGATTACATGAATGTTTGAATGTAGGGTGTGGATTTAATATCGACTTCGCCCTTGCCTCCTTTTCTCTGAAGGTATCACAGTTGAAGACACTAAAATGAGTTCCGTCCTGACCGCTCATTACTGCAAATTTCTTCAACCACATTCGGTCTGATTTTCTTTTCCAAAACACAATCTTTATACAAACTCCGAAGCCAACTGTTCTCGTAGCCGTCCGCAATATTAATGCCCCTTGTGTTTTCATCAGTCTCCATGGTGTGCATGCACAACTCTGATCCCCTGCCACTTACCTTTAACTGATACTTAACGAATATTCAATTTCTACCCGATTTAACTTTTTTCTTCTTTATGTGCCAAATTCTCACGTGATGTTTTAAATTTGAGTTTATCAGATTTCTATTTCTTATAGCCTTTATAACACATACAGTAAAGCACCGTTCATATGCCTTTCAAGGGACTGGCGTAAAAAGACTCAAAAATGAAAAGACGTATAATCGAAATTTTAATAAATAACTTTAATTATTACAGAATTAGTGCCACTACTGCAAATTCATTTTAAAATAATAATTTTAAAGTCTTTTACGATAGTAGTAGTATAATACTATATAGTGTAGAAATCTCTAATTAAATTTTAAAATTAAACATTTATAATAAAAGTGAAAAACATCATACCTTTATTGCACATCTTGAATAGTAATTATACATATCTTATACGATTTATGTGCATGCAAGTTGGCGTTTAATTAAGAAAATCTTTAAACGCCGTCTGACGTTTTGATTGCCAGCGAGTATTAAGTGCAGAATTATTAATAAAATTAAGTCCATTGAATGTTTTTTCAACTATTCTTTTGACAAAGGAAATAAGTTCGAAGATTCAATGGAGTCCGTTGCGTCTCTAAAGAAAGAAATAACTTCTTTATCATCGCTTAAACTAGCACCAGACAATTTATCTTCTATTAATTAATCAATTGTGAATAATGTCGACGTCATAAAGTCTTTATCATAGTTCATATACTAGAAAGGACTAAATTTGTTCACATTTTAGAAAGGGGAAAACAACGTATAACTGAACTTTCGAAATGCTCATCAAATTGCTAAAAAATAATTTCGAAACTGAAAGTAATGATTTAGTTATTAAATCTTCAAAAGAACTTGCCTTTGTATTCCAAATAAATTTCAAATTTTCTATTTCTAATAAATTTACAAAACACAGCAAATTATTTTAATCATAGGTATATTTAAGACATTAGGATTTAAAGTCTTTCAGGCAGCATATTTATGCTAAATAGTTAAAGAAATAATTTTAAATGATTATTATGCTCCAATTTTCGTTACAATTTTTTGAATTGAAACCTTATTTTTTGCCATTTAGAAAAATAAGGAGTTCTATGAATGAATTATACAATAAAATGCTGACACTATATTTTTATGGAATTAATACGCAACTTATTAATATGCAATAATATGTCTACAGAATTATTTCGCATCTAAATTTGAATTTTCTTTCAAATTACAAATTATTATTTAAACAAACTAAGCTAATTATCAACTTGAATAGAACTGTATCAACTAATATCATTCATCTTAATTAATACTACTTGTATAATTATTTCAATTCATTAGATATCATAATTTCCCCTTTTTTATTTATATTTTACATAACCATACATAAGCTGCTTTATTTTTGAAAAAAAATTTTCAACATTCCAGTTTTAAACCCAATAGGAAAAAGAATTGCCAAAGAATTCAGTGACCAAAAATATTTCTGGTTATTAAAACCTTTTTTAACGCGTTGGTTACATTCTTGTAATATGATAACAGCCAAACTATTTTTTTCTTTCTTTCAGTCGTTCCATAGTAAGGCGCGGTAAACCTAGTACTGAAAAAAAACATATTTTGTATTTTCATTTAATTTTCATCGTGTTTTTATTTGTTGGTCTTCTATTTAGCAATTCTTGTATCATATGTCAACTGCATGACAGCTTTTCAAGGGTAATTTGCATAAAACGTATTACACTTCTTTGTATCCAATCTAGTTAAACATATCCATTTCGCACTCTTCCTCAGTTATATTTAGAGGCATATCATCGCATCTTGTTATGCCAAATGGATTTTGAATATTATGTTGAAGCTTTTGCATTATGGTATTTGGTTACAAGAATTAGTAAAAATTTTTAGAACTCAAGGTTGAAATCTAATACTTTAAAATGTTACTCAAATGTGAGATTTTAAAGAAGCATCAAAAGTAAGAATCAATATTTCGTTGAAACAGTAGTTTTAATCTATGATATAAAGTAAAGGAAACATGCATATGTGATTTGTTACTAGAATCAGTTGTGATATAAAGGTAAGTTTCCATTAGAATGTTACTTATGGTTTGTAACCCCCTGATATAAATATATTCTTTTTAAAAGAGATTCATTAATAAGATTTTATGATTGTTATTTTATAACTATTAGAATATTAACATAAATTTACAACTCTTTAATTTTTAAGTGGAGAAAGTATAAAACATTTGCAAGAATGAAGACTGGCGCAATTATAACTTTAAGTAATAAGATATTAAATGTTTGATAAATTTACGCTTACACTATTTTTGGTTTTTATTATTTGATTTGACTTCAATTATATCTACTAACTACATTTTCAGATTTCATATTTTCGCTATATATTTAGAGTATAATAAAAATCCGCTTTCATGGCACACAAATAAAACTTTGATTCTACTTCATGAATCTTTAAATTCAAATTTTATCTTTTATTTATATTTCCTGATTACGAATGGAATATTTCAATTAGTTTTTAAATATAAAAAATAAGGACTAATATTCATGAGATCTCAAAGATCCCTTAACCTAAAAGGATGGAAACATTAAAACGTTTACTTCATCTAAAGTATGTTCGGCAAAATATGCAGTACTTTTATAAATCTGATTCCAAAAAGTAGCAAAATAATTTAAAGTAATCAAAGAAACGCATTTAATATTCCGAGTAAGTGTATAATATGTCTAAATGAGATCTTAAATATATAAGAAATCATAATTAAATCTGATATTTGACGTCTTTACAATTATGTAAAAACTTAAACCTACAAATACTAGTAAATTAAGAATTGACTAAAAAGGTGAATATGATAGGAATTCGGAATAAATGATTTTTCAAGCTAATGGAATAGATAAAAAACGCCTAACGAGTTAAATATATAAATAATTTTATTTTACCTCAAATGAATTGCACAAATTTTCTAGAACGTTAACAAGACGGCATATGTCGACATTTGAATGAAAAATGTTCATCGATTGTTATTGAAACGAATTCTATCGTATTTACTCGATACCGAGACAAGCAAGCCTTTTCTATTTCCGAACATTTCAATGAAAAGAATTTTCAATATTTATAAAGAAAATTTTAAAACAAATTTTATTATATATGCTGGCAAAATGTGGAGACATTTATTTTATAACAGCTAACTCAGTTATCAAACCGTCAGTTTAATTAAAAAATGCCAATTCTTGTTTGCTATTGGTTACATTTAGCGCATTACCACAGAAGAAACGATAAAGGATACAAAGTTTCTCTTATCAGTTTGAGCGTTCAGTCTTTCAACATTTATTTTAGTGAAACATTTTATATCTTGATGAATTCATATTAAAAAGAAACTTCATGAAATTCGTAGGTTGTACAATTATTTATGAATTCCTTGACGGTTTAAAGATCAAAGCTATACAAATCGAAGAAAGTAAAAATTATAAATAAAGGGAAAACAGTAATTTTTTGGTAAACATTTAATTTATGCCTACAAAATTATTAATGTTTCAATTAAATATAAAGAACTAACTTAAAAGTTATTATACAATGAAGACTCCCATAAAATTGGGATTAATATCGATGGAGGTTAGAAGTAACTTTTAAAGTTGCTTAGTAATACAAAATTTGATGAGCCGAAATGAATAGCTTTCATTTAATTGAATGCAATGATAATAATTTGGAAATCTATCGGTAATTACGAATTGAAACTAATGTATTGTTTTAGTAAAATATGGAAATAAATATGGGCAGTTTTATAGATTATGGTAAAAGAAAACTATGAATATAGTTATGGGAAATAGGAAATTTCATAGAAGTGGAATTGTGTGCCATTGAGTACAAAATTTCACAAGATGATGAAATATTAAATTTAGTAAAGGATTACATTTCCCTAATGTCATAACTGATTATTTGTTATGATTTATTTTTAACTGAATGACAAATCATTAGTTGTTCTTTTATTTAATATTTAAGTTGCACTGCTGAAAAATAAAGTTGGAGTTAACCTTTTTTTAACGTTCTATGCGAATTTTGGTTTATGTCGTCTAATTTTCCTGAAATAAGGAGCAAATGTTAAACGTGGGAAACTTAAGTCAATCCGAAAAAGATGCTAAAATAAATTTATTAATTTATTTTTTATTATTGAACATGCCAAACTCCTCGTGCACCACAAATGTACAACACGAGGCTTACAGAAATAAGTATACAAAACAATTCCGTCTTTGAAAGACAATTCTTTGCATGCAAAAAAATATAAATAAGCAGGAGAGAAAATAAAAGAAGTATTGAAAACAAACAAATGGCGCAAAATATTTAAATGAATTAGATAAGTAAAAGTAAAATAATGAAAATAAAATAAATCCTACTGAACTCCATCAAGAATAGAAAGTCAAAATTGGAATAATCAAAGAATCAATATTTTACAAGAGTATGCGAAAGTATAAGACTCAAAATACGCACGAGAAAAAAAAATGAAAAAATACATACAAATGAATTAATAGAGAGAAAAAAATTTTAAAAAGCACCATATATAAAAAAAAAAAAAAAGGATTAAAAAAATCGGAGAAGAGGAAAACAAGGATAATCAAGGTGATATTGCAAAACGGTTTAACATTGGGTGCATAAATTTCCTAAATCAGTCGGAAGAACATTACTTATATTAACAAATGTGAAAAATTCTGTAAAAGATAGGAAAGAGGACTTAGTGTTAATCAATAAAATCAGTGTGACTTGCCAGTCTTTTTCCGAAACGCCAAGTTTTTGCTGTAAAAGTTTCCGGCAATCTAACATGCAGGAACTGAAAAATAATATGCTCCACGTTTTGAATTTCTCTTAAACAACAGTCACATACGTCACTAGTGTGTCGATGGAACGTTTGTAAATATTCCCCAAAACTACCATGTCCAGGAAGAAATTGAGTTACTTTAAAAGAGCAGAAGAAGAAAGAATTTCGTTCTAGACTGTATTTCACCATTGGAAAGAACTTTTTTATGGCTGGATTTCGATGAAGAATCATATAAAATTGGTAATGGTATAACTGAGACTAATCTGAAATTTTCGCTTCAATATGTGTCAAGAAGAATGAATCCCTCACTAAAAAACACAGATCCTTGCACTATGGACAAAATTTATTTACTAGACGGTATTGATGATTTAAAAATAAACTTTCAAATTTAGAAATATAACTTCTTCACACATAAATTTTTATTTTTCATTTTTTAATCTCAACAAGAGTTTATAAAATAATCGCACAACTTAAAAGTTTGTCCGTTGATATGCAAAAACGAATTTTGTTTAGTACTCCACACAATCAAGGAATGTTTAGAACATGATTTCACATCAGGAATTAAATGAAGTTTCCTTTGAGTTCAAGTTCTTTTATCCTAGCGATTGCGAACATTTTAATTAACAGTGGATCTTTTAAACTGCCCAAATAAAAGCGAATCGTTTTAAGAAAAGATCGTAACGAAGCAATGTTCATATTTAATCAAATAAATTTTATTTACTTAAAGTCTTGAAATGGAAATTCGTTCTGTTCTTTTATTTTCTATTCATTGAAATTACAGGAAATAAATCAGCCTAATTACAGAGAAATTGCGTTACTAGAATTCTATTCCATTAGATAGAGAATTAAAAAAGAAAAAAAATGTTGCTCTAAAGTTCTGAAAATAAGCAATTCTCTTGAATTGTTCTGCTTATTTTACTTTAAATTTATTTTCTTTATAACCAATATCATTCCAATTAGAATTGCACTTAATGTAGAAATTTTCTTATTTTGAATCTTACGATGGATGAATTGATGTTGATTGTTAATAAAAGAAAGATAATATTTCAATCTAAAAAATCTCGAATCAACCATGTTTACAATTTGTAATACTAACATTCTAGAAAGAATGGAATAATACCTATATTTATGGAGAGCTACACAACTTATCAAGAATCAATCAGAAATATGAACATTTTTTTAAAATTCACCAACTTAAATTTAATTACTATTAATGAAATGTTTCCTTTATTTTGATTGTTTCAAATGTTTTTGTTAATTTCATAATCTCAGCTATAAAAATGCGTGGAGCAAATACTTTTAATTTGCTTCTGTAACTTCGTAAGAAATACATATTTACAATATTTTACATCGAATATTTATTGTAAATTCATCTTCAGGCCAATTCGATCTATTCCATGCTGGAATCAAAATTGGTGGTGCGTTGGCCTGAGTGTATGAGCCTTTTTTATCTACACAATTACTTGTACTATAATTTATTAGATTATAGTTTAATCTAAATGAGAGTGAGAATTTTCTGTATTGCATATTTGGTGCATACCGAAAATGTTTTAGAATGTATATAAAGCAAAAGAGTAAACACAGGAATTCTATTTATTTTTACTAGTTTGTAGAATAGAGGAAAAATACATTTATTTACACTATAAATTAATATTAATTACCTAGCTTGTAAATACAATATTGAATAACAGTCGTTATGTGTTTCAAAGTGTTTTTGTTGTTTTATTCTGAATTCAAAATTCTTTACTGCCAAAATTATAAGAATGTTGTTTATTTGTTAGAAATTATTTTCAATTTCATTTCGCGAAGACACTCACGACAGCCAAAGGGATTTATATAAAGTGCTATGTGGTCCCTATTAGCACAAGATATTGTGCGATATCTCTACAACGTTGTCCGGTATTCTGAACGCCGTACAATATCGTGAAGATATCGTAACAATATTGTACAGCGTCTTGTGCTATTAGGGGTGTCTTTTAATCGTTAGAGAAGCCCATATTCCTTCGTAAAATGCATTTTAATTAAGACTGGTGCTGGTGGAGTGCTGTTGTCCCTTAAGATACAAGTTTTGCAAAGATCTATGTTTCAAAATTTAAACACATTCTAAATCAAAAATTCGTCGTAATTTTTTTTCAAACACGAGGCTTGCGGGACGTTTTTTATTAGTTTTAGTACAAGAGAATATTTTGATAGCTTCATCTCTGCAGAAAATGAATTTAACTCTCTCTTATTATAGTAATTTTTTTAAATCATTTAAAATAACAAAAGAAAATCAAAACTGGCATTCGGAGTTTTCCTTTCAGAGTAAGTTGAAGGAAAATAAATATAATCTAACATTATGTGCTTAACTTGTAAAATTCAAAAATCTTTCATTTTCTGCTTTTTCTTCTGCGTTTACATCATGATAATGACCTAGGATGTTCTAGTTTATATTCAGGAAATTAAAATTATGAATACAAGCAACCTTGCCAGAACATCCTTTCGCTTTTAGAAATCATCCTATCACAAAGTTTGTTGGTTGATTTCAGTTTAATGGTGCAGGAGTCAAAAACGACCATACTTGGCCATCATCCTGTCTTAAATATTGGCATTGAACTAGAAAGCAATTTTCATCATTGTCTGCTTTACAAATTTTTGTAAATGTTATTTACTAGTGAAATAAGAATTAATATGTTATGTTATTTACTTACCATATTATTATGATTAAATTGCAATTTTCATATGTATCTTTAGTGCGTAGAAGTTGTATAAGCTATAACACTGTACACGAGTATAAAGCAATATAAACTTCATTATAAGTAGTACGTGAACATATGGAAGCCATTCGCAACTGGTATCGATCCTTGCTTTGGACGGTGCCTCAAAGAGAGAAGATGTGCAGTATTACAAATCATGATAAATAGCATCCAGAGTGGTTGGTAGTATGTTGAAAGGTTGATTGTTTGAATGTAAACAGGATAGCGTTTGGAGTGGTTAATGGGGATATGAAATGTGTATGCGAAATTTATAGCAATCCTTTACATCTGTAGTAGTTCAAACAATATATGTGTCAAATATTCATGCCAGGTAATAAAAGTGACACATTGACGCTGCAAAATAAGGCACTAAAAATCAAATACTGTCTGTCTAAGCTTCTTAACACAAGCAAAAGAAAATCTAATAAAATTTCATTTCAAATCTCAAAGCTTCCGTCGAACTTGAGTATGAACTATAGTTAACTCTCTGAACCCGGCTAGAGTGAGAATTCAAATGTCTCAAAAACTGAAGTAAATTTTCATTCACGAAATCAGGATGAAATCATCCCTTTCTCTAACGAAATTCCAGAAGAACGATACCCTCGGTTGCACGATAAATTGTCAACAAATAAAGTAACTAATTTTCTCCCGACAAATTCACCCAGGCGCTCGAAACCGCCCGAGTACGGTCTGTGTCGAATGAGGCGGTTTGAGGCGGAATAGGGCTCATAGGGTTAAAACATCCATTTGATTTCTTTCGTTATAATCTTTTTGGTTGGTGATTACTTACATATAGCTTATATATATTCATAAACAAAATCACGAAATTATTAAAAAATAATGTGCTCCTTTTCTAAATTCTGTAGTTATTGATCTGATATTTCATCGATAATCTAATGAATAAATGGAATAAAATTAATATTTCCAAAAATTTTCTATTCAGGATGGCTTTCAAAACCTATTTGCTTACTAATATTGAAAAAAGTAAGTAAAGAACCTGCTAGCAGTGTTTCGTTACCTTATTTGATATTGGAGGGCAAATATGAGCTTCTATAGAGCTTAAATCATTATATTTAAATTTAATGCATGCGAAAAATTTAACATGAAACTATTTTTAAAATCTGTTTTCATTTCCTTGACAGAAAGATATGAATAAATATCTCTCTTTTCAGAGATTGCTGTATAAAACGATAAAGGAAATTTTTGGATAAGTGCAATCAATTTTTATATATTTCGTCTACCGATTTGAGCAGAAATGAATTTACACAACAGTTTCAGTCTTAATCGCAATGTTATGAGGTTTAACGATTTAGCTAACTAACTGGCTAGAAAATAAAATCTAGATTTTTTAAGTTTTCTAAAAGAATTGCGTGACGATTCCTGGGATAAATACATTTGAACATATTGCCTTAAAAAAAGAAATAGCACATAGAAAACACAGCGCACCTTAATAGAATGTTCAAAAACAATAATTACAAATACATGATAGCATGAAGAAGTATAAACAGTAAGGAAAGAACAACTTTAATTGCTTATAATATTTTATTCACTAGTCAGGTTATTTTTGCTCCTTCATGAAATCGAGGATAGAAAATGCATACTATAATCGTAGTCTCATTTATGACTTTTTGGTTAGCAATCAAATCATGAAGCAAAAAAGATCAATGTTTCAATTAAAGTCACGGACAATTTATCCTACACTTTTCAATAAAAAGAATAAAGCATCGAATGGCAAACTAAAATACACACACAATCACAATCGTTTATATTTTTTTTATTTACTTGAAGGATGATTTTTTTTTCTAAAAATTTAAGACAACGACATTAACAAAGAAAGTACGTTAGCAAAGTTTAAGGGAAACGACTTTTTATTTTCGGATATTTTTTTTTGATATTATCACTGTTTCATACGTAAATCTATCAACGATAAATACAAACATTATTAATGAAGAGAAATTATTAAATTTTATTTAATCATTGCTAGTGCTTGAAATTAAATAAAGAAAATTGTTGTTAGTATAAAAATGTAAAAACTGTTTAATTATCAATCTTGTAAAATAACTGAAAACATTAAGTTTACAACTCAGTGATTATGTTAAAAGGGATGTATATGGTTTCTTTACGCTAATGTTATTGCGACAAAATCAGAAGATTATGAATGTTTCACATGTGAAAAGAATGTATAAGAAAGAATATATAAATTCATAGATAGTTAAAGCAGTGAGGTCGGATTTGTATTTCTCTTATTCTTATCAGAAACAGTTTACGTGTTTTAGTTCAATTTGTAGCAGTCTTATAATTGGCGCGTCATGGAACAGAGAATCGATTTGAAATTCTCGAACAAATTGGGTAAATCAGCAGGGAAAAGTAATGCAATGCTGAAGCAGGTGTATGGAGATAACACCGTAACATTGAAGACTATGCACGAGTGATTCAAAAAATTATAAAAAGAGTTTTAAAAGTGTCCTTATTTCTCGTGTACGGCCACGTCTGAAACAGCATGGCTCTTGGTTCCTCTTGCACGATTAGCACGGTCGCATACCGCTGCGCTTTAAAGCGGTTTCTGTCTAAACATGGGGGCGCAACCACAGTATTGACAAGACCTGTCACCAGTGAACTTTTTAATATGTCTTAATCTTAAAGCGGCTCTAAAAGAGCGAATATATTTCAATATCTTTCGACGATTTGTACACACAATATCAGAGGTATATAGTGTAGGATGGGGACTATTTTGAAGGATTGTAATCAGTTTCCGTGTGAGGCCTACTCATTGTAAGACTTACTTCATCATTCAACCTACTTATTGATCACACATTGTATGACACTGTATTTTCATGTATTTTGATATGTTTGTTTTGTGAATATTCCCTGACGGCTTTCATGCACCGTACACCATTTTGGGTCGATAGATGAAGTCGGTGAGAGTTAAAGAAATAAAAATGCCTAATAAAGTCGGGAAACACTAGAAGGTAGCAGCAAAGTGGAAAATATGGTTTTAGTTGTAGCTCTCATTGCTAATGGTGAAGAAAATTATATTCACTAGATATCATGTGTCACATGTTTAAATATCTTTATTTGCACCAGAAGGTCAGTGTTCATTTTTCCCGCTCTCCCAAAGACGACAGCAGCGTTACCGTTTAAGTGCTGTATAGCGTGATCGTGCTTAACTCCTTCGACGTGTCTGAATCTTGCATCGCATTATAGGATATTTGAAGTTTAAATCTGTAATTTGTTTAAAGCAGTTATTAATTCAAATTGCAAAATTACATGAACAAACTTAAGGATCTCAGATGTCCTTTTCATTCCTGTATGGATTGCAACAGCAATAGATGTTCCAAATAGGATGTGCTATTTAATTAAGGAGTTAAATACATTCTTAGGGCAAAGAACTAAGAAGCGTTGATGCTACTCGATCAGAATAATTCAACTCATTACAATTGTAGATTATTACGATCAGTTTCTCTTTTTGTAATTGAAGTAATAAAGAATTGAAATTTATGCGTGACGCGAGACACAACATTTTGATTTACACTGTATATTTTAACCAAAGAAAAATACACATGTTCTGTTGAACAATATACACAGAAATCCAGAGGCCCAATCTCGTTTGGCTTTTGCAGAAGCCACCGGCACTCAATGATTAAAATGGTGAGAAAGCCAATAAATGAGAAACCGAAATTATTGTAACTTCTTTAAGACCAGTGCCTGAAATTTCGACAGTACCCCAAAATTATCTTTAATTTTGGGGATTATTTCAGCGTCTTATGTTGGCGTAACAAAATAAAAATTATGTTTCTTTATGCATTGTAATATTTGACATAAAATCGTGTATATGTTACCGGTAAAGCGTTTAATTCAGTTATTTCATAGAATAACTAGATAATTCATGAACTACCTAATAATTTTATGAAATAACTGATTGAAAATAACTAGGTAATTCCTAAAAAACCTAGTTATTCTATGAAATAAAGGATTCCACACTTTAACTGTAACATATGTAAGAAACATTCAGCTGTTTAGTCTTTTTAAAGAGAAGAAAAGAATGAAATATTTAAAATTTCCTCATTTATCTCTACACATTTCATTAAAGAAACATTGTATTTAATATATTAATAGATAAATCTTAATATTTCCGCACGATTTTATATAATATATTTCGATAAAACAAAAAACGAATCTAATTTACTAGTATTTGAATTTGAAAGGACGGTTTAAAATTTTTTTAATAAACTGCTTTAAATTTAATTTGAGCTAAAAAGTTGATTTAATCATTCATAGAGACAATCAATATAGTTTTCATATGTTTCATATATAGAGACACCAAATGCCGCATGTTGCTTCTGAATCTAGCTGCTATGATTAACCCTCTGAATACTAAGAGTTCTCAAAATCTGAGTACAGTTGTATACGGAGGTTTGCTTAGTAATTGATCTGTGGAATGGATTCGTCCGCCCCGTTCTCCTTTTTCTCCTCACTACGGGTGGTGGGAGTTATGAATGGCACGCCTTCCATCTCTTATCTCTCCCTTAAAGGTCCCTTTAATGACCAATCGCCGAACTGCCTTCTCCCGCCTTTCGGAACAGCAACCGCCCCACTAGTATAGAAGTTGCATGACCGGTTATGGCCGGCTTAGGAGTTAAATATCTTACGTTTGGCTGTGGGTAGTTTCGATTATTTGGAGTTTGGAGATTAAGTAGAAAAAATTAAAATAAAAATAATTGAACGGTCCTTAACTTATTTTGTAAGCATTATATTCAACATATATTTATAATGCAAGCTGTGACATACATACTTGTAGATCTCAAAAATGTAAACATACATCGAAATTAATCTGTTTCTAAATATATTTACAGTTATACGGTCTGTTGAAAAGAGAAATTTCTTCGGAAACAGCATTTCTCTTTATCAAATGTTCGCACTTAGATATCTGAACACTTAGGTGTACCAGGTGTTCTTTCCGTTCTTATATGAACTCCTCAATATTCCAAATAGGTTGTACAATTTAAGTAGGTTATATATATATATATTACAAAATTGAGAAAATGATTTAATTTAAATTCTTTTTACAGATGCAGTTAAAAATCATTTTTTCTTTAAAAAGTTAGTACTTTAGTATCATGATACAACCCTATCAAATCGAAAATGGTCTGTATGTTTACTGTAATAAAATAAAAATGTTAAAATAGCTATAAATAGCTGAAGAACCATGTCTCCTTAACCATTTGTTTTGAATTATATTCATCATATAATTATATTGTGTATGTCATACAAATTGCTTGCATCATAAAGTGTAGTTACGCATCAAAATTATTCATTTCTAAACTTATTTACAGTTATAGAGTCTATTAAAAGGTGAAATTCCTTCGGAAACAAAGCATTCCTCTTTATCAAAGGATTCGAATTATTTCTCTTTTTTCCCTCCCTTCTATTTTTAGAAACTCCATTTTTTCTCATTAAAGCTCCCTGGGATGGACGCACCCGTGCTTAACTTTCAGAGGGGCTTTGCGTGTTGTGAAGGGGCTACGCAGAAAACTTCTCAAAGCAATCCACTCGATAATGGAGCACATCACCGCGATATCAAATTAAGCTCCTATTCACGCTCTTCCAAGTGTGAAAAAATAGCATCCTCATTTCCTTCCCTGCATAAAATAGTAAAAGGAGGATCTACTATCCATTGCATCTAGATCAGATCCATTATGGCATAAAAGAGAAGACAACTGCTTCGGGAGTTCACATGATGAAGATGGATACCCAGAGAGAATGTTCATAATTTAATTTGGAAGAGTGGAACTTTTTATTTCGTTTGTTTAAATTCGAATGGAGCGTATTAGGGTATATTTTATGAAAATGACCTTCTTTTTACTTGAATGAGAGAGTGAATTCAACTGTAAAAAGGAAGGAGGTATCAATTTGGAAATTAGTTTGTAGTAGTATCAATTTATTGCTACAGAATAAAACATGTACTTTAAATACGCGAGTGCAATGATATGAGTTCTAATGTTTCTTCCTTTCTTGAGCAAAAAATTGGAAAAAATACTGTCTTGACATAAAATGTGAAACATTTTATCGACAGAAATAAATTTGAGGATATAATAATTCAATCCAGCCGAGGTACCATACATTTAAATATCGTCTCTCAATATATACGTAGGTTCCATACTTTTATCCGTCTACTGATTTGAAAATAAGCCTTCGTAATTGACCATAACTATTTATTAAATTGATAATAATGTTTATTTAAATAATTAACCAAATAAAATTTTCAACAAATCTTTTTTTCATCAAATATAATTCCGTTCCAATGCCCAATCAAATATAAACGAAATTATATCATATATTATTATCAATCGAAATATCGTCATATATTATTATAAATGTATTATGGTCAAAGAGAACGTTCTGAAATATTTGTGATATTTGTTGTAGAAATGTTAACCAATTTCTTTTTAATTTGTAATAAATTTCAACTTTATATATATTGATTAAACAATAATTATTACTTTCTTATGTGGAAGTAAGGGCTTAATTACATGAATTTTGGGATTGACAGAGGTCCTTTCTGCTACTACTAGAAAAATTAAATAGTTTAATACTAGAAATAAAATGAATTCAAAAAGCAATATTAATTGAAAAATTTTATTAAACATTTTTTATCAAAAATATTTCCAATCTTTTATTATCTGATGAACCCATATTTTAAAGGTTAATTTTTTTATTTCTATGTGCATGGAGATGCAGAATTGAAAAATGTAAAAAAATTACGAATAGAAAAATTTAAGAAGTTAAGTATTAAAATGTATTCTGCCAAATTTCAATTGCCTTACAAATTAAACATTGCTTTTCTCAAGGAAACAAATACAAAGCTGTGGGGAATGATAATGCAAAAGTCTAAATAGAAACACAAGATCTACTTGACTTTCTTCTCTCGCTTTTTTTCCTTATCGAAAATGCGATTTTGCATCTACGTTTTGGAAGTATTTTTTGGAGCAATTTTGATTTATATATCTTAAAAAGCATATTTAAGTACCTATAAATATCAATTTTAGTATGAAATTTGAAATATTTTATAAATATTATACATATAAAGGAAATGAAATCCCGATCCACAAAGAAAATTGGTGCATAAGTATAAATTCATTTTATTTTATTTTTATTTCAAGAGATGTTTGTTGAATTCGTTAATTTCTTATTCAGTATAAGTGAATTATTCTTTTTTATTTCAGGTCCCAAATTTAAAACCATCTTAAAGAACCCCAAAATGTGCATTTAAAATTGAAGATAGGTAAATAAGAAAAAATAAAACTACCAGAAAACTTTTATGTTTCAAAGTCTATATTTTCGAAGCCCATCAAATTTATACATATCCTTGTTAATTTAGTATAGATCTAGCTATTACAACTCAGAAGTTTAAATTATTGCAATATAACTATTTTTTAGGCTTTCATAGTGAAAGAACAAAAAAAGAATAATTATCTACCCGTATGATAATAGCGTGGAATTTAAAATTTTAAGACATTCTATGTCTCTATATTCATTTATTTAATTTTAATTTCTAAGAATTCCAATAACTTTGCATTTATCTTGCTAATAGACTTGTTCTCCATGTTACAATTTCTAAACGACATTCATCATACAATATTATTTTATAAAATATTTCATTCGTTTACGAAAAGTTTTTAAACATATTTGAGTTTAGCTTACGAAAAATGAAAGATTGCAATTGCATTTTAATTTTTTTTCTTTACATGTTGTAATCACAATCAAAAGCAAATTAAATTAAGAAAATGGGATAGTGAATAAATGATACCGAATAAATGTCCTTGCAACTGCAATTTATTTTTAAAGGGAATGTCCTTCTCTGGACTTACCCATATAATCCCAAAATCTGACACGTTTTGAGTTTAGATGTCGTGCTTAGATAGACAGAATGCTACCCTCTGAAAGATTTTCTTGAAAATTTGGCTCATATTTATAATTTAAGTGTGAGCCTCACCTTTCAAAGTGAGTTATCACGTTCACATACACACTAATAGACTGATCTACCAACAGTAAAATGTGGTTTAAACATTATTTGGTCCAATATTTGATACTGATATGCAATTCTCGCGATATAACGGTAATCACGGTTATATCACGAGATCTTTCTGGATTATTGCGAATTTGAGTCAATGTGTTAGCTCGGACAAACAGGCTTACTTTCCGCTGAGGAATTTCATTCGAAATTCACATTTTAAGCTTATAAGCATACTTTTATTTTATATCTGACAAAAGCCTGATTATAATTCCTTTATTGTTATAACAGTGTATGATATAAGATGAATAGCAACAACTAGATGTTTACTTACTTAGAATTTGATTTTAAAGACGAGTACGGCGGAAGGAAGTTACGATGTACGTAGTTACGGGATGTATTAGTTGTTTTTAATGTTTAATAAATGTTCGTTTAGTCTTTAAAAGATATCTTATAAATGTCTAAATACTCAAGAGCCAACAAGCGCAAAACCTCATACCCAATATCACATTGGTTTATCTCGTTCCGTGTTTGTGTTATCGTATTCACAGACAGACATAATTCTAAAACTCATTTTGAAACAGGGGGTCTGAAATGTGGAGATTCATCAGAATCTTCTGAATTTGACGAAGAAAATACTTTCTCAAATTCAATACTTCGTATAAGAAAGTAAAAAGGACGGAATACCAACAACAATATTTTAAAACAAAAATAATAATCAATATTAAAATATAATTATATTAATATAATTACATTTAAAATTTGTAATATAAATAAAATTTATAATTTATATTATTTTATTTATATTAAATATAATTATTTTTTAATTTTTACTGCGCTATAATTATAAGTCATAAAATAATATTAAAAGATTATGAAAGCTCTAAATATTTTGTTAAGTTCAGTAGTTAATGAAAAGTCACGGTTCCATTGATAACAGTTCTAAACATTTTATAAAACCATGCCAATGTAATTAACCAAAGTCACAAACATTTTTAAATAGCAATATGATTTATGTAAGTAAATATACGAAAAAATGACTAAACTCAACCTTGAATCCGTTAAATGTTATTCTATCTTCATCAAAGCCTACTTGTGTGTGGCCTCAGTAAAAGACATGCTGCTTTCTTCTTTTTCGAAAATATTTTAAGCGGTTTCTTTGGAAAAAATGTTAACAGCTGTTCATTTTATGTTTAAAAAATTCTGCGCAGCTAAAGCACGCTCCAACATCCTTGAAGAGTAGTTATGCAATTATTCGAGATTTTATATTTTGGCCTTGGAAACAAAATCGTGCCCTAAAAGTTTAAAATAACGCCTCCTCTTTGCTAAGAATTGTGATTTTCGTCTTAACGCTCTAATCAAGCGTATAACCAACTATTCCCTCTTTATTTCATAGATCATTATCTTTAATTTCATGTTATTAGAGGTAAGGCTACTGTGATTTTTAATTCAGAATATCACTTGACACGATTTGCATGAATTTAGATTTAATTACATTTTTGCATAATTACATTTAATTTAATTTTCAGGTCATTTAATTTTGTTTCTCAAAGCATAAGATTATTCTTTCATCCAATATTGTATATAATGACACAGGAAATTTGAACTTTTTCTAACGCGTTTTATTTTTAAATTTGGCGCCATGTATAAAGTTTTAATTTGTTGGAGTTAAAATATAAATGCTTTATTTTAAAAGCACGCTTAGAAACGGGTAAATTATTTTCATATAAATTTGAATGTTCACGAAATTCATATTTTTCAGTCTTATTAGGTATTGATGGATTTTTTTAATAATTAGCATGACGTATAACTAGTTTAACGGTCAGGAAAGACAATATTCATTGAGAGGAATCTAGTCAACAAATGCGGCTAGTGAGCAATAAATTTGAAAAAATCTCAGATAACATCCATACTTTCCTCCGTTAATTTAAAATTCAGCAATATTACTGTATTGTATTTTAATTGTCTTTGCGACAGAGAATTTCGAAATAAAGTAGATAATGCTATATATTTTTGAAAATAATTCGCTTACTTGCATATTGAGCACATAATATTAATTTCTTTGTGATATAATAATAATTTACAAAATGATAATCAAAAATTATTGTTAATTTTCCTTCTATTTTGGTACGGTACTTAAAATAAAACTTGTAATTTAGTGCTACATAATTGAAACTTAAATATAATCTCTGTGTATGGTATTTATGAAATGCAATTAAACTTTTCATAAATGGATTTAGTTATATATGAGATGAATTTGCAAAGCTTTTAATAAGGCGATTAAGGTATATAATTAAACCTATAATTTTTATTTTGCGTAATTTCAACATCATGTTAAATCTTCTTACAGCTTTTAAGTAGAATTAGAAAATAAATATTAAATTTATTTCAACTTAAGTTTCGTTAAATTAATAATATTCATGAATGTATTTATCCGGTATGAATTCAATATCCTAAAACAAATAATTTAAAATAATTGCTTTTCCTTTCTAGCAAATTTGATGTTTAAAATTTTCTATCTTTAAATTACTCTGATATCCCTTAAAAATGAAAAATATCAGTGAAATACTTTCCTTGTTATTTGTATGAGGTTTCATTGCAAATAAAAACTATTTTATATGATGAACAAATAAATATAATGTGTGTTCAAAATATCATTCATAATTTATTAAAAACTATTTCGAAGATAATTAAGATAAACTTATCATTTCGGAATATATTTTGAATACATGAATCTATATATACCAAAAAGTATGTTTATAAGTTTAAAATTTGCTATTGTTTGATTTGTTTGTATAAACTAATTTAAGTTGAAATAGCTTAGAAAATGTAAGTGAAAATGAGACCCTTGAAGTTACGAGATTCATTGTGCAAAATAATACCGTTTTTATATCACGATTCTAGCGTTATAAAAATAAAAATAAAAGTAATATAAAAAGAAAAAGAAAAATAATAATAATTCTCCATAATTAAATATAAAGTAATTAGACCTGAATGTTTTCATCAATCACTAATATTCTTAGTCTTCTTAAATTAACCATATAATTATCATGTATAAATAAAAACATACAAAAGCGCTACAATAACAAAAGGATGCGCTAAAATCATCGTAAAAATTGTACTAAATTCAAGGAGAATGTTTTAAAATTCATTACCTAATATGCAAACAACTAACTAATTGGAATGTATAGTTTGAGGTCACTTGCATTTCATGATAGATAATATCAAAGATGCATTTCACTACGGTATATTAGTTAATATTCAAAAGTGATGCCGAAATAGGGAAACCGTTATTAAATATTTTATGCTAAGTATCTAGCCCTGCAAGTGTTTAACGGCCTTTTAATAACGCATCATTTAGAGCCAAGATGTCACCATATACTTTTTACGTTGTCGTATTCTATTCTAACTAATTGTTTTTAAACTGTTTGAATTGCCGAAAAGACGATGGGCGCTTTCTAGGAAGTAATTCCCGACAGTTTAATGACTTCTGCGTCATTTTAATGCTACTGCTCTATCATAAGAAGTCCATGAGCCATTGTGTATTACGACTTTGAGCATCGAGTCTTTCATGAAGCATATATATTTTACGGTTCAGAAATTCTGTTTTCTGAAAAAAATATCTTGATTCTTCAGTTGTCCTTGGAGATTGGATCCCTGCTATGGAAAAGTCCATGTTAGCAAACGGTACCAAAAGTAAGATTTGTTTTCTTTATGTATATGTGATAAAATATATTTTACTCTGTATTCACTCTATTCAAGCACTTTCAGCAATATTATTAATATCAAAAAGTAACTTTATAACTATATCCTAAATAATTTTGAGTATTGTAAAACATATAAAATGATTGATGAATTGGAATGAGTTTCACTTTCGAAAGAGATTTTAACCCTAATAGCGCAAGATGCTGTACAATATTGTTACGATATCTTCACGATATTGTACGGCATTTAAAATACCGGAAAATGTCGTAGAGATATCGCACAATATCTTGTGCTAATAGGGTAATGTATACTGTATGTCAAAACAATTTCAGATTTCATATGAAAAATAGAAGTACTTTTAATGAAACTTACGGATTCTTAGTACTAAACTTTGTGATTACTTATTTTTGAAGACCTATAACAATGTGTGTAAGGAATGCAATAAAATGATTTAAATAACTAATTTTGAACAATGGAGATGAAATTTAAAAATGAGAATCATGAAATGATTTATTAAAATTTCTTTACTAAACACTCATCATTAAATTTGAAATTATATTACTAAATAAATGTATGACTCAATTATTAAATAAATGAAATTATTTGAAGAAAATCAATAGTTAAGAGAAAAATATTGGAAATAAATTATTTTATTATTCACGTATCAAAGTAATCAAAATTTATCCATAATATTTAGTGCAAGCAGGACCTACTGCGCTTGTAGGTTTAACAACATCATTGTTTGAATGGAAAATAAAGGCTGAATTAATAATAAATGTGAATAAATGTCTTCTAAACTTAAATTAAATATAAAAGCGAGAAGTTTGAATTCTAATAAAATAAATCGACTAAAAAGAAAAATTGCTTATCTTTATATTACAAAATTCCAAAAATCAAAGCATAAAATCTACTAAGGAAAGAGGTGAGGAACCTCTAAAGAGTTATCAAGAGTCAAGTCTCCGAAATGCGAAAAAAACCCTTTTCTGTCGTTACGAAGAGAAACGCATTAATCATATGACATTACTAAATCATTCTGTATTATAAATATCACGGATAATTCCATCTAAAATGTGGCGATTTTGCTTTAAATAACATTATTTAAACATATTCAACGGCTTTACAATTTTGTGAGCTGTTTCGCTCAAAATCGTGTCGGTTAAAAAATAGTAAATGGGTATTTGATCCCCTTAGAGTGATAAAATATTCAGTAAACTCTTTACTTTTTCATTCGGCATAATAAAGTCTTTTCCAAGAAGGAGAAGAAAATGTTCATGAGGTAAACTTATTTTTTATCCCTTTTTGTAAAAATCAATTTTTCCAGAAAGTTTTTTCAAGCGTAAATTCACTGCATTGCATAATAATTTTAATTATATATGCTCCATAATGTTTTGAAACAGTTACTTTTTGAAATTTTTTATACCCCTGATGTCTAATTAATATTTTGAGATTCGAAGCCTTCTGGACCCTAATTGAAAATTTCAGGATTAAACAAACTTTCTTGATTAAATTTCCTTTTATCCATGAACAAATTTGTGATTCAGTATGCTTTAAATGAAATATGGTAAGAATTTTTTTTAATTCTTTTTTTATTTAAAGCTTGTAAACAATTATCTTTTGAAAGTACGTGTTTTCTAGAAGGTAATATTTGTTCATTTAAAAATATCATACAACTTAGAGTTGTATATATCTTATAGAATGACATTCTTTTCTAACACCTCATGGAATATCGTCTGAATAATGAAAATGTTTTGATATAAAACTGTAAAAAAGTATCTTTTCTGACAAATGCTCCTTTCAGTTTGTAATTTTACTTTCTTGTATGGAAAAGATATTGTTATGTATCTTCCCAAATAACTCATCTATGAAAGATTTATCAAATGATAATTAGAGTTTAGGTAGATTAAGTATTTCATTTTTAATTTGTTTCGATTTACATTATCTTCAAACAGTGTTAAAAATAATAAAATCTTAGTATTTCCTAGATGATAAAGCTTCCGGAAAGTTTTTAAATCTGTCTAGCTAAAAAGGTTTAAATAGAGACTGAATATTTTGATTGTTACGCTATAAAGACTATATATATATATATATATAGTGGCTAGACAAAATTTATATGATCATTTGACTCACTTTTGAACACAAATGTACAGATTTCTTCACAAAAATATTGACTTCCTGCTAAAGTATTTGGCATCTATGCTTATAATATAAGAACAAAAAGTATCTAGAAGTTCTAAGTTTTTTCGGTTTATTTTACCGACAGTTTTGCTAATGTTACTGTCGCAAAAATTTCAGATGACCTTTATTATTTCTATTTAAAAGAAATTTGGAAATGTTTTACAAAATAAAAAAATCCTGACTGTGCTCTAGTACTTTTGAAGACTAAATCTAATGAATTCGTGATTATTTTTAGATTTTTGGAGTAAATTTTGGTCACCTACTTTAATTTGAGCTGAGAATCTCACTTTAAAACATAACGTGTCTTTGTCTCTACATTTGAGCATTTGTCTGTATAAAGGGTGACTTAAAAATATGTGGCCAAACTTTGTTTTAAAGGCCATCTGCTACTTCCAGATGGCGTTTGCGCACCCATCTTATGTGATTTTGGTTGTTTGTCGTAGGCTTGACCTTCCCTTAAAGTTTGGCCACGTTTTTCTAATCACCCTGTATATTAGGGTGGATCGAAAAGTATAGGAAAAAAATTTTTTTTTTGAAATTCTTTTTGGCATGGGGCGGGAAAGTTGTGTCTTAAGTATATTAGTTTATATAATTTTTTTTATTGAAATTCATTTATATCTTCCGGTGCCCCAAGCGCCTCAAAAATAGTTAAAAATTGAATTTTTTATGAAAATTTACAATTTTTTTTGTCTTGTTTCGAAATTATTTTTGGCATAGGGTGGAAAAGTTGTGTCTTAAGTATATTAGTTTGCATATATTTTTTTATTGAAATCCATTCATATCTTCCAGTGCCCCAAGTGCCCCAAAAATAGTTAAAAATGTATTTTTGGGGGGAAATTTATAAAAAAATATTTTCAAAATTTCCTTTAGTGCCGGGTAAGAAAGTTTTGTTTTGGGTATATTAGTTAACGTTTTTTTATTATTATTAAAGTTCATTCATATCTTCTGGTGGCCCGAAAGCCCCCAAAAAAGTTAAAAATTGACATTTTTACAAATATCTATTAAAAATTGTGAATTAATGAAAAATATTTGAAAAATTGGCAGATTATTCAAGTACTAAAGTGTAAACTTATAAATAATTATAATTTTATAATAATACATGAAGTATAAATTTAATAGTCAAAGCAATAAATCACAAAACCTATAAAAATCCTTCCTCTTTTTTGGTATTATAATGCTTGATAAGACTTCTTGATTGTATCCTATTCAATATGAAGCAGTGTATCTTCTCTTCTCCATATACACTTTTCGACGCTTCAAACACTATGAGAAAACACCTTTTTACAGCTTGGGTATGGCATGGATATTTTGACCGTTCCTCCGTCTAACTTTTACCATGTCCTCTATTTATTTAAATGGCACATTCATCAGAAAAGGTGGTTCAAATGTCCAACTCGTTGCCAGTTAATAAGTGCAAAAAAAAAAATCCTTTGCTTTAAAGTCTATTTTTGGTACTTGAAAAATTCTTATTCTGATGATCCTCTGTTTTCATTTCTAGCACAAATTAGTTTTCGTAGTGCTAAAGACCTTATATTCTCTCTATTATCTGTGAGAATTGACAATAGCAAATTGTCTGGATGACAAAAGAAGCTATTTTGTTGAATAAAAGTGTGTACTATATTTCTTAAATTGGGTTTCAGATATCTAAAAAATGAAATAAGTCTCCAAATATGCAGCGCTCCATCTGTTATGGTGGGCTTTGTCTTGACATGGAACCATACAGGTTGCATATAACTTCATAATATATGTTGCGAGAATAATAAGATTGTCAGATGGTTTTTCTGTGACCACATACAACCTTAAAATTCTACCTTCAGTTGTTAGCCACCTTGAGTGAACAACTGGACCAGGCTTTCTTAATGCCAGGTCAGAATAACATTCACCGCGTGATATCGCTAGACAAATATCATATAGATATTGCTGAGAACCATTCTATCTATATTATGTGGCATATTCTCCACATTTATTGAAGAAAAAGGAGCTACAGGTTTGATTGCTTTACCAGTACCTCGTAGGTTTTGATTGCTTTACCAGTGGTCGACAAAATTCTTTAGGACCAGCTGTTGCCCATCCATAGAATTTAGTAGATGACGGAGGGGTAACTCATTTGTTTGAAGCAAACAAATTCACTATTGTAATGGTCTATTGAGGCCAGTTCTATCAAGCGAATAATACCTCCCTTGTGCCCAGTATTAACAATTGTCCCATCGCATCCAATTACTGTTATCCCATTTAATCACATATTATTTGTTCCAAAAAATTGAGTATTACTTCTTTTATGGCTTTAGCTCCTCCTGTTGCAGCAGTAACATATCCTATATACACAGGTAGGTTGTTTACAAGAGTTTAATTCTCCTCTTTCGTGGTCTTTGGGTAGTACCTTGTGTCCTTCTTAATTAGCACTTTTGTGTTGTCTTTCCTCCCATCGAAATATAATCATGTTAAAAGAGACCAAGACCCTTTTAACTTAGTAGACTTTGCAACTGCATTTTAAAGCTTTTTACGCTGTCTACGAATTTTATTGCGATCTTCCACATGCGAAGCCTCGCCTTCGTGTGCAATTCCAATGCCTTGTAGAACAGCACTGGTAAATGAAGTAGCTGTTCTATTTGAAACTCCGTATCGATCACATTCCATTGTTAAGGTAAGGAAATCTAAACGATTTTATGATTGATATTCCAAAGTAATTACATCCCTGTGTGTATACAAGGGCAAAGTCATAGTGTTGAGCTCAAGTAGCTCCATTGATTGAGCATGAGCAGCATCAGTTTTAACCATTTTACGTTTTATTCTTTTGTCTTCCATCTGTTTTCTTTTTTCCTTTTCTCTTTTTTTCAGTAGCAATTACTTCCACTTCTCCAATAACCATTTTCCTTTCTAATATTCGATCTTTTATAAACAATCGCTCAGCAAGTGGAATGTTCATGTCTTTTTGAAATTTACATATATCGAAATTTGTACACTTACAAAATGTGATATCGAACAAACACGATATTTTTTCAGTACAATAATCTTCCAATTTTTGTTGGTATTTTTTATCATTCCTTCGCCCTCTCCTCTACGTTTCTCCCTGTAAAATCCTTTCTTTAACACATTTTTAATTTTTGATTTTTAATTCGAAATTTGCATAAAAAACGTTTTTTTCCAAATATTTAAGCGTTTTGGGGCACCGGAAGATATTAAACAAAGTTGAAAAAATTTTGCATATATGCTAGTACACTTAAAAGACAACTTTTGCACCCTAAGCCGATTATTTTATCCACACTTTGAATTTTCGATCCACCCTACTGTATATGTGAATATGTCTGTGTTTTAACATTCTACAGGATAGACCGTTGAAATTATAGTTAACAAATTTAGCACAAATATTTCTTGGAGAGTGGAAACATGCACTCCGGCGCGATTTTTTAAAAATTTAAGTATAAATTTAATTAATTAAAAAGTTAGAAAAATTCTGGTGGTTTTCAGTAATGATTTCAGAAAATATTGCTTCACAAAATTGACTTCATGTTCTCTTAAAAATCAAAAATAAATAAAAATAATAATTATATTTTCTGACATATCATTTTAGTGTTCGTGCATTTTTTTGTAAATTAAAATTTTAAAAAATTATATTTGATTTGACACCAATGACAATTGTCTCTAATTTGTAGCTATTTTAACATTCTATGATGAATCTGAAAATTTAATAAATCATAACTACAGTTGCCGTATTTCCCTTACTTATAATTTATCTATCCATTTTTAGCAAGATTGCAGTATTATAAATAATATACCCGAAAATAAATGTATTTTAAGTCTTTAATTAATAAAATTGAAAATAAGATTATGACTTTGTCGACTAAAAAGCGTGTATGCGATCTATGAGGTCTCAATCTACGAGCTGCTAATATGAGGCATAAAATAGTCCCTCCTAACGGAGGTTGAATTATCAATTTATTGATTAATTTTAATTTATTTTTTTCCACCTGGCACGAATTTGAGAAATACCCTTTCAAATTTCCATTATGTATTTCAAATTTCCATTATGTGAATAAAGACTAAAATGTATACGATTCCTAATTCCAGAATTGAGACATTTTTATACATAAACATATTAAAGTGTCGTTATATCTGTAGATAGAAAGGAAATTCCTAACTTTGTGTACAAATAGCTAATGAAACTGCTAACATGTCTTGGCTTTATCGAGAATCATATTGATTTAACTGTGATAATCTGATTAGAAATAGCTTACATTGCCTTAGTTAATCTGCTGAGTAATGGAGACTTATTAGGCATGTCTTCAGTAGCTGGGATCTTGTGAATAAGCAGAGCATTTGAATGACTGTTATCAAAATCACTCATCATTAATTTAGACTACACTGGGATATTATTAAGATCTTAAAGAGATAGTGTTTCAATTTATCTGATTATGTAGACTGTAATTGGAATTGTCTCAGACATTTTCTGAGTGATGTATTTGTACAGTTCCATCAGTAAAGCCTGTGAGTGATGCTTGGATAGGAACACAGTTAGAAGCAGATATTTGCGATTATGATTCTCTACTGTCATAGAACATCAACAGATATTACTAATGGTCACTCTAAAATATCATATAATGCTTGCAATAAAGCGCATGATCTGATGCCTAATGTCTAATAGGGAACCTGACTGCAGATTTCAAAGTTGTATCTGCAAACGCAACATACCTTGCTATTACGTTGAATGTTAGTTAGTTACTTCTAATGCCAAAGAACCTGCTTGCCGGTTTTCATCTGTAAAGTTTTTTATTTTAAATTTGTAATTAATTTTTAATTATCTAGATGAGGTAGGGCTAGTCCTATCTTAGATAAAATTTCAATAAAATAAAATTCCCTCTACCTTTCGTTCCTCACAAGATTATTATTTAAAATAATAAATATATCACATCGTGACAGAGAAAAAAATCTAATAAAAATGGCGAGATTAAATGAAATTTTCATTCACTCACTACAACTATTCATAGTTTTTTTTGACATGAAATACAATCTCAAATACAAAAATATTTATCAAATTATTCCACTCTGCATTCATAATGAAACTACAGAAACTGAAAGGAATCACAGTCTTTTGGCACTTGTATTTGAACAATATAAATCATTCTAAATCCCAGATGTGAGAAGTTTACTTAGATTTCTTAAAACAATCAAATCCATTCACATTATAATACTAAAAATGATAGATCGTCAGAATGCAGTTGGGAATCATTTTTCAAACCAAATACTTTTTGTAGAATGAAAAGGAATTTCATAGAAATGGGACGCCCCAAATATGGGGATGAGAACCTAGTCCCCATATTTGGGGTGTCCATCCACCAGTCTGGATTCTGGTGGGATATAGTGATGCTGGGGGTTGAATTACCTCCCGCCGATAATGGGTCGTTTTTCTGTCTGAGGGGTCGTCGCATGAGCCGCCCGATTAATTGTCGCGGCGGTCGGGCCATTGAGGTTTCCCGCATACCTAGGCTGACCGGTAGTAATTCATTTGTTTATGGTTATCTTTACGAATGCATACACTTTTAACATTTCATTCGATGTTTAACATTAACAAAAGTAAACATCAAACAAGTTTTGAACAAAGAGTAAGTCTTTTAAGCTGTTCTTTGAGAATTATTTGCAGAAATCATTTTAAAAAAACTAATTTTTCTGGTGTATCCATAAAGGGAAGGTCTATATCACATTTACTTACTTATTCGTTTGACTGTCAATAATTTTAGATTTTGGTCAATTCAGAAGGAGATTATCATATATGCCATTATTGATCACCTTCTTTCATTTGATTTGTATCGATATGTGGACTAATTTGAACCAAATTATCTTCATAATAATTGCTTATGTTAACCATTATTTTATTGTCATTCTTGGTCGCAATGCTCAATTATCTTGAGATGTTTTGTACTGCTAGTAATACTGCTTAATCATATTTTAGCTGGATTTTAGTGTTCGCTGGCCTGGTCGATAAATCTTAGCTTCGGTTTCAGAGGGTTTTAGTATCAAGAACAGATATTATCGATAACAGTCGTGAATGTGGGCGCTGTGCACGTTACATCTGGTGTGGCACGGAAGTTAGTATAGGGACTTTCCGGCTCAGTTGCATTGCTCCGCGTTGGACCGAAGGTTAAAAATAGCAATTTCTGTCATGAAATAAACCTCATTTTACGCCAAAATGAGATATTAATATACCCACATCTTTTATTTATTATTATTATTATTGCTATTTTGCGTATGTTAGAGAGAATCTCTCCGTAGTCATAATGGCGTTGATAAAGTTTTTGACCTTTTATTTTACTTAAACAACATCTTATATTGCAGTTTAATTTCCAAAGTCATTCATCAGAACGTCGAATGTGTTTTCTTTAGGCATCTAATTTTTTTCTTTTTACAAATGGACCATTTCCACATTAATAATTTCCTTATTTCTTTGTTTCTTTTAAATGGTGTCTTCTCCTTATCAGAAAGGTGTCTATTACTATGAATATAGCAGAATCATTTGCCGTCTTAGTCAATCTACTAATACGCTATTTTTGGCAACATTATTTCATGTGGTGCAACGGCCTCGTAAGGGCCAAGCATAAAATCAGACGCCATCCCATCAGGATGTCTCAGACTCATCTCGCCACATTTTATTGTAGCCGACGTTATCACACCAACTCCAGTGGCAGATTAGAAACCTTCCCCACTTCGTCCATATTCTGTTTCCAATGGCTTCATCGTTAACTGACGTCACACTTTTTAAGACTCGCAACTTTTAAGAGACTATTTCAACGCAACTAGCCTTACTTAAAAAATGCTGCTTATGGCTTTTCCCAGTTTTATTGAACAATCGGGAGATGAAGTTCTCTTTTTACGCCTTTTTTGAAGCCATCATTCCCGGCTTTTCTAAATTTGCTTACGGTTTGCCAAGTATCAAATGATGGAGCAAAGTTTTGGTTTCATTTCAGTCGTGTAATAAGTTTTAAGCAATATATATATTTTTATTTTAACTTTTCAGATAGTTTTGAGGGATTTCAGAAATTTTAGAATGTTTTCAAGACGGTGGTGTATCATAACTGTGGAAAGGTAAATAAATATTTCCATAAAATCTTATATGGTTTACGGCGAAAGAAATAGTAGTTTGCAATTCGTTTATTTGATGTTCTTCTATAATCTGATTTGAAGAGTGTTTTCAAATTTTATTTATTTTGAGTCCAGTGCGTATTTACAATTTTGTTCTTTTATCTAGAATATTTTTATTATTTTTAATATTGCAAAAGCGATCTTTGAAATATTCTTTTTACTTTAACGTTTTGCACTCCACTAGCAACATTTTGACGACATTTAGTTGCATGCACACTTTATATTCCAAACGGGTATATAATTTTTAATTCAAAAATTTACACAGTCTTTTCTAAGATTGCATTTGCTTGTTTTGGTAGCAAATCACGACTTCACAGCCTTCACGACGACCTACAAGTCATAATATGTATCTAAGCATGTAATTAGCTTTTAGAGGACAAAGGGTTAAAAAATTTGCAATGACGCACGAATTCTCGAAAGGTTATGTTAAGGTTATAATAAAGTTTTTTTTAAGTCGACCAAGAAAAATGCAGCATTTTTTTGCATTTTTCTGCAGTTAAATTATTTAAGTAATGTAACTTCCTTCTCACAATGTTTTCGTATTCAATATTAATTTTAAGTACTGAATGTCTGAACGAATCACTGTACGATTGGCATTCTCATAAGTTGGTAATCATGGATATCTGAATGAATCTTCAGAGGAAATAATAACAATTGAGACATAACAAAAACTGACCTTAAAATTATGTTAAACATAAAATTATAAGATACGCTCAGAAATACGTACAGTAATTTTGGGAGCAAATTTGTTATTCTGCTTTTGATATTCAACAAATAACAAAGCATAAATCAGCAAACTATAATACCAATAGTCTAATAGAAGAATGCTTTGAATTATTAACTTTGAGAAAAATATGAATTCAATTAAAAAGAAAAAAGTACAAGAAACATCTAAGGAATGATATGTTTTTTATTTAGTTATTCAATTGTTATAAATGTTAAATAATTTTACATTTTCAAATATAAGGAGACTTTCTTTCAGTTATATTAACATCCCATTATTTCGAAGCTATATGAAGTCTATTTTGGGGTGGTCCATGAAATTTTGAACTGTGGTCAGATGACGAGGACCTACATCTTCAAACTTCCACACCACACAAGCGTAAGGGCCTTTGACCCTCTACAAATTTACGAGAACCAGAGTCATGTACATGGCTAATCTTCCGTGGAATAAGGTCTGGAAGCTATCACACTCATTTCAGAAAGCCGAGACTCTGTAGCAGAGTCATTGCAACCCCCACATACATGGAGAAACTGTTCAGTGTGTTTTACTTTAACACCACAACATGCCCCCGTATCTGAAATCAGAACATAACCTTTCACCAGTTTGGGACGGACATGGGTGGAAGGTGATCAATATGTTCCCCCAAAGCATCCTGCTCACGCCGACCTGCTTTGGTCCTCTAGTTCTTACTTATCCATCTAGTTGCTTATTTTCTTAACATAACTTTCATAGTTTTGCATTATGATAGTCTATTACATTAAACTGATAATAACAATAGTAATAATATTAAACACACGCAACAATAACATGATATGAGTAACAAATGACAAATTAAATGTATGAAATTAAAAATAAATATCTAAATGTATATACAATCTGTAGATACTTTTTTCATAAAAACGTAAATGTAGAAAAGGGAAAGGAATTAATTAGTAAATCTATATAAAGATAGAAAGGTATATGTAAGTTATAGTTTATTATGAGTTCAACATGTTTTTGACTGCGTATGAGTAGTACGAGCTTGAATGCGAAGGAAAGGTGAAATAAGATGCGAAAATTCATTTTTTGCAGTAGGTTTAGTGCACAAGGCTTTTTTTCTCAAGAGTACGTAAAAGAAGAAAGAAGAAACTTACTGCAATAACTTAATTTTATATCAAAATAGTCGACTAAATAATCTTGGGCAGCAATGATAATTTAAAAAAATTATTAACTCGAGAAATGTTTGAGAGTAGAAATCGATAGAAATTTAAATCATTTTAAATGCCCCTTAGAGAAAGAACTTTCAAAGCTCTGAAATTTAACTACGAGGAAAAAGTTTTAGTATGTATCTAAAACCTGTCAAGTCTACTCCTACACTGTACACGTAGTGCTTACAACTTTCTTTAGGGAGAACTGTTTTCTTTTCTTTTTTTACGTTCAAATGTCCGGTAAAAAAGAGATAAAAAAATGCAGACTCGAGTAGTGAATCTTTTATGAAGACAAGTTGCATGAAGGATAATTTTTTTCTCAAACATTCCCTCGGATTCTTAAAAAGGGAAAAAAGTTTTATCCTTCAAGGATAATCTACTCTCTGTCGGAACAGCACAAATGTTAACTTTAAAAATGTAAAAGGAAGCAAAAAAAGACCAAAAAGCAAGGGCAGTAAAAAAAAAGTAATGTGCCTTAAGAATAGAATAACTTTTTTTAAAACTTTCGTTTTCATTTTTACTTTTGCTTAAGGATGAAAAAAAAGTTTAGAAAAAAAATAATTGGTTATGAAAAGAAGAGAAAAAGTTGCTAACTTTTTTCCGCAAGTTTATTTTTGATTAATGTGTGTTGAACCGATTCATGTAATAAACAACTGACAAGCAGGTCATAGAAGGAGTTTAATTTGTTTCGTTATCTCAGCACATAAAAAAGATTGTTGATAATAGATTTAGATTAGATTTTTTTCATGATTATGAACTTCCATTAATGTTGTGTATTAATATGATTTAATACATTCTGTGAATAATTATCTTTCTTTCGCTGAGTCGTAGTTAGGAAAAGCTGTTTTTCTAAAGAAAGACATTAAGTTGGAAAAATTTTGTAGTGGATTTATTTTGCGGTAAATCATTTTAGAAAAAATGTTTGTATTTCAAAAAACTTAAAACTATTAGTGCTATCATATATGGAGGGGTGGGATTTAGAAATGGCGTGGAAAGTAAATTAGCCTTTTTTCTCATGTAGAGCATAATATTTCAAATGAACTGATTTATGAGATCGGAAACGAACAACCAGTTTATGGATTTCGGGTACACTATTTAAAACTGTGTCTAGGTATATGTATTTTCCATGTAAAAATAAACTAATTATATTCAACTACATAAAAACAATGCAGCAATTTATTTTGTGAATATAAATCGAATTTCTCTTATACTGTTTTGTGAAAACTACAGCTTCTTAAAATGTATATTTCAAAATAGGTTCTCTATATTGCTCAAATACTTTCATCTTCTTTGGATTGATTATTTTCATAAATAGTAAGAAAAAGTTACATATACATTTTTGTCGTTTTTACTATTTGATGCAATTAATTGCCGATTACATAAAGCGTATTCATAATCATAAAATTAATGATAATGGCAGTTTGCAGTAGTGAAGGATATGTGGCGGCCTCTCGAACCTTTACATTTTTCACCTCTCACTTTGCCATGAGACGGCAGGTGGAATTTTATTCTTACATGCAGGATGCTGAAAAGGTGCAGCTCTGCACGCGCACCATTCTTCCAAATTTATATAGGAGTGCCTTTCTTCATTTCCGCTAGACCAGACCAAGACCCAGACCGAGAGAGAGAATGCCAGCAGAGTAAAGCCACCCCGCATCGGTGATGTACAAGCCTCTGTAGTAGTAGTAGTACTGATGACAGCCGTCTTGCCTGAACGGAGTTGAAGCCTTTGCAACTGATTTCCTTCATCTGAAGTTGCACGCCGCTTGTTAATCATCAGCTGCTGGAATCTAAATGTACCGATGGTCCTTTTGGCTTCTCACTGAATGAGTTCCTCTTCTCGCTCAAGTATATTTATGTACGGTAACTTTCTTGATACGAGATGTGTCTATCTGCAGATCCAATTTGATTTAAATATTTTTTTAATGTTCTAACCGACAATTTCATGTTTGCACTGTGAAATAAATCCTTGTTTATAAATCTCTTGCCTGGAATATCACTTGGCAACTTTACTGATCTGAGTCATTAAGGAAGTGAGGTATTTTTTGAGGCATCCTCTATCCCCTTCAGATAAAAACCGCAACACTATTGGTGTAGACATTAAGCCAGTTCATATAAAATAGTAAGCAGAACATAAAACATGGTATATGTATAACAGCAACTAAGAAAATAAGTTAATTGCTTCCAGTAGCAATTGGAGAACACATATCTAGAGTATAAAAACTTACAGTATACGGTTTATGTTAAGGTTAATATGTTTTATATTAGACATGTGCTGCAAGACATTCAGTACAATGTCTAAGCGTGCTTAGCACAATATTATCTAGCTGTTCTTGCGATAAGCCACCCCGATCTGGAATCATTATTAAGCGAATTTACAGAGCAGACCTAGAGAGAAGATGACGTGCTGTTAACTTTCTCTCGAATAGGTTCCATGCATGCGCAACCGGCAGCAGGCCGGCCACTCCAAATAAGTGATATTCTATTCGGAACTCTTACTCGATGGTTGCATGGTGAGAACGGATACGCTTTAAGCTCAATTATACGCCTATTGCACTCTTGGTATGGAGAACTTTTTGAGAACCCAAGATAATGTTAACATATACCAAAAGTTCAGGGTCATGTAGCGTTGATGTTCAATGGCGTTTTATCGGTGAAATTGTGTTCTTAGTGCTCTCCATATAAAGATACGCCGCGAGTCAGATTGCGACGAATCATTGCATTCATTAATAATCATCACACAGGTCACTATGCTGGTATCTGATTCACAAGTTTTGTTCCCATGTAAGCACTTGCAACAACAAAGCCAATGAAATGTTTGCTTTTAATCTGTTTTCTTGGCACTGAAACAAGCCGACATCTAAAGATTTTTTTTTGTGAGCTTTACTAAAGGCGACGTTTTCGTACCCATTCAACCGTTCAGTAGCCTTAATGGTTACAAGCAGTCTCTGCACCAGGATAACCGGTATTGATAGTGAGGTTCCGTAAAGTCTCATCTGATCTGACTGCGGGGATACTTGCCATATTCTCCAAACTTCAAATTGTTATTCATCTCTATTTACCAAATTTGTGGTAACCGCGATGTCGGAGCATGTCTGTTGCTGTACTGTGTCTGTTTCTTTTGGCAGTTATTGCTATATATAGTCTTCTTGTGACATTGTAACCTGGAGACGAACTGAAATAATCCATCCCTTTAGTACAGCTGTTAAAGACTGGATATGACCCTCTATGTGATTCCCAGCTCCTGGTATACTTCCATTTGAGTACGGTCACATTTCAACCGACTGATAATTCTGTCAAGTAAAATATTATCCATGTATCATCTATGAGCTATAGCTATCTGATTTTAGCAGTCCAAGCTTGCATACATGTTGTACACTTCATCTTTTCACATCAACGATTCCATTTCAGCGCCAACAGATGGCTAATTTTAGCTTAAAACACAAGCATGTTATTCAAGAAGAGATAAATAATTCTATTGCGTCAGGAATTCTTACGTAAGTGTAATGTTGCTGTGTGATTTTCGAATGATCATGGATATTTATATATTTATCCGAATTTAAAACAATTTTATCTGTAGTATAACTGCAGATGTAATAGATGATATCGAAAACAACTTATTGAATGTGTTTTCAAATTTTTCTTTTATAGATAATTATCAAAATATCTAATACCAGAGCCTAATAATTTGTTCGAGGAAACACATAAATCGAACAACTATAAAGGAAGGTATTATATTTTTAATTAGAAATAAACAGCTTTCTTAATAAATTTAAAACTAAATTTGAAGTAACTCTATCATTCAGCAGCTACGTGACCTCACAGTTTCTAGATAATTCAATATGCATTTCTGGAACTTGCCTGCTCTTGTCTTGTATTGCCATTGTCAGAAAATGTAGCCTACGAAGTTCATTGATTGTGTTTCTCTATCTATCGACCACAATTAAATATGCAGTACTGTAAATCGTATACATTATTTAAAATTGAAACACAAACACATATTTTATATTTGAAATAAACGAAATAAAGCCAAATTTTTAATTATCATGTGTATTATTACAAGAAAATTACGATATCTTTGTGAGATGACATATAACTTTGAATGTTTGCCTGCTTATAATATCATAGACGAAGTTATAAGAATTATCTTTTCGTGAAATGAAGTTTCAACACGTCATGTGTTCATATCGGAGCCTGCTCGGAAAAGTTTGAGAAAACCTGCAATTCTTCGTCAGCTTTCTTCCACGTAACTTTCTTGGTTTGCTTGTCGTCTTCATCTTCATTCTCCCTAACGTCATTTGTCTCCTTTTCCAGCACTTTTTCGATTATTTCGTCTCATCAGTTAAGAATGTAGCGGGGACCACCAAAGTCGGAGCTTCCTCTTTCAAACGCAAACATACTCCGAAGATATAACTAATTCCAAGATTCCAACACAGATGCGGATGTGTTTGAAAACCAATAAAATCTTTGCCTTCGAACATTTCAAAATTGCTATTTCATTACATATGCTTTAATTCTAATGCCCGAATTTTGAATAAATTTATATCCTTATAGTGCCTTATTTTGATAATGCCGATAAATTCGGTACTGGTTACGAGAGAATTTATGGCATGAAAGAAAAATAAATATCCGAGCAGAGAATTCAAATAAAAATAATATATGAGCATTTTCTTGCATCTTAAGTGTCGATATTACAAAAAACATGAATTTAAATAAATAAAATTATACCATTTGCAACATATTTAAATATTTATTTTAGAATTATTTTATAAAACATACTTTGAACCTTCAGATGATTTTATTTAGAATTGCCACTGTTAATCCCTATTTCCTTTTTCTGATTTTCTAGTCTGATTTGACATATTATCATAAACGAAAAATATAAAAATTAAGGTACATTTTAGATGCTCCGAGGCTCTTAGTGTAGAACTCAATTTTATTTGACACTTTTTTGTTTCAACAAGAGGTGCAAAATCATATACAGAGTTCGTTACAAAAGCAACAAAAAGACCAGATTCCTTTTCTTATTAATTATTTTTATGAACAGGAATTCCTGAATTGTTGATTAAATGATGAACATGAAATTTCAAAAGCAGCGCATGAAGTCATTTTTTCCTTTTTTTAAAATATCACATGCTATGTATCACACATTCTTGCATTTCCTTTTATGTAAACATCGAGAGCCATCAAGAGAAGCAAATTTTCTAATAAAGAAAGTCAACTAAAAAGAAATATTAGACGATAGGAAACGATATCCAAAATAGACATAAGAAATGAAATTGAGCTAAGAAATGTTTACATTCCATAAAATAATGTAAACTTACTTTAAATGAATTAATAGAATTTTTTTGGGGGTGGTGGGGGTGGTGGTGGTGGTCTTCTTAACCCTCTGAGAGGTTAGCTATTTTGATGTACTAGCTTTCAAGTCTTGAAAATTTGCTTTTAATTTGAATCATTTGATCTTTATTGCATTTAGTCAAGTCTCTGAAATCTTAAGAATATTTTATCCAAGGTAGTTTAAGAATTTATACATACGAACATGAATACCTGCTTTTGAACTCAATATGAGAGACGGAAAAATACGTCTGAAACGTTTAGAGGGTTAATCTAGTAATAAATGTTTTGTACATAACGAATGACTTTGGTTATTTTCATATTTTGATTCCGGTAATATTTAGTACCACGTTTTTTAAAAACTGTTAAACATACGACAGTTATGGTTTCTCCTCTTTCAAATGTAGTATTTCAACTGTCCTCGCGATGCAGGCAGCATCTGAAATGGGAACCGGGAATATTTTTTAACTTAAAGAAACATTATACGACTTCACTAGCAGAGGTAACCGGAACCTAGTAGCGTCGATAGCTCATTTAATGTAAGGAATCTGCGTTTTTTAAATACTCAAGTGAAGCAGAAGAAATTGTGCTCGCGATACCTACGGCATCTAAAATGAGCATCGGGAAGATTTTATTTATTTTAAAAAACGTGCTACGGCTTCGCTAGCTGCACGAGCCGGAACCTAGTAGCTACGCTAGTTCATTGAGTGTAAAAACATTGAAAAATTATGAAGAACACAGGTATATCACATAATGCAAAAAATTATAAAGCTTTTGCCCCTTGTAGCGAAGCTACTGGGGTAAATGTTTTTTAGAACAACGAATAGTAAAGAATTAATAGATTTACTCAGTTCTAATATTTGCAATTGGGAAGGAACAGTCTAGATTACAAAAAAGGACATAATATTGCGAAGAATCAAAGAAACCACCATGCAAATAAAGACGGAATTCCAAATAATGAATTCCAAAATATCAACAAGCGAATTCATAAAATTACACGGAAATGATATTTATTAAATTCATAAACCAATAAAATTGCTCAATTACGTAATCGGCGAAATATAAAATCAGTAAATAAATCAAAATTCTATTTAAAAAATTTAATTATAATTAAATGCTTTAAATTTTAAGACCGACTTTAGAGAATGTCAGAAGGGCCGAAAGCTACTCCATTGAAAATAATCGCATTGACAGAACTTCATTGGTAATTATGCATAATAACCGGTTAATGTGGTAAATTCTCTTAGATTATCCATTTTAAACGGCCTACTTGGTCATTATGCATAATCACCAGTTAGTATGCGTAATTGCCGATTATCCACATTAACATACACGAGGTAGAGTCAATAAATTCCTGGAATGGTCGCCTACATTCACGCAGTTGTTCGTTGGAGGGGGAAATATCTTTTTTGGAGGTTGGCAGCACTAATAAGGAAAACACACAGCCGTCTGGAATTCATTTCTGGTACTGTCGGTGTTAGCTGCAGATCATTTCTGACAAAAAGAATTTTTTATTTGTCGGATTTTGAAATGTCGTCTTTAGAGCAGCGTGTAAACATCAAATTCTGCGTTTTACTCGAGAAATCACCTTCTGAGATCCTCGAGATGCTGAAGGAAGCATACGGAAACGATGCCACGAAAGAAACGGCTGTTTACGAGTGGCATAAGCGTTTTCATGAAGGTCGCGCAAACTTCGAAGATGACCCGCGGACTGGGGCCTGGGTAAATTTATTCCTGAAGGCCAAACTGTCAATAAAGAAAACATGGAGATCCTTAAATGATTACGAGATGCAATCAGACGAAGACGACCTGGAAAAAGGGCAATAAACAATTGGTTTCTTTTACACTACAATGCTCCACCACATCGCGCTCTGATTGTGAAAAAGTACCTTGCCAGACACACTGTTACCACTCAGGAACACCCTCCTTATTCTCCCGACCTAGCACCTGGGATTTTTACCTGTTTCCACGGCTGAAAATGAAATTAAAGGGACACCGTTTTGCGAATTCAGATGAGGTTAACGAAAATGCGACGAAGCAACTGAAGGACCTCTCAAAAATGGATTCCAGAAGTGTTTTGAACAGTTATACGAACGCTGCAAGAAGTCTGTAGATTCAGGAGGAAAGTACTTTGAAGGCCAATAAGTCAAAATTATCGTTCTATTTTTAAATAATTTGTAATTGACCTATTCCGGGAAATTTTTGACCCTACCTCGTTTATGAGGGAATTTAAATTATTTCTTGATACACTGTATTGTATTGCATTTTATTTAAAAGTAGCTATGTATGATAGTTGACTTCATAATTTCACTAAATTCATTTGCACAGAACGCAAATAGCTTTTATTATTGAATCTAAAATAATAGCCAAGATAAAATCGGGTATGTGCCTTTTTTGTTTTTCGACGAATTTTAGCTGCGCAGTCATTTCTTTTTATTATTATTTTGCCTTCAAATAAGCATTGCTTTCAATATCTTTGTATTAAAGAAGGGTATACGGAAATGCATGCAAAGATGAAGAAAGTCAAGAAATTTGAGGTTTGCTTCATCCGTCAGTCTGTAATTAAAGACAGTTTGTTAGCTATAAAAATATTGTAGCATTATGCTTATTCTCCCTTATTCTGTAAATTTTAAATTCTTATTTAGAATCATGGATAAAATTAAGATGTAATACTCCTTATTTTAAAAATACAGTGGAGAGTAATAAAACGGAAATATGTCGATATTTTCAATTTAATCGCAATTAAAATAACATTTTGAATTTTTTTAATTCAATAAAAATTATGGAAAGATATATTAATGAGAGATAAGTCATCAAAAATAAATTTTATTACCTGATTCCAAAGAAATACTTCAACTTTAAATACCTTCTGCTCTCATTATTTATCGTTTGGGACTCGTTATTTTTTCTTCGTATAATTTATGTAAATTTGTTGGTAACAGTTCATCACTTTTCATACACGCGGAAGTAAAAGATCTTTAATTATCCTTCAAAACTGAAGACAAATTGGTTGAGAATTGCTTTCATATTAATGAATTGTTATTATATTTAGATTTTGTCACAGCTGCTTCTTCAGGAACAAATCATCTCTTACAGTTGTTTTATTATTTAATTGAGGGGAAAAACTATTTTCCTGAATTAAGAATAATTCATATCTTTCTAACACTAATGGTTTGGATTATCATTACTGAAACGATTTCATTTTAATTTAATTTTATTAAATTTGACACTCGTATTTTTAAATTCTTATACAGTCTGTCTTTATATGTAAAAAAGGGCGAAAATTTTTGGAAATAATTTAATCTCTCTGTAATAGCCATTCTCTACCAGTTCCTATTATTTTCCACAAAAGTACAGATTATTCAAACGGTGTAAAGCCGGATCCTATTAAGTGAGAAGTTATTATTAATAAAGCTTTTATGTGCCTTAGCGTATTTTAGATTTTTTTTATTATGGCTGGGGTTTTACTGTTCTACGATAAGTACGATATTTCGCTCGTCAACGTATCCCAACTGTCATGCCTTTTTATAAGCTTTTATTCAACTTGACTATAGTGTTCTCAAATCTTGAGATCGATTTCTTACCTACTTCCCATCCAGCTACAGCTTTGAACTTTAGCGCAGTGGTTTGGTTTCCGGTGACAATACAATATTATGCAAAAAAATTTGCAATCTATACCTATTTCAAACGTAACAAAATGATATTAAAATTTAAAATTTAGCCCTATATTTGGGCGATAAAGTTTGGAAGGTGGTAACCTCATGTTACGTAGGGTTGTAACAACACCACTAAGCTAGCAGAGAATACGCTATACTTCCGGCGCTGCACCAATCAATGACATAATAGCTCGTGTTTCTACGCGTCTTGGGCTTACTTTGTATTAGAATTCGCCAACAACTAGATTTATTTACTTCGTGTGCGCCAAACGTTTTTGTGCAGATTGATTCTCTTTTTTTCTATTATATTGTTGATAATAATTGTAAGTTCTCACGTAGCATATTACGGATTAATATTTCAGAAAATTAATGTCATTAAATCATTTAAAAAATGTAATTGTACATATGTATATAATAATTTTAATATGTGTTTTATATTGGATAATTCAATAATTGAATTTGGTATACTATGCCTAACATGTCGTGTGCATTCGTGTCAGCCGTCACTAAAAAGTAGAAAATAAAATAAATAAAAAAAATTAAGGTATAAACTTTTATTCATGCGAAAAAATGAACGAAAAAGTTGAAAGTAATTTTTCTGATTAAAATAAAATGCATGGTTCGAATAAAATCGTGGGCGCCTTTACCTTCTAGGAATATTACATTTGTTTAAGAAAATATACACAAAATATAAGGTGCTATATAAGGCTCCCAGGCTTTTATTAGAACCATGCAATTTTTTGTAATCAGAAAAATTATTTTCAACTTCGGCGTTCATTTTTTAGAATGAATAAAAGCTTATATATTATTATTTATTTATTTATTTCATTAAGTATCAAAAGCTTCAATGAATGATTTTAATATTAATAAATTGTTGAATGATTAGTAATAAATTATTTTTTATTGGAAAACTCTGATTATTCTGATGAGGTGATATATGTATTCTAAATAATAAAAGAAGCTTTATTTATATTTTGCTCATTCTTTTTAATATGTTTGTATTTAATACGAATTTATTACGGATTTCTTTTTACTCTATACAGTCTTTGGTCTTTAAAGATGAATAATTTCGTGGAATCATGGCACATTAATTAATTAATTTTTTCCTTGATTTCTCAAGGAGTCCAGGTCTTTGACTCACAATCAAATGATGTTATAGAAACTTATCCGTGAGGAAAAAAAGATTATTTCACCAGCAAATAGTCCAACATAATTACTTATTTAATTACGAGATTAATCACTTTCCGACTGTTATTCTATTTATAAACAAGAATAAAGGGGAGGACTAGGTAAGAGGTTTACTTTCGATAATTTCTTTATAAGTAACAAAAAATTTATTAATCACGTTGATTTTTGTGGTTATATACACAGGGTATAGACTCTAATCTTGGCGAATAATTCAAATCTTCATAATTGGTACTGTTTTATTCACAGAAGAACGAATCTTTTATTGCATAAAATGTTAATGTGTCAAAAATATTTTACTTAACATGATTAACCTTTAACAACTATGTGCGATCTCAGAAACCACACAGCATTTTTTAATCGTCGTTTCCACCCATAAAAATGGGAAATGATCATTACTCTTCCTATTACTTTCCTAAACCAGTTACCGAAGATCACATATCCAGTTTTTCACTAAAAGGTTTATTACATTTTTAGTTATCACGTGTTTCCTTTTTAAGGTTTCTGGGAGTCCGCTCACAACAGATGCGTACCAATTTTTCTGATTCATAGACGCTATATATGGGATGTTCCTTTTTCGTAGAAGTGATAAATATGGCATCTAGTTTTACAAGAAAACGTCCCGTATATCTCTCTCAATAATATATAGAACATCTTGTTAATATTTTTTATGATTTAGAATGCTTTGATCTTGAAGAGTCATATGGTACTGGGGCTGAATACAAAACAGAATCTGAGTTTTCTGTTGATGAAAATGATATAGGTGATAAAATTCTAGAGTTATGCAAGTTGACAAAAATAGGCTTTTTTAAAAATTAATTTGATAAGGAATGTTCGATTTATTAAAGCTTTCGACGAACTCGTCGTTGAACTATGGTGATATTTTTCAGAATATTAGATACGTGCGCTGTAAATTTATTTATGTTTTTCCACTCCAGTCCTAAAGCCGCAAAGATAAAAAGAAAGAAAAGGTGTGCTTTTATTAGCAAATCAACTGATAAAGCCCTATCTTCAAGGTAGGGTAGCTTTCTCATTTTTACCAAGGGACTCAAGCTAACAATTAGAAGAATCCTTCGACAGGATGAAAGTCAGAAAAATAGTTTTTCACATCAAGATGAAAAATTAGAAAAGAGAAAAGCAAACAGTCTATGCCCACCCAGTAAGTAAGGGAATGCATCTTACAAATGTACCGAATGCAAGGAGCCAATGTGTTTCCAGCGTTTTAGAAGAATATTCTGACTGCATTCCATCTTATGATTCATCCCTGTAGAGAAAGGTGTCTTAACCTTTATAGTTAAATGCATTGGTCAATAATTATGGTATAATTGTCGGTAATATCCACTAAAGCCATGCTTAATAAAACTATCATGTTTGTTCCATAAAATGAAGAAAATCGTCATTTTTATATGATTAAATGGCATAAAATTAAATTAGTCATGTTCTAAAAATTTATTTTAATGAATTAGAATTGTAAAAATATGCATAATTTATTCGTAACATTTTATTAAAATGCGTAAAAGTAACTATTTTTAAGAGTTTTTAAAAGCTGTCTATGAGATCTATCTTACTAGTTATGCCAAAAAATTTGTCACAGCAGTTAAAGGTTAACAAGACCGGGTGACCGTTCAAAACTTAGTTTTCGTAATTTTTCAATTGTATTTTTATTGACTCCTGAATATCAAATCATTTAAAGCATTTTTCTAATTGGAATTATATGCCTATTTCTAACGGTTTAGGAATTAGTCCAATGATAACTTCAAGAAATTTAGGAAAAGGAATGCTCGGGAAAAAAGGGAATCGCGAGAGGAAAGATGAATTGCTTAAGTGAGCAAATTAGAAGAATTGTAACAGCATATTTAGAATAATCTGAGATGAGATGTGTGTTTTAAAGCCATATGAAGGAAAAAATATTACAATGAAATTCCAATATCAAATTGAAGAGTTTAACAGAAAAATGAATTGCACACATATTGTTATAATGTTGGGTCCACATTTGATATTTACGTTTGCCTTTACTCAGTGTCCATATATTAGTGCCGGGGTTTTTCTACCTCATAAATTTTGATTTAAGAACGTGACGATAAATATTAGATTTTATATTCGTTAAGTACAACTTAAAAGTTGTTTTAATAGCACAAACAATCTTATATAATGCAGCATATGACATTCATTGTCGTATGCAACACATGGAGACTGAACTCAATTTCTCGACAAATATAGATGAGTTACATGAAGAGAGCTTAAAACCAATCATCTAGAAAAATTAGAATAAATTTAAAAATAAAATTTTAACTTAAATTTTAAACGAGAACAACAAAAAAATTATTTATAAATAAAACAATTTAGAGAATAAAATTAAAATTTAAACGATGTTTAAATAGCGCGCAATTGCAGCAGCAAAACAAAAATCAGAGAACAATGGAATTCAATATCATACAAAGAAAGCCAAAAAACACAGATAAACTCAGAGGTACTCGAAAAAAAGCAAACAAGGAATCCATTCTAGTCCATTTTTTCAAGGGTTAAGGATTTTAATCGACATGGATCCAAAATAATAAGAGAAAGGCTGCCATTTGGAAATTACTTTACTTTGTTTTTGTTATTAAAAAACTTTTTGAGTTGTACTTTATAAATGTGTAATATTATTTATCTGCGCGGTCTTTAATTAAAAAATATGAGACAAAAAAACCCCGTCATTAATTTATGGACACCCTGTGTTTTATTTATTAATTTCATCTTTTTTTTCTTTTATCTATTTTTGAAAAATGCCTTTAAATTTTCTCTTTTTCCCCTTTACTTGTTGTCGTGATCTTCTGCCAATCGTTAGTCAAGGTTGCAGAGAAAGCAATGCATGCAAGCAATAATTTCCCCAATTGAAAAGTTTTTAGTGGCTTTTCTATCATTTTTATATTCTGCATCGACGCGTTTTTAACTTTTTATGAAAAAAATATATTTTGTTATATGACCTATTTATTTCTTCGATATTCTCTTGCAATGACTCCTACTCATGTTCACGGATTTTCTCATAGTTTATGTTTCTTCATGCTTTTGGAGTTTCTTAAAAAATTATTTTTATCCTTTAAATTTCTTATCGTCTCAACAGAAACATTTCCTTTAATTTTAATACTTTTCTATAATTTAAATTTTTTGTGACATTCATGTTCTTTCTCTCTTTTAGATATAACATATTCCCAATGAAATCTAGAAATCAACATGTTTATTACTACTGTTATATGTCTTATTTTATTTTTTATAATTCAATGCCTAATTTTAGTTGAGTTAGTTCTTCCTTATTTCTAAGAGTTTCAAAATATTGGTCTACATCCTTGTTATTTGACTAGAAATTTAAAACAATTGCAGGTGTTGATATATTCTGAGATATTACATTTTTTTATTATGAATTAGTTAGATAGATTATTCAATACAGAGCTCATTTCAAAAAAAATAAAAAAAGTATGTGTGAGGATGAAATGATGATAACCAACTTGCTTACAAAACATGAAATAGAAAGTCACTTCTTCTAAGCAAGTTTATTTTGTTCAAAATTAATATCCATTCTTGTGACCATCTATCTTCAAGAAAAATGAAGGAATCAGGAAAATGTTTCAACATCTAAGAAATCTATGCTTGAGTTTAAAGATAGTTCCATCATCAACCAAAACAACTTCACTGAATGAAAGATAAATAGTCGAGACGAAAATAAATTCTCTATGAACTGAAAGGAAACATACTGGTACAACTAATAAAAAATAATATGAAATTTCATTTGCTCAATTTCAGTGGCTGAAAACATTTAATTTCTATGAAACATTTAAGCATATTAAATTCTTAATTCTCAATTACTTCAACTGTATTTAATGCGTGCATGAGTTTCCGTATTTATATATCAGTATATCGCGCGAAAACATAAAATAAATATAAATTAATGCTAATAATTCCAACATATATTTGATTGGATAACATCATCATAAAAATCATTAAAATTGAAAAATGGAGCAATTTCAATGAAAATCTTTTCTGACTTCGATTGCTTGAACTTCAGAGTAGAGATTCATTAAGGAAATTTTATTAATAAAGGATATTACACAACTCTAAATCATATTCTGAAATCCAAGAAACAGCATATAGGAAAAGAGATACCTCCAAAATAAAACAAAAAATTACAAAATGAAAAATAAATATTTCTTGTGAGAAAAACACAATAACAGAACACAATTTTGTTGGATAATATCATGACGCAGACTACTAAAATAAAACTGTACATACACAATTTCAATGACAATCTTTTCCGATTGGCATTCTTAAAATTTCAGGAAAGAAAATTAATAAAGGATTAGGGATAGCAAAGAATTTCCAGCACTCTAAATAATAATCTGAAATTCATGAACTAACATGTTGGAGTTAGATTACATTTAATGGCATTTATAAAGAATATATAAAGCGTCATTTACCATCTCTATTAGCTTTGCATTTCCTGACAACTGTTGACTGAAAGTAAGTTATAGTTTCTTTTCATCCGAAAATCAGAATTTTATTTTTTAAACCGATACATATTTTAAATAAAAGAGAATTACTCAAATATTTTTTACCAAATAAGAAACGAGAAGTAAAATTATAAATATTTGGCTTCCAATCCGACTCTACTCTTGTTTCATTTTGTACTAAAAAGTAGAAGCGTACAATAGTTATCTACATCGCAATTTTCAGCATCTATTGACGAAGAGAAAGTGATGATAGAAAAACCTGAAATTGTTACTTTTTATATTATAACAGAAGGAGGAATAGATGTTCTAGATCAGCTATGCCGAAAAATGATAAGCCTTAAGAAATACTCGTCATTCGATTATGGTTCCTTTATCCAATCAATTAATTTTAATTCAGTAAGGACCTCCATATTAGATCGTTTAAAAATATTTTGGCATAGTAATATATTTTCCAGTATTAAACTTGGATATTGTTTGAGGAAAATTAACAGATATTCCTTTTCCCACCATTTGTATTCTGGATACGTTTCAGGTCTAGATGCGATAGGCGACTTGGGATATAAATCACCCGTTACGATACGGAATAGGAGAAACTGTAAGTAAAAACAGCGAGGGAAACAACAAGAACTTTTTCTCCTCAAAAGTACTTTTTCTGGAGTGAAATTTCGTTTAGGTGTTCGTTTCTTTTTTCACAAAACCATTTCCTGTCATGGGACACTATCACATATATTTCACTTAGCTCGTCTTACGAAACATAAAAGGAGGAAATTACAGCCTATAAAGACAAGGATTATTTTTTTTCACTCCGAGATTTCTTGTCGCCTACACTGCACTGGTTTTAACACAGCCTTAAAAATAGAATCAAGTATCACTTTCAGCAAGAATTTTACTCCGGAGATTTCATTCGGAAAAGGCAGAAAGCTATAGCAATAGGAGAAATCAATGGTTGTCTTGGGAGATGTCGTAGCTTCAAATTAATGGACACTTCAGGGATCAGGGTTTCAAAGAATCATGCGATACTGTAACATTTGATAGGATACCTTGTCTTTCTTATACTATCCTAGGCCATTAATACATCGTTTTAACGTTTTTGAAATTCCAAGCCATCATTTTAATTCAAGATGCTATCAAACTTTATTGCTTGTTAAAGAAAGTAAATACTAGCATTTTCTTAATCCTAGTAGTATTGTTTATTGATTAACGAAACAAGCTTGAATCGAGAAAATTTCACAATTTCTAATTGTTAATAAAAATGGTTTCTACTTGTCTAGGCAATTTTCTCTTCATGGACAGATTAACAAAAATTAGTAACTGGATTATGCTAAGCACATTCCACGCATACGGACTGAGAAAATTAAATGACTGTTTTTTTTTCTAATGAACCATTTTTTGAAAGATGTTGCCGATTTCGTATTAAGGTGTAGTTTTAAACTACGAAGTAAATAAAATTATAATAAATTGCGATTACTACTTAGAAATAAATCATAATCATATTTCAACCAAAATTTTTTAAAAAACAGATCATTAAGTAATTGAATAAGTTGAGCTGAATCTGAGAATAGCCAATTTCTATTTTGAAATCCTCACATGCCTTAGAGAATTAATGTTTGTGTCTGTTACTTACATAACTTTTCAAAGTGAAAGACGGAAGTGCTAGTAAAAATATACCTGCTTGTAAAAATATTAAAATAAATATTTCATTTAAAAATGCTATTATTGCTTTGCAGTTAATTATTGATTACATTTCCCCCAAAACTGACTTTAAAGTCGGGTATCATGGTGTATTTTTAGAATAGAATCGAAATATAACAAAATATGTAGTGTTTTCTCATCTGATACATTAAATTTAAAAACATCGTCTCCAAAGAAATGTATACTTTGCATTCTTTCCTATTCTAACAAAGGCATGAATCCAACAGTGATCGAATTGTTTTTAAAATTAAACTATTTTCGTATGACATAATTTTTTGATATATTTAATTTATTTTTTTAACTGAGATGAAATTTGATTTTCCTGAAGCAAAAATCAAGATATAAAATATTTAATACAACAAAGTTATGTCATTTTGTTTATTTCTCACGAAATATTATATACATTTTAATCGAATTCTGAAAAAAGCTATTCAATTTACATAACATTTTAACATGAAAACCTAGTTGTTACCTTAGGCATCAGCAATTTTATAGGAAATCTTTTTAATTCATCAAAAATGTTTTTCTTACTTCCTTTGTGTTATCGCTTTTAGCTCTATTCGTCATATGTAAATTTAAAAAGCTTTTTCATCAATCTAATTATAACTAAAAAATAAGACTCTAAAATTAAATTTTGCAAGGTTTTCGAAACGAAGATAAGAGCCATGAGAGATTACTTTTAGTTTATTTATAAAATATTTTAAATTTAATTACATTTCTATTTTTTTCGAAGATCCTTATTTTGTCTGGAATCTTAACGATATTCAGATTAATTTTTCTTGGAAAATTCATATAATAAAATTTAGTGAAAAATGGATGGATATAAAAGATAATAGTACATTTTATCAACAGCTTCTCTGTAACTACAGAATATTTACTGAACAAAGGAAAATAACTATCCAAAAATTTATCCTATGTATCATATCATTCATCATTCGTCGGACAAGTATTGAATGCTTACATTTTGCTATTCTAGTTTTGCGTAATTTTAATCAAACATGTGTTTCAATGACATTAGTCATCCTTCAAGTAATTCTCTCTGCTTTTTATACAGCGTTCCCACCTATATCCGTTACAACCCCTTACCTTCTAAACGGTGACAGCTTAGGCCATAAAGTTGAGGTCTAGGTATAGTCAAAAGGCTATGAGATACGCGATGAGACAACTTACAACGCCATCTATCGGCAAATTTTAGAATAGTGGTCCTATCTCGAAAACTGTACAAGATACGGGAAAAAAGTCAATTACAAAATTGTAGAACATTTTCTATTTAGTACGAAAAGACGCCTTCAATGCAATAAAGCTAAGAACAAAACGTGTAAAATGCGCATTTGTTGGCTCGCATTTTCGGAAATTTTGACGTCATATGACAGGAATAAAAGGAGAAAATATTATTTTTCGGGCAAAAAAATGACCCCATTGTACTTTTCCTTGTGAATTCACTCAAAAAGCAGTGTATGAACCTTTCCGCCAACATTGCAGGAAGTATTACTGTTGCTTGTGTTTGCGCACCAACTATATGCTAAAACGTGTGCAAAGTGAAATTTAAACAAGGACTCAAATCTTCATTGTAGATGACGGAGAGCACTTTGAACACCGTAAATAAAGGTATATTGTGATAACTAATTGTTTTTTCTCGTTTTAACCCGTTCAGAGACGTCACAGTTTCGGAAATCGAGAACAAACAAATGTGCAATTTAAACGGTTGTTACTTCGTATTAATATGTGCTAGGTATCTTTTTGTACTAAATCGAAGACGCTTTACAATTTTGAAATTGACCTCTTTCCCGTATCTTGTACTGTTTTCGAGATAGGACCGCTAATTCCAAGATTTGCCGATAGATGGAGTTGTAAGTTTCTCATCGAGAAGCGCATAGCCTTTGAATTAGACCTATGCATGAACTGTATGGCCTAAGCTGTCACCGCTTAGAAGTTAAGGGGGAGTGTAGCGGGTATAAATGGGAACCCTGTATATTGATCTTTAAAACTGGATAGTGGATGAAGCATTTTGGTAAATCGTAAAAGGGTTTTAAAATTAAGCTTTTGTTAAAATTTTAATTAACTAAAAAATTAGTTTTATTTACTTATTTTATTAATACTTTAAAAACATTTAAATAAGCTATCGAAAATTTTTTTTGTATGGTTAGGAGAATCGAAAACATACGTGCTTTAAAACTCTGAAATACAACAAGGACAATGAATGCATGATGAAAATTATTTTTGCATGGTTTTCTTTCAAAAATTATAGTTCTAAGTTGAAATCATCATATGGGGGTAACAATACATCTATGTGTATCAGTTTTATTTAGCTATTAAATTTGTTTGCTAGCAAATTTTCTAAATAACAGTTTGCTGAGCTGCAGAAACTATATTAAAGATTGTTATTATGAAACATTTAACTCTGACAAACAGTGCTTAGCTTTCTGAAACTCTGCGTATTCTGGTTAAACTGCAACAATTCTGATGATTTGCAAGAATTCTGAAGATTCGCAACAATTCTGATGATCTGCAATAATTTTTACATTATGCATAATACGAGATAAGTATTCCGCAGTTCAATGAGAAGCATACAGGGAAGCAATCATTACTCTATATTTTCTGAAACATAATTAATTTTATTTTGAATAAGTTTGATAAACATTTGAATGTTATACTTTTATTTCATATTTCCCTTTTATAATTTTTTAAAAAGCAAATCCTTAAAAAGTATATATTTTTTCATTTTCTGTATGGGCAGTTTTGTTCTTCTATGTGAATCCTTATAGAATATAATAAGAGAACTAACATAACACATCTATTTCGCTGTTATCTGTTTAGCGATACGTTATATGTTATATTTTTCGTTCGAAGCAGCTAAGAAATGAACATCCAATAGCATTTGAAACAGGAAGGTGTCAACTATTTCAAGCAATTTATTCTATTAAAAAAGATTTTAACTCTTTTACAAGTTCTTTTATTATTGCATCTGTTATTGGTTTTACTCCAAAATATTTCAACTGATAGATGCTGTCCTTATATGAAGCATTTGCTTTTCAAAGAGGACTTCTGCAGACTCGACTGAAATTACTTTTCGCGTTTTACATCGCTTAGTGTAAACCCTGAAGTTCTGCCATTCACAGTCATATTGTAGTAAAGCTTCAAAGTTTTGGTATGATGTTAGAAGGGGACTTCTGCACAGAATATTCCTTTTAACACATCAATTTTGCGTTAATCGCTAGATGACCAGCATACATATTACAAGAATAATATTTTAGAGCGACTTTTAGGGAGGAACATGGCAAAAGGACAAAAACTAATGCTTAAAATTTCTGAAAATTAATTCTTTTCGTCATTTAATGTACACCAGCTCTAACTCCCAAGTGCTACTTAGAAGGATATTAATGGGGTAATGAAACATAAATTCAGTTTGAGAACATAGAAATGAATTTAAGATTGTCCACGAAACCTAAGAATACTAAGAGAGCAATTACGACTAACAAAATGTATGATATCGGAAAAACTATACGATACATTACAAAAGAACACCATCCATTTTGGGAAGAGATCCAAACCTATCCAGATGAATTTCAAGTGACCCTCAACAGGACTAAAATTCATTTACACAACTATTTTTACTATTGAATTTTGTTTTTAAATCTGAATTTTACTATTTTTCTACTTAAAAATGAATAACTTTAAATTTTATTGGGTTCTTTCAAATTTAATTTACTTGTAAATAATTGACATTGAATTTCATTTGAGTTTTCTTGATATTCCTGGCTTCTAATTATTTTTCTCCAAATTTTTTTCTGTTAGAAATTTCAGTCTTGCTTAAAAGCGAATAACTTTTAAATCTTATTTATAGATGAGTATTTCAATTTACGCACAAATAAATAAATTTTGAATTTTAGTTAAGTTTCATTGACATTCCTGGATTTATAATAATTTATTCTCTGAAATGTTGAAACGTTCATTTTGTTTGATGCTAAAAAGGGACTTCTGCAAAATTTAAATTTGAATTTTTGCCAAAATTAATAATCGTAATACTTATTGTTTGTCGTCAGTAAGTCTCTTTTTTTACAGTGAAACATATTAAAAATATCTTGGACGCTGATTTCGATGCTGTTTAGAGTCCATTCGTTTTATTCCTCCCCTGTAAATTTTTTTAAATGCCAGAAGTCCCTTTTTAAAACTAATCGATTCGTATGTGGTCTGAATTTCATCTAATCATATTTTAAATATAGATCGAACCTATACCAGAATATATTCTTACTAAAAGGAAAATTGTTTGTGTTGGTGACCAGGAATGATTTTAAAATTTATAAAGAATGGTTAAATATGCAGCTCTAATAATCTAGACATTATAATTATTTCACTCACTGAGGCAAATACAAAGCTTACACATCAAATTATTGATTCTAAATAATTTTTACGACTTCATGAAGCAGCCATTTTATAAATATTTCACAGAAGATCATGGAACCAATTTAACTTTCAAAAAAGTTTGGTTAGACTATCACATTCCTCATTCGAAGTGGAGAATATATTCATATGCGCATACTGTGGCCTTCATCTTGAAAATATTGTTCCATTATGCAGCAGTCCCAAAGGGAAAAACGTGTTTGCCCATGATGAATAATTCCCGATCAACAGTGTCGTACCGCTGGTAATTGTGCTCCCCTGGTGTACGTGCTGCACTTGCGAACGAAGTTGCTGCTCTGTAATTTCCGCAGTCGTTTAACTTCTCTCAGACACGCTCGTCGGTTAGCAGAGACAAGGTGAGAAAACCAGAGATTGTGTCTGTTGATTGAGAAATAATTAGTGGGTGCGGATTTCCGCGCTTTTCGGGTGGCGTGACACTTCAGTCTGATTTTGCAGGACGTCCATTACCGACCGCAACCAATCTTTTTATGTCCCCTTCCCGGACGGCTTCCTTTTTCAACATCATCAGATTTGATTACTTCGGGGACATTTACATAATTCACTGCCGAGTGTGGAAGTGCAGTTTTCACGCATTTAAGACTGTAGGGGGTTAATGAAAGGGTATTTTCTTTCTGGCTGAGTAATATTTTTGGAAAGTAAATAATGTTAGAAGAGTTACGGGAAAATTATATAGTAGGAACTAAAAGGCCTTATGTATTTTGTGAGTGTCTGGCAGATTAGCGTGTAATAATGTTAGAAAGCTTACGACAAAACTATTTGATATAAACTAGAATAAGTTGCATTTTTATTACCAAGAAAGAATTAGATACTTTTTACCAATTTACGTTTGTTTTACTTTTATAGCATTAATTTGATGGAAATGAATAAATTCAGCTGAACATATAAGTCCACATGGAAAAAGAGTCAGAAATGATGAGTTATCTTATATGACAAATGTGATTTCCGAAGAATAATAGTGCACAAATTTGATAAATGCGGTACTCCTGCTCAAGAAATGTTTTGTTGATGTGTAATGAATTTCTGTATACTTTTGTTATCATTTTAGTTAATTTTAGTTATCAATCACTCATTTTAGTAACTTATGAAGTGTAACCATGTCATATGTTTCAATTAAAATATCGTATCTAAAATTTGATTAAAATTTAAAAGACGAATTTTATTCAAATTTCATTCAAGAATTCAAAATTGATTGGAATGTGAATTTTAGAAACTTCATCGGGTGATATTTATGTGCTCGCTCTAGAAAGAAAATGATGGTTTTTTCAATGTTTTCTCCAATATTTCAACAACTGTTGTACTACAAATATTTAATATTAGTGCATTTTTTACTCGGGTAAATGGCATTTTGAATTTTTTTTTATGTCTGTAATTTCATGCTTCTCCTTCAGAAGTAAATAAGTCTATAATTAATAAAAAAGATTTCTTGCATAATTAAAAAATTCTCGACTTAATTTAAAATTGTTCGTTTCTTCGGCTTTTTCAAAGTTTTTTCTGTATTCCATAATCGAGAATGTCCTGATTTTGCTTTGCAAAATAATACGAACTAATGTGGTCAAAACAAGATCTAAAATAAGAAGGACACATGGCAATATAACATATTTAAGGAAAAGAATATGAAAAAAAAGTATGGCAAAATATTAAACTTCAGTTATATTTTGTCTGAAGTCATCATATTTTAACTCTTCGCCAATCATATGATATATAAACCCTATGATTTTGAAATAATAATTATTCTGTTGGCAATATAATACTGTTTATATGGAGAGAAGATCTCTCCTGTTTTTGAAACGAAATCCAACTTAATATTATCTTCACTCATCAGAAATTCATTCATCATTGCTGAGGGGAATAACGTTTTCAAAGTGTCGTCCCAACTCGACACTTATATATTTCTCATCTCTCTAAATATGAGACACAAAATAGAGAGACGTTTTATGATATGTAGATTTCATCATTTTGCAACTTTTTTTCAACAATTTTGTCATTAATGAACATTCTGATGACATTTTTGCCTAAAAGTACCTAGGGTCGTTGATTTATTCAGTATAAGAAATAAAAATAGTTTTAGTAGCTTGAATTATGTTAATAGATCGGAAATAGGAAAGGCATTTCTAATTTCGCATTTTGATTTCATCCTAGATGTGAATAAATCTCATAATACTCTCGGTATTTCAAATTAAAGTGAATGTATGACATTTGTAAACCCTTTTATTAATACATTTGTCTTGTCATTCCGTTTCTATGGACATAATTGTTTACAGGAACATATTTTGTTGTAGGAAATCAGGAAAAAAATCTCGTATTTGAGCAGTCTTGAATGATTTCGGGCATCAGAGTCAGTTGGGATAATTGGGAATAAATTTTGTAGATGTTGTCATATTTTCAAACAATTTAAAATAACTGTATGAGACAGAGAAGAGGTCTATAATTCTTGTGAGTACGTAATCATGCTCTGCACGGTTCAATAAGCAACACCGTTTTTCCAAAATCATTTATTAATTAAACAGCCACATTTAAAGGAAAGTTCCAAATTATTCTGGTGTGTTCATAATTTTATCAGAGAATATGGATTATTGGGAATACGTTTCCCAGCCTCTTATTACGGTAAAGAATAATAATAAGTTTGAAATGAGGAGAAACTAATTTATATTATCTTTGAATACATTTTAATGCCTTTTCCCTACAGTGTCACTTAAATTACAGTGGTTGGAAAGCATTCTCGCGAATAACTTCTCAAGAACCCGACTTCGACTCCTAATGCGCTTCATATGTGATGAGAACAATTCCATTCTAGAGGATAATCATTGAGCATGCATCCACCCAGACTGACATACACTTCCGGCTACTTATGACTCTTCTTTTTTTTCTCAACGTATTTTTATTTTTTTTCTATTTTGTTTTGTTTCCTATGTTGTTCTGTCCATAGTATGTTTTCTTTTCATTATTATTTGTTTTTGTACCTGTTACTTGTTTTTTGTGCTTTCTAAAAAAATAAAATTCACCTCCATCCATCCAAACCGGAAAGGAGCCAAATGGCTCTAAACACGGGGATGCAGGTGGTGTAATGTAATGTAATATTACCCCAAATAACAGCTTTTGTCTGTTTTTCAGTAAAATATCTTTAATTCACCGGAATATCGCATATAAACTATAATATGTTTAATGCTTTAATTTGGAATAATTTATAATCATTCTATCTCTAACTTTGTTGGGAAAAGTTGGGAAATGATCTTTTATAAAAACAGATATGATAATTAAGAATTGGAAACATATATTAAAAATAGTAAAAAACTTATAGTTCAATTCAGTAGCAGACAGTAGAAATTTCTACAATACTCTCTCGTATAGAAACATTTAATATGTTATTCACCCACGATGTAGTCTCTGATAGCTTTCTACGAATGTCAGCTTGAGATCTCATTGATTGTAGATATATCTCGCTATTTGCACCTGTTTTTAAATGTTTAATTATACAATTGATAATATTTCAAATTCATATTAAATAGAGAAAAATACAAATAATTAAATTGACACAAACTTTAATTCTGAGAAATTTCCTGGCATTAGAGCTCAATTTTTCTTCACCAAGTATGAAGTTTACTGCCTCAGAACTTCAGAAAATAAATCGGCATGTGTGTTATATTCTACACTTTCTTAGATTGCCATCACCTCTAATTCAAGAAACCTTTCTTCAATATTTTTATCCATTTTATTTCTCTTCAATTCTGTTCCGTTTTTATTAAGTAATGGTGTGTTCAAACGATCTGGTTTTTGCATGATGGATGGCTGGGCGAGAACAATTCCCGCGGCCGCCCCTGTATAATAGGGCGCTCCAACGATCTGCAGTGTGCGTGGTTCGAATCATAACCAGAGTCTTTTCCTTAATGGAAGTAGGGCTGTAAGGAAATCGTCCTATTTCTAGCCCTACGTGATCCAGCGAGTAAAAGAGAAAAACACAAAGCCGCCAAGCAGCTTCTAAACTCTAAAGTTTTCCCCTGAAATTGTATCAAATGTCGTAGTCCCGTACACGGAAACATAGATAACAGTTACGAAATCGTCTAACATGGAATTTGTTTTCTTTTTACGGTTGGCGATGTTGTACAACAAATCGTTTAACTTTCCTTCTGGGTTTTCTTTTATTTCTTACTTTTGGCACGTGCGGACCGAAAGAAACGCCATTTAATCCTTAATGGGGTTTCTGGGCTTAATATTTCATGTTTATCTTTTACATAAAGCAGTAGCCGGAAAAATGGCGAGGATCAGTTTGCTTCATTTAAAACAGGACTGCAATGCAATCTTGTGAATATTTCTCATGTAGCAAGATACATAAACTCATTTTGTATCAAATGTGGAAAATTCGAATCATGAACTGTGAAATATGTTTCAGCGTTGAATTATGTTTCCCACCTTTTATGCTTAATAAAAGTGGTAAAGCGCGAGTTAATTTATGAGTCTCATCTCCACGTTTTAAAGGTTTATGATGGGAGTTATCTTCGAAATGGTACATTAATCTAACAAAAATATCAAATCAAGTTTTTTCTGCTTCAGGCAATAGATGCAAGTGCAGAATTTCATTGGGAGCAGTCTTATTTTACTCGAAATTCGAAAAAAAGTTTTAAAAGCATTTAAACACCGGTTAACCAAACTCGGGTTATCCGAAATGCCTTATAAATCGCAAATACTAAAATCACTACTCTACTGCAGGGAAATAATCGTGAAGGAGAGACTTTTTTGCAACGGTATCCCCACTTTATTATTTTAAGCCTCCCCCAACATTGTCAGTGATTATTTTTATTCTCAGTGATTAATTAATGGGCACTTACAATATTAATTACGATATAAGTTATAAGCAAAAAGATCATCTCACATTTTTAAGACAAATGGCTATTGAAATAATTAATGATATTCCAGTAGATGCAGTCAAGGTGATGTAGGTCAAGGTGATGCAGGTCACTGATGGTAGCAGGACTGATAGTGACTGTACGGGCAGTGGAATTTATATTACAACACATAATCAAGAGTTAAAAATTCATAGGAGGAATCCCGATTTCTGCTCTGTCTTTCGCAATGAACTAATAGCCATAGATGAAGGCCTTGACTCACTCTCATCCTTCTCTTACAGTGATGAAATTTGGGTACTAACAAATAGCAGAAATTCTATCCAACATTTGGCCAATTGGCATAGAGTAAGAGATAATACAGGAATGAATATTCTTAACAAACTTAAACGTTTCTCAGTATCTTACCGGATTCACCTGCAGTGGATTCCTTCTCATGTCAACATCCAAGGCAACGCGATTGCAGATGCACTTGCTAAAGCAGGTGCTGATGATGTTTCAGTGCCTTCTGCACCTCTCACCTACTTGGAGGTGATGGCTAAAGGCAGGAATAAAACTATCTGGCTCATTCCACCGGTGAATCACTAGTATCAGGATTCTCGACCAGGTGTCTGTCTATCAATTGACTGCAGCAGACACGACAAAACAACTCTTACTCGCTTCCTTAGTGGGCATATCAGAAGTTTGACTCTCTGTGATAATTCTAAGTGTTTTGAGATCTGCCCAAAATGTACTGCAGAACAGTTCACACCTGATCATATTCTTGCATGCCTGGGGCTTTCCCAACAGGATCTTATTTCTAATCCTCTATTGACTTTGGATTTCTTCAGGGTTCACCAATATAGCTCTCCTAATCTTCGGGGATCATCATCAACAACAACAACATTACGATATTGTTTATCTGTGCCTGTCAGGCGCATAGTGCCCGACGGAGGATTAACTTTAATAAAGAACATAATTTATCTTACAAAGAGAATTATGAATTCGCTTTACACCTCAAAACATTTTAGAATTACATACAAATTATGATTCAGAATTAGATACAAAATACTAATAGGTGTTCATGGCTTAAAAGAAAAATTTGCTGTCCGAAACGCCCCCTCCCTTTAGTACGGTTAACCGGAGTTGTACTCTATGGCCATGGTAGGGTGGATTGTTTTATAATAAGACGAGCAAATTATATACATTATTTTTTTAAAAAACGTTCCAACAAAAATATTTTTTATTTTTTGTTACCATTCTGATTTCTTGTTTCGAAACACTGTTTTCTATATTCTCCGAGAATGACATACTACTATTTACAATTTAATATATGGAGTTTAGAATGTATCAGAAAATCTTATATTCATATTTTAATGAATAATATTCACAGTAAACTTTAAATATCAAAATAACAAAACTTTTCCAAACTGAACACATAATCTTATCGGGTAGAAATGAAAATCCATGCCTTCAGCCATTACTGGAGAGAACAATTTTTGTTTATGACGTCTAACTCACTTAGAGCACTATTTTTCCTGAAATAAAAAAGCCGAGGTTCCTTATATAGCACGACCATAGCATTTCCCATCAACTGGATTTTATTGTGCTAATCCTTTTAGTCTTACTTAGCGTGCTTTCGATATAACATTAAAGGAAATAACCGTGTTATAGGAGAGTTTAATGAACAATCTTACATTCCTATTATAGCACGAATTTCTACACCACCCTGCTTTGATTGTGATAATCCTTTTAGTCTTGCTTAGTACGATTTCGATACACCACAGATTGAGTTAACCGTGTAATAGTAGGATTCCTTAGCACAAAATTATACATCATACTGTTTGGAGTGTGCTAATCCTCTTAGTCTTCCTTAGTATGGTTTTAATGCATCACAGGAAGGACTAATCTTGTCGTAGGAAGATTCTATGTAATACTGAACTCACATTCAACCAATTATTACAGTAAGGACTAATCTTGTCGTAGGAGGATTCTATGTAATACTGAACTCACATTCAACCAATTATTACACGAAGGACTAATCTCGTCGTAGGAGGATTCTATGTAATACTGAACTCTCATTCAACCAATTATTGCAGGTAGGACAAATATTGTAGTAGGAGGAATCTATGTAATACTGAACTCACAACCAACCAATTACTCAACTACTGTTCTGCAAAACGTTCTTTATTGAGCATTATTTATTTCTTATAGCATGTGTCTTCATCGGAAAAAGATGTATTTTCTAACTTTTGAGTATATCTGGAGATTTAAAATTTAAATTTCAATGGGGGAGAGAACAGTCTGAAGAAATGAAGAAAGATTACTTCTGTAACGGAAATTAACCGATATATTTGGTAAAATGTAAAAGTGAAACTAAGTGGAACATCTTAAATAAATCATTATAACTCCTTGATATTAATAGTGTTTTATTCAATCTCTTAGTAACTTTTATAAAATAAATAAAATTACTTCTTTTTCGTATCTGTAAGTTTGCCTTTTAAAATAAATTTATCTTTCATTCATCTCAAATCGCTCATATATGTTTACGCTGTTAGGGTCGTAGTGCTTTTTTAACGTTTTTTAAAAAGTTAAAAATAAATAAATACAACAACAGATGAAAATTAATTTAATAATACTACTTATACTGAAAAAATAAATATTTTCATTAAAATAATTATTTTAAAATTAGAAGGAAAGAATTAATAGAAATGATAATTTTTTTTTGTCTCAAGGCCTATAGTTTTCCTCTAAAATTTAATCTTGAAAAAGGTTTAATCTATAAAAATCGAGATATTGAATTCTTTAATGGATTTAAATCATCTTAAATAATGTAACTCATTATTTATGGAAGTTGAACTATTACGGAGACCTTTAGATTTCTATAATTATTTTTTTCTTATTATAATTTTTTGGGCATTAATTCCTAGTTCATCTTTTAGTAAAAAACAATAATTTTGAATTGCTTAATCATAATGAAATTAGTTGCGCAGATTATATATTAACTTCAAAGCAGGCTCCAATTCAATTTACTTTCATTATGAATTAACGTTTAGCCCTGTGGGACATCAAATATTATACAGAATATTCTTAGTTGAAAATTTGATTCAAATTTTAAGACACTAGCTTCTCCTATTGCAAATTAGAAACCCTTTAATTCAAACTTAATTATGCTCCCTAGCAAAGCCTTTTAAATTAAAAAAAGAAATACTTCGAGAGAGAAGACCTCGAATCTTAATAAGGAATGGTTGAATGCCTTTAATAAATTAACTCTAATTAAGAAAACATTTTTTCTCGGGTTTCAAACGATTATTTTTACTCCAATCCATCATAATTTTGGTTTTTAATCTTTTCACAGACTAACTTTCGCAGTTTAATGTTCAACTCCAGATTTAATGAGAATAATAAAAGGGTGCAAAATTTCATTCGCCATTCATATGGCTTAACGGGCAGCAGAAAAAAACGGTTTCTTCTGAAGTTAGTTTTTAATAGTTAATGCTAACTTTAAAAATTTGCTAATGTAAAAAGTTTGCGCTGTTAGTTTTGCTTCAACATTTTTTTCTACCTCGTTCAATCTGCTCCAATCACGCATATAGGCAGACAAGCTATGTTAAAAACTGGTATTAATGTATCTGATGCGGCTTAAATTGTTTTTTCAGTGACTTTTTAGTTCGAAATTCGTTTCGGAAATGAAATAATTTTGAAAGGAATGTGAAAATTAGTTTTAAAACATCTTTCCGCAAATTTATTTATAGCAAATTATTCTTGAAGCAAATAACTCAACTCTGCAGCGCCCTCTATTACATAACTCTAAATGAACTTTGATTAAATGATAAATTAAGGAAATAAATTAGTTGAAATTACTTTTGAAAATAAATTTTATATTCCATACAATTTTCTATCACTAAGTTCAATCAAGTCAAAAAATGCAGTTATGTTAATAGTCAATATATAACAATTTTCCTTCAGAAACCTTCTTAATTTCCAACAGAAAAAAAAAGAATGTTAAGGCGGATACCTGTTAATAAATATTAGTACTCATGATATAAATAAAAATAATTCTTTTGTTATTTAGAGCTTTTTCGGCAAATTACAAATCTAAGTTGGAAAAAATCTTAGAGTGTCAAAAAAAGAATTTCATATGCGAGGTGGAATTGTTTAAGCCTTCAACTGTCCATGACTCTAATGACATGATCATAGTATTTTCTAAATAGAAGTAATTCCGTAACTGAAGTGGTAGATTTAGTTTAATTATATTAAAATCTCGTTTTGAAGCAATTCGAGGGATATTTTGGGACGTATCTCGCAATTTTGAACCTCGATCAGATGACGAGGATGATATCTGAGCTGGCACCCCCTCTCCAAGCTTCCACACCATACCGACGGGAGGATGTTTGATCCCTACGCATGATTTAACGTGCAACTGGCCCAATACACGACGCATCTGCAGTGAAATCGGGTTTCGAGCCTGGAACCCTCCGGCCCATGGCCGAAACCTTAACACTAGGCCACCAGTGCCTCACAGAAGTGGTAGAATTCTTTGAACTTTGTTGCTATTTTTACGTTCTCGTAAATTAAGTCTGCAGAAAGCAAGTATTCTAACCGTCAAAAAATTCGACCTCGAAATTTTATTGAATCACCACGTTTTAAACCTCCCTGAATCAGAAAAACACATTTTTGGAATTCTGTCTCTCTTTCTCGCTCTCTCTGTCTGTCTTTGAACATGAAAGATCAAAAATCCATTGCACTAGTCGGATGAAATTTCGTATGTGATTTTTCTTCATATGCGTATTTTCTGAAAAAAGTCTGATGTTCGTAGATAGTGGGATAAACACCACATTTGTATTTCTAATCAAGAAAAATATTATGTACAACATAATGTAGATAAAGAATTTTTGAGACGGAACAAAGTAACTTTAGTGAATATGTTATAATGTCATTGAAACTAGGGAAGTTCCACTGGAAATTTATTATTAATATTTTCTTAATTTTAAAAGGAGACAAAGTATATGAAATTTATTCTTAAGATAAAATACGAATGTCTAAATTCCAAATATCATTATGATTACATAGATAGGCACAATGTTTTATCAGGTGATGTATAATAATATAATAAATTGCATTTATAAAATATTTGTTTCAAAATACTGCCGTAACGAATAAGCACAAAGAAATTAAATTTTCTTTTGGAAAAAATGCATCATTTAGACTTGAATTTAACAAAGAAAGCAATAGTAGTAACAAATTTATAAATTCATATTTAATTGAGAATATATCGGGTGGGCGGAAATTAAGGTTTTATTTTTTCTTCAAATAGAATAAAATATTCTTATGTTTTTATTTTGAGTCAATGGCGTGATCACCTCATTATAAATGTCTTTAGTCAGTTTCTGTGCACATTTTGAATTCCAGATGTGTAGAATAAAGGTGGTTTTTAGTAAAGGAAGAAAAATGGAAATTCCATTTATTTATTTCTTCCATATTTTCAGTTCTTCTCCACTTATGAAATGTTGCAGTGGCCTGAATAAATTGTAATCAGAGAGTGCAATGTCAAGTGAATAAGGTGGGAGTGGTAAAATTTCCCATCCCAATTCTTTGATTTTATTCCAAGTTCTTCCTAAATAATGTAGCTCTGTATAGCAATGCTGTAGAATGAAGCCGTTCCTATTAAAAACAGCTTGATACTTTTGAATCAAAATTTGTTTTATCCGGTTTTATTTTTTAGAATAAAGGCTTGTATTGTATGTTAACGGATTCCGAAACCTTCCGCGCTTTTGCGCATGCGCTGAGTTATTTTCACCAAAATAGGGGGAAAGTGAAGAATGAAGGGAGAGACGTTTACATTTTACTTAGCGTGATCTAACAAAGAACACCGGAAATGCACTCATCTTACTCATTGTCTGACACTCCTTTCCGGTGTAAAATCGTTCAAAAGTGGTAGTCTCGGAATATTAAAGCGAACTATATTTACAGTTTCGCCTTTTTCTAGTACTGAAAAAAACGTTATACCTGAAAAAAAACATCCTACCAAACAAAAAACTGAAACTCTCTATGTTTTTAGCGTGGGTTTGGGTTATATAATCGAGTTAGATTGGAAGAAAGGCAACTAAAAAAAATCTGCAGAAAATCTGAAGGTATTTGGAACATGTTTTCTTCAGAACAAAATAAAGAATATCTGAAGAAAACTATGTTCCAAATGCCTTAGGATTTTCTGCAGAAAAAAATGCAGAATTTCTGAAAAAATATGTTTCAAATACCTTCAGATTTTCGGCAGATTTTTTTACAGTCAAGGCTTAATTATTAATTTCATTAATCTAATTTGTGGTTTAACTAACTTGTACGATGCCGATTCAGATTGTGACAAAACTTCAAACTCATCCTGTCTGGGATTCGAACCCGCGATCCTTTAGTTGGCAGGTAGGAACGCTAACCACAACGCCGCAAAGGAATACACGAGATGACGATAAATTAATGTATTTGAGTTTTAGCGTCACCATAGCTCTCGTCAGAATACGTGTTTCAAAGTCGTAGAGATGAGTAACAGATGAAATTAATAATATTTTTGTTCAATAATTTAGATTCTCTGTTTCAATAAATTCGTTTTCACCTTCTATCTTTCTGGTAAGCCTTCTCTCCATCCAAAAGGGGGCAAGCTACACTTTTCCCTTCTTTTTGGTGGAAAATAGCTAGCCAGAAAGATAGTTGGAAAACTAATTGGAAATTTATTAAAATTATGGTTGAAAAGTTTAAAATGGTAAAACCTCAAATATTTGTTTCAAAGATTAATTTAGAATTCATTTTTTCAGTGGCATATTTAAAAAATTTAGTGCCTAAGACAATTTTCGATTGGGAAATTTTTTGAAACTCCTGTCTGCTGTAGAATTAAACAATAATAATAATTACATTCTAATTTTGTTTTATGTCCTTTGGAAAATAAAGCTGCAATATTAGAGAATATGGTGCGAAATATGTATTTAGAGAAATGCAGATATTATGAAATTGCAGTTAAATCTTCAAAAAATCAACAGATATTGATCAAATTTAATGATTTTGTGAAAATCTGCTAAACAACTGCAAATTGAATTGAAAACAAAATGCAAAGTCTTAAAAAATCTAGAGGATATTTAAAGAAAAAAATAAAAAGAATTTTTTTTGCAGATTTAATGCAGATTAAATTGAAGAAAAAATGCAGTTTTTTTGCTGACTTACAAAAATCTGCAGAATATTTAGAGAAAAATATAATAAGAAATTTTTTTGCTGATTTTATGCAGATTAAATTGAAGGAAAAATGCAGATTTTTTCTGTATCCAAAAATCTGCAGGTTAGGTTAGGTTATATTAACATCCCGTTTTGGAGCAACACGAGGGCTATTTAGGGACGAACCTCGTAATTTTGAACCGCGGTCAGATGACGCCAAAAATGTGCAGAATATTTAGAGAAGAAAAAAAATATAATAATTTTTTTTTTTTTGCAGATTAAATGGAAGGAAAAAAAATGCAGATTTTTTCTGTCTTCAATAAATCTGCAGAAATCTTTAAGAAAACTTCAATTTAAAATTTTTTCTGCAGATTTTTTTTATCTGGGAAGACATTGCATTTTATATTTGTGATGGTCATAAATGACCCATTTCTCATTCGAGTTATCACACGATCAAGAAATGCTTATGCGTTTTGCCGTTACAACAAAAGTTATGGTTCCCAACCAGTGTCCCCACAGTGGAAGTGAATTTTAGAGAAAAATAATTCCAAGACTGAATAATATTTATAATAACGAATTAGGAGCAGAAATAAAATAATTCTACTCTTTACACACTAGTAAAAGTTTGTTTTAAAAGCTGTTTCTGTTAAATACTAGCTGCCTTCGGCGACCAGCTTTATTCCCGGAAATAAAATTTTATCTGGATCTCTTTGCATAATTTTATTTTCATGGTTCTCTTAACAGAGTAGTTTTAAACTTCAAATTGTTACAGACATTTAACCCGCGTTCTTTTCGTAGCCTTATATTTATTCTATAAGTTGTCACATTAACGTAAAATACGCATTTGATTTCAACATTCAATTGGCGAGGCACATTTTAAGTCCGGCAGCATGATAATTGGCTTAAAACACGCTCATAAAAAGAATTAAAACATAGCAACGATAATCTTTCAGTTTATTGGATTATTTCATTATAAACTTACTATCTTGAGGATTTATTTTGCATGATTTCACAAAAGAATTGATAAATAAAAGAAGAAAGAAACATCACCTAAGATATTTTCTTAGCTTTCAACAGTGGAAGAGAAACACGCAATTGACTATTTGTTTAAACGAATGAAAATGATTTGAAATGAATTGCAATAATGAAAAGAATTGTTGTAAATTATGCAAAAAAAATCTTTTTTATTAAAATTAGAAAAAAATTGTACGGCAACTTAACTGATGTCATTGAAAAGATAATTTTTTTTTAATTTTCAGACTGTGTAAAAATGTTATTTGTGCTGTAATATTTTAGGAAGTTATTTAGGAAAAATACCAAAATGATTCTTAAATATTAATTGATTAGAATTCTAATTAAAATTTCAATAAAACTGCTCCTAGTTGCGCATTCCCACCTCCAAAGTATGTTTGCGCCAAATTTCGTTTCTCTAGGTCTAGCGATCTGCCATGTAGAGCGCAAAAACACATTCTTCTTTATTATTAGTAGAGGTGCGATTCATCGCTACCATAAAGGGATATCGTTTTCTTTTCATTTGTTTATATTGCAGTTTTCTAGTCATTTACGTAAAAATGCCAACGGCCAAATCCGTTGTTTCATTTAAGTAGATGTAAGTTAGATGCAATAAGGAGAATTCGGAGCGTCAGTTGGATGATAGATTGCATGCCATGTTGTGTATAACTTATCATGATTGTAAGAAGGGAATGTGACGGAAAAAATCGTAAGTTGTGTAATAAAAATGACGGGAATGCCCCATACTACATATCAATAAGCTATCTAAGCAAAAACATATATCAATTACAAAATTTAAGTCCTGAAGATTCATACAAACGCTAAAAGTAATTTCGGATTCCTTTTATGACGAAATTTACAAGGTTCCAGATTAACAATAAATCAAAAAAATAATCCTTATGGTGGGTTTACACGCGAACAGTAAAACCGAGAGTAGGATGTCGCTGTCAAGTTCGGACAGAGACTTGCCGTGGCCCGGTTAAAACTTTTATGATTCTGCGCATGCGCCATTCTACTGTCGGTTTTCTACTGTTCGCATGTAAACCCACCATTACAGACAGAAGAAATCATGAAGATGTGTATGCCGGAAATTCACTGTGGCATTGTGTTGAAAGGGTTTCGACCATTCTTCCCTTTTGAAATCAAGAGAAATATATGCTCAATTTAAAAAAAGGGATTCATAAATATTTTTAATATGGAAGATATTGCTTTTCAAAGGGACTCTTAAGAATATCCATAATATTTGTGGTCACATTTTTGTCTAAACACAGACCCAGACTACTTCTCACATACATTAAACAAAGTATGAATAGAACAATCACCAGTAAATTTCAAAATAATTAAGTTATTATTTATTCTAAAGAAACTAATCTCTTTCTACGAATTTTGAATCTCTCTCAGTATTATGTAAGTAGTATAATCTCTTTCTAGAAATTTTGAATTAGTTCTTAGAAAGAGTTTATCTGCCATCCGCACATTTCCAAATTCAATTTTTTTCCAGAGATTAGGTTATATAACTAATTAAGGGCACTTCCGAAATTAAATTTATATATTATTCCGTGACTGTCACTTCCCAAATTATTATGCAATTTCTCTATATAATTGAATATATTATCCGATAGAGCTATGGAGAATTATCTAATTACTGTATCCTTAACCATAATTGAACGATACGTTCATTTCCTCAGATAAGCTGCAATTTCGATATTCTTATTTAGTTATTCTACAATGAACAGAAAATTGCTTTCAGTGAGAAAATTAAAAACTCTCTAACCTAACTCGCTTCGTTATTCGTATTAATTTTTTTAGAAATATCAGTAAATATGCAAATATGTTTTATTCCTTTTATTAATCGCACTTGTCAGAGCATGAAAGTAATTATTGTTAAGTCTATTACAATAAATAAGAAAGATGAGCTATTATTAATCATACAAGTACAAATAAATAACAACTGAATTTTTTGATAATGAAAATTTAACTTGGTTCTTTTTTGCTATCTAGATGTGAAAGAGACAGTTGCTCTCATACTGCTAAAATTTTAATGTTTACTTTGAGAGCTTATTTGGCAAAATAATAAGAATCTTTTGATTTTTAATTTTTGTATTTACAAGAAAAATTCCATAAAAAACCCAGAAGACCGTAAAGTATTTTCAGGAATTTTTGTAATATATATAAAATTGTTACTATTCTATGCAATTATGCGTTGAGTTTGGCGATAACTATCAAGGAATGAATCATAAACTTCAGTTAAAAATAAATACCGTTTTTTAGAATAATTTAAATTGCAGTAATGAGTAATTTACCAATACCATTTTCAAAACTAGTGAAAAAACTTGCTATTCTTTTAAAAATAGATATTTCGTGCTTATTCGATGCGTTACATCTATAGTAGTAAAAATATGTATCGAGTGAGATAAAGAATTCTTCTTTACAATGTTCGGAAGATTCTCCTTTAAAGTTTTTGAATGATTACTGATGCAAAAATGCATAAGCATATACCTTAAAAATATATATTAACAAAAAAAATCTTTGGAACCTTCCAAAATAATAAATAATAAAACAACTGCTTTTGATTTGAATTGTATTTATATCTTCGACCAAACTCTTTCAAAAGCATTTTACAATTTATAGAAATTTCTTCGAGGCTTAAATTCGAATCTAAAATGACATAAAGCAAATAGGACCAACTGCGAGATAGCTCCCTAAGAACGACGGGACCGTTTGGCGCCGTTCCAACTTCGCGATAAGAATACATTTTTTGATACTTTCTAGGGGAAAAAAGTGCTCCGTTCCATATTCCATTTTCTTATCAATGGCATAGAATAAGCTGACATTATCTTGTGTGCATTGGATTTAGACTGAGCAAATGCTTTTAGACACAGATGAGTTCATATAAAATGCGAAGGAATACAGCAGTATTTTGAAATCTCTCATGATGGCCGATTATTCAGTTTCGGGCTGAACTTTTAATAAATAGTTGTATTTGCGCTTAAGTGGCTATACTATTTTGAAGATCTTATGGAACACTAAAAATATTTTTTGAATATATAAAGTACTTTTCAATGCCAATTCAAAAAAATATTTGGAAAGCTGTTTGTTGTTTAAACAAGTTGTGATTCAGACATCATTTGTTTTTATGCGAAATGTATTAGATTTGATTACTTTGAAATTGTATGATTGTTAAAGGACATCATTGGATTTTATTACAAAGGATGGCATAAAAATAGATAGAAATAATTTAATAGAGAAATATGAAAATTGAGTGTGTATACTAGAGGAGTAAATGTAAATAAATCCTTATGAAATATGAATAATTGTCTAACAGAAGCTAAGGAAATAACATATCAACTTCTTACATTGAGATATTTTCTAAATATTTTTAACACACTAATTCTAAACGTGCGTGTTATGGGTTCTATTCTTCGTTTTCATCTTTCTGTATTAAATCGTTGATGTTCTATATCTTGTATTTGACTTTTTAAAAGTATCTCGTACCAATTTTAATATAAAAAACACTTAATCCGAATTTATCGACTAGATTGTGTAGCAAGTGTTCTCAACGCCAAGTCATATACACTTAACTATACCGGCACACCACTTTTACAGCTATATCTGTCGCTGATATAGAGTTAAGGGGGAGGGTGGAGGCTCAAGACTTAAGAACCTCTACGAAACATTAGCTTCCAATTTCTTTGAAATCTAAAGTAGGAAAGAGTATAATGCGATTATATCTGTAAGCAATTTTTTATGGCTGACAAAAGATGACTGTAATTTATTTATTGTTATAAAAGAGAATGTTTTCAGAGGAATGGCAAAACCTAGATCTTATTTTGTTTCTCATTCAATTTTAAAATTACTACGTGGAACGAATGTTTTGTTGCACGCTAATGAATAAGCTACCAGATGTATTTTATTTTTATTATTTAATAACTGTTGCTTTGCCTTTTAAAGCGACGTCGAATTAATTACTAAATTAAGTACTTAATTAGACAGGAAGCCAACTTATCAAAAGGAAGAAAAATAGAAAGAATCACAGAAAATATATATTTCTGTAGCTCATTAAAAAGAGCAAAAACATCCTACATTTCAACTTGAAAATTATTATGATAAGGGCATCAATATAAAAAATAATAAAACAGTTTCCTTGGCAATCTTAATATATCCATAACATGTACTGTTTCATAATGATATTTCAACACACGTCTGCTCTTTTAACACAAGCATCAGTTTTATTCTGTCTTTTCTCAAACAATGAAGATTAATCGCCTTTCTGAACTTTATAACATAGCACACATTATCTGAAACAGAACTTACAATTGTAGAACTAGATGCTTTAGAAATGCACTATTTTTTCCCCTTTCTATTCAGAATATGATAAATGACATCTGTTGGAAGTATTCATCCCACCTATGTGTATTCATCATCTGGGAACGACATCTTTTTTTTAATACTAAATGATCAATTGTGTAATAAGGGTACCAAATAGAAAATTCTTCTGAGCCTTTGAATAAATTACGGTTCTTGAAACATAGGACAGAAAAATTGTCCTTGTTCACTATTGTTCTTGAAACAGTGAATGAAAAGCTTAAGAATGCAATATATTGAATTCTTTAACTTTCTGCCTTGCACAGGTTGAATCGGATTACAGCTGTGAGATTAGTTGTTTGAATGTCGTATTTTAGATTTCCCTATATGAAATTGTTAAAAGGATGAAACCTATTCCTAACAAATTCATATAAAGAAGGTTCTTCACTCTGAAGACCATAATATACCTGCATAGAAATATTTATATGCAGGCAACGTAGGCATCCACATGCGATTTGCATCTCAATAAATTCTGTTCAGGTATCTCATGGATTTTTGCATTGAAAAGCTTCAATAGAGGTAGAGAAAATAAATATATCTTAAGAAATTTACTTCCTCGAAACGGAGACAGGATGACGATGTATGATTTAGTGAGATTATAGCATAATTCAATAAGATAATATAAATTACATCAGAAGTCAAGTAGAATTATTTATTATGGCACCGAATATTGCATAGATTCCAATTCTATTCGCCCTCAGGCAATCAACAAGGATTATGTATTTCAACTGAAATATATTCGATGGAATTACCGAAAACTATCAAAATCGTCAGTCAATTTTAAGGAGACACGAGTTGAGAACAGTTTTGAAAGATGCGAGATTTTATTCTCGGATGAGGAATAATTATGGCAAATTTAAATACATAAATTCCTCATTGGATTTAAATTATTTTGTACGGATGGAACATCTTGTTCTTCTTTTTAAAGAAGTATTAAATGTGTAATTAATACTTGGAATTATACCCAATATTATGTGGATTTCATTATCTCACTATTGCTGAAAGCTTCAAGGCCCCTCTTGTAGCTTCAGAATAGAACCTTGATTTCTCCTTCATCGGTGACTGACGTTCTAATCCAGAGGAAAAAAAGAATCTATTCTGTTCTGACGTCACTCCAAGCACAATCTAATGTCGAATTCCACAGCATTAATATCTTTTTAGCCAATTGGTTTCATGGTGTATGGAGGACTCGGAATTAAAGTGAAGGGAGTCTAAGAGATTCATTTCTAAGAAAACAGAACAGGAAGTCGTTTAGTTGCATTTAAAATAACAGCGGATCTCTAATTGTTCTTGCTGCCTGATGGATTCAAATTGAACTATGGACTTGGATCATTATTAAGCAGAAACATAACATTTCTATACTACCATTGCAGCGCTAGTGCAAAATGGGTTAAACATAAACTTGGTTGATTTTAAATCTAAATGCTCCATATATTTGCAGTTTTTAATGAAATTGTCCCGATGGTATATTCAGGTAAATATTCAAATGTTCACGTTGGTCCTAAATACATAAACAGTAATTTATTTCACATTTTGATTTTCGCCTCTGTATTAAAGGTAGATAATCATTGTTCAAAAACTTCTGGATATAAGTAGTAGCTGTAGGTGCTTTCTATATTTATTTTTTGTAACAAATTTTAAAAGCACGAGCATTAAATCCATAAAATAATAGCATGAAAAATATTGAAATGAAATTCTGGGCACTTAGAAGTAGTAGCTATACGCGCTTTGTGCGTTTATTTTTTGTAAAAAATTTTAAAGAAAAGTAAATCCATTACATAAAATGGAAAATACAGAAATGAAACTTCTTAAGTATCATATCAATTGATAGGTCGCTTAATAGCTTTAGATTATGTATATTATTCAAATGGAGTTTTATTATGCAGATTATTATATTATCATCTTTATTTAGGTACTCTAAATATTTATTGCGTTTATGTCTGCATGTTTTAGAAATAAAAAGAAAAAGACTTTGAACACTATGTTTCCGGAGAGAGTCATTTTGAATCATTCAAGATTTTATTTCTCTCTCTCTCTCTCTTTATATATATATATTTTAGTAGATTATATTTTAGATTTAGTTTAATTAAAAATTTAAGTTTTCTGCATTGCATTATGGATATGTTTGCTAATTTCGTTTTGAATATTAAGATATGACAATTTTTATATAATGGTTGATATCACGATGTATGCATATATATAGTAATATCAGCCAAAATATAACCTGTTGTATATACACTGACGAGCCAAAACATTATGAGCATCCCCACATATTTCAATGAACTCGTCTGGATGACGTGAGGGCACGTGGTTAAGTGAGAATGGTATTTACCTGCTGCTAGAGAAGATAAGTAATCATTCTTGTACTCACTTCTGCGAGTGATGGGAAAGGCTGCAGATCTAAGCGAATTTGATAGAGGGCAGATTGTAATGGCCCGAAGACTCGGAACGAGTATCACCGAAATTGCACGACTGGTAGGTTGTTAACTGCCTTATTAGTACATGCAAAGTGGATAAATGACGGTGACACCAGCAGTAGGTGCCATGGTGTTGGTCGTCCACGAGTCATCAAATAAAAAGGACGTCGAAGACCGTACAGCTTAGTAAAGCAAAATCGGCGCCAGACAGTGGCTCAGCTGACAGCCCAATACAATGCAGGTCCAAGCGCAAGTGTTTCGGAACACACAGTTGAGCGGACACTGTTGGATATGGTACTGTGCAGCAGACGTCCCACTCGTATGCCTCTGTTGACCAAGCGTCATCGTCAACTACGCCTACAGTGGGCCCGAGAACATCGAGACTGGACCGTGGATGAGTGTAAGAGAGTTGCCTGGTCGGATGAATCCCGATTTCTCATTCATCACATCAATGGTCGTGTTAGGGTACGCCGTTTGCCTGGCGAACAGTTGCTCCCCTCTTGTACAGCAGGTCATACACAGGTTGGTGGTGGCGGTATTATGCTTTGCGGGACGTTCTCATGGGCGGCTCTGGTAGAGGTAGAACAGACCATGAAAGCTGCGAACTATCTGAACATCATTGCGGATCAGTTACATCCTTACATGGGCTTTGTCTTCCCAACTGGAAATGGAATCTTCCAGCAGGACAACGCCCCATGTCACAAGGCTCGGATTGTGTTGGAGCGGCTCGAGGAGCATACTGATGAATTCCACTTAATGTCCTGGCCACCTAACTCGCCGGATCTTAATACGATGGAGCACATTTGGGATGTCACGGAGCGGCAACTCAGAGCTCAAACACAAGCATGTCCGAATATCTCGTCTTTGCGTGACCGCTGCTTAGACATTTGGTACAACCTGTTTCCAGTCATGTACCAAAAACTTGTGTCATCTATGCCCGGGCGATTGCAGCTGTTTTGAAGGCCAAAGGAGGCGCAACGCGTTATTGAGTAGGTGGTCATAATGTTTTGGCTCTTCAGTATATATATATATATATATATTACCAATATTTTACCGCACTTTGACTCATTAAATGATTTTATAGTTAGTGGGTACATTTGAAATTTGTACCATTCATAAATATTTATTATATATAAATTCTGAAAACAAATGATGCATACGCTTTCATGTTCAATTTTGCCAACTTATTTAATTAATTACATACAAAAAATTATCATTTTGTTGATGTAACTGATTGTTGCAAGAATGTTGTAGAATGTAAGGGCATTCGCCATAAATGCAATAAAAATGCCTGTGGTAAATGTATTTCAGAAACTGAGTGTATATGTAATAATGCTTTCAAAAAAGTATTTTCTTAATAAATTATTTATTTGGATTAGATTGATTTTTTTATAAAACCTCAAATTGGTATGTGTGTCTAATTGACACATTTCAGTTCAAATAGGTAAATAATCAACTGCCGTATATCCAGAGTTGAAATAGCGAAACAATAAGTTCGCTATTTTGAAAATAAAATGAATATTCCGAAACTTGAGCGGAATCACTGATCGAATCAAATTTAAATACAAACGGAAATAGCAATTTTTTTATACCAGAACTATTTCAATTACAATTGCTTATTAGTTCTGAAATGAAATTTAGCAACAAGTAATACATTTTGAACCCATTTAACATTCTAAATCTGTTTAATATTAAACAGATTAATTCTTTTCATACTATATAGTATGAAAAGAATTGAAATAATTCAAAGAAGTTGTAAATACAGGCATTCAAATTTTATATCAAATAAAAAAAGTGTATTCTTTATACACATTTATAACTTTCACTTTTACTCAAGCAGTTTTGAACCTATTAGACATTTTTCCTATCTTATGAAACTAAACTGTGAAATTATTTAGCAACATGGAAAGTTTATTGTTGATAGTGTTTAGTGTAGCATACAAAGCCATGCCACACCATTGCGTATAGATATTATCTTTTCTTTATTAGGAAACTAAATAATATAGTAGAAACCGCTCTAACGTATACATGCTGCAAAAGGTTAGATAAACTATTTTCATGTCTTTGAATTTATATCAAAACTGTCTGAGCTTTAATGTCTTCAATTTCAGACACTTACACAGTATTCAATATCTGTCACTGAACTTACATAAGCAGAAATGCGAAACACATCACTAATGGTGTTTTAATGCCGTCTACGTAAAGAAAGTAGAGGTGGATGAAACATCCGAACAGATTAGAATTGAAACTTTTCACATTTTTCTCGCTGTGATGGGAGGTTGAAGATCATTATGAATTTTTATTTTTTACTTTTGTTGAGGGAAAATGTGTCTGGGAAGATTTTAGAGCGTATATCGCAGTCTGAAAATAATAAATTTGGCATCAATCCTGAAATAGGTTTCATTATATCTTTTTTCTTCGTGCCTTTATGTTCTAGCAATAATTCAACCGACAGTCTAATACACTATAAGCAAAAAGAATTCCTCTAAATGTAGGCACATTTTTATTGAAATTTTGCAGTATAAAATTTGTGTTTATAAGAACGCCTAAACGTAATGGCGCCAGTTTCCACTTTTTTCATTTATGCGGCTTTAAAACTTAAGACTTTTTGTGAAATCTAACCATTAAACGTTATTAAAAAACTCAAAGCTCTTAAAGTAGTTTTTCACGGAAGAAAAATTATGCAAAGCCACAAAAATAGTTTTAAAGTAGAATGAGTAAAATATATTTTGATAGAATTAACATCAAATGCACGAAAGTGATAAACTGTAAGCATGAGTGATGACTTTCAAATAAACCAACTCGAGATAAATATTTGTGTTTTCATTTTAGAGAATAAATCAGACATGAAGTTCTTGTTATGCTAAAACTTGAGTTGAACTACAGTGGCGTTTCCTGGAAGTGCATGAATGATAAAGATCTTTCTACTGAAAACTGAATAATATTCCCTTTTATATAAAAATGCTTCAAATTCTTCTTGATTTTCACTATAAATGTCAGTTTACGCAAAACACATCTGGCGCAGAGTTTTTGTACAATATTTTGAAATTTCGCTGAAGAATTTTTGGTTGTTTCATGCTCTTCAAAATCAATTTATAAAGTAACGAGACATCATGTCTCCAAAGCTACTCCAGATCTGGAGTTAGTTAAAGCTGTTTATGAGGTGTCAGTACTTCTTATTCTGATCATAGAATATACCAAGTTTTGTAGGACTTTTAAATTTTTAAAACGAAGAGCATATAATCAGTTCTTCAATCTTGAAATTATTCCGTTTGATTTTTTTCTTATAAAACAAATCATAAGGAAGTTAAACCTTTAACACAAATACGTGTCATCGAAAAATAAAGGCCTCTCATAATCAATGTCAAAAGCGTTCCACGCAGAATTTAATTTTCGATTCATATATTTATCATAAATGTTTTTTTTTATTTTATAATACTTCATTTTCATAATAATGTATGTCACTATAAATGGATTGGGAGGAACATGCAACCTGAATGTTGACTATAAAATACATTTAAAATTTTTTTATAGGAAATATACCTGATGTATCAATTTTAAGTGAAAAGTAAAATCGTTGAAAATATTTGAAATATATACAGTTCAAAAGTAAAAGAATAATATATATATGTTTTCCACGAAATCTGAAAAGAGCTTTCGAATATAAAATTTATGAAGAAATTTTGATTCATAAATTATTATTTAATTTTAATTTTGTAGGACTTTTAGATTTTAAACACAAAGAGCATACAATCATGTCTTCAATATAAAAATTATTTTGTTTCGTTTTTATCTTATAAAACGCATAAACATATCATAAGGAAGTGAATCTTTCAACAGAATTGCGTGTAATCGAAAAATAAATGCATCTCATAATCAACATCAAGAGCTTTCCACGCACAATTTAATTTTTCGATTTATATATTTATCATAAATGGTTTTTTTTGTTATTTGTAACACTTCATTGTAATAATAATGTAAGTAGTCACTTTAAATGGATTTGGAGGAACATACAACCTGAAGGTTGAATATAAAATACATTTAAAGTATTTTTATATGAAATATATCTGATGAGCAGTTGAGAGTGAGTTGTATCAATTTTACGTGAAAAGTAAAATCGTTGAAAGTATTTGAAATATATATAGTTAAAAAGTAAAAGAATAACATATGTATGTTTTCCATGAAATCTGAAAAGATCTTTCGAATATTAAAATTTATGAATACATTTTAATTCATAAATTATTATTTAATTTTAATTTTATTATTAAATAATTTAATTTAAAATAATTAATTTAACTTATTACAATTAATTTAATTATAATTAATTTCATTAATTTATATAAAAAAGCGACCAACTAGTTAGATGTCCTACTAACCAGTAGTTTCTTTCATCATGAGTTCTTTCTGGAAATGTCGAATTTATAAATTCTTTTATCTCTGTAATAGATATATGTTAAAGGAGTAGAAAAACTAAAACTTAACAAGAAAGTTTCAGCTTTAAGTATACTGTTTACCCTTGGAAATGGAAAAAACTGTACTGTAGTCAAATTTCTTTGTATTTTTACACTTTTCGCAAACATATTCTACCGGTTTTTAAATTATAATTTAAACTGCTTAATTTTATATTTTTTCTGAATTTATATTCTCTTTTATTTCATTTCCAACAACATTGTTTCCGAATACTACTTCAAAGAAACTTTTTTCCCTACTTCCTTAAGAAAAATATCAAATACCGAAAATGTTAATAAAATAATGGATACACTGTGCATATGATATTTTTACTATAAGCATTGCAACTGTGATACGAGCCTCGCATTTTGGCTTTTTGTTTATAACGCAAACACTTTTGTAATTATTCTTAAAGTAAACTCAAATTATTTATTAATATTCTTTTTTTATTTATTTTTTCCTGATTCCAAGATCAGTATTAACTTTTTGATCAGTATTAACACTTTGACACTTCTTTCTTGCAATATCTCCATTTAATTTTTTATTTACCTTATCAATTTAGATCTCGAAGACAAAGTTTTGCCTCAGCACAGTTTAAAATATTCTACACTGTTTTTAACTCTTTCGCAAGAAATAATTTTTTTACAGTTATATTGAACTGAAATTAAATAGTAGGAGGTTTCTTTGAAATAAATATAAATGCATTAATTGCGAAACATATTTCAGCAATTATCTTCTGATAAACAAATATTCACTTAATAATGGAGTCAATTTAATAATGACTAGAATAACTACATTTCATGGATCTTTAACACCATTCAGAATTTAGATTGTGACAGAGTATAGGCTTAAGATCTTCTACTTAGTAGGTAGTTGATCAACCGCTTAACTAATTACCAATCGACTTAAAAAAATACTTGAACTAATCTGAATTTGATGGTTACCAAATTGATATTGTTTAAGAATAATTTCTTCATTCTTTATTTTTCTTAATAAGCTGCTCGATAGATCAGCCTGGAATCATTATTTAAACACTTCTGAATCGTGTATTTAATCTGCAATTAAATAATGTGTATCTAATTTTAAAAAAATATCCCTTGAATACATTTAAGTCTCACAGATGTCTTTTGAGGAGTTATTGATTGAAATAATTGTGGATAGTTTGGGTAACAATGGATTTAGGATTTAGATCTTTGGATAGAAATAACAGTCAATATCGCAAATATAATGTATCATCTTATGTATTTGTAGATTAAATAAACTCACATATAAAGATGTTAAGTTTAATTCACAGTCAATGGCGATTTAAAGAATTAGTGCACTAAAGAGTCCATGAAATGAAAGTGACTTTTTTTTAAAAAAAGCAAACTTTCTGAAATCTTGAATAAGGCATATATTATCATTCAAATGAATCTGTGTGCTCCATTTGTCGCAGATTAATATATATCAAAATATATACAAGCACGCAATATAAAATGCACAAGTTAATGAGTTAAAATCACACATATTTCTAAACTACTAATTAATACATGCAATGAAAATTCAAACATCATGCAACTACTACGAGGATGCATCCAAAATCAAAAGTTTACAAGGGTAATAAAAAGCTATTTTTTAACATTGGACAGAAAATACAACAGGGAATTAAGAGGCATACTTGCTGATCACTTTTCCACATAATCACCAAATTTATTAAGGCATTTATCTGAACGCAGGATCAACCTGTTTAATCGGCTCGGTAGAAATGTCCCTGCCTATTGAGCCAGTACCCGGCATCTGTTTTCAAATTACTATTTGAAGAGAAGATTGTTACAGATAAGTATTCCTGCAATTTTAGAAAAAAGAAAATAATCACTGGGCCATCGTTAAGCCATCCGATGCAACCGCCCTGGTATGTTGAGTGATGGTGTCATCCTCCTGCAAGACAAAACCCATACTGCTCGCAAAACTCACGAATTACTTCAAAAATTCAAGCGGGAAGTCTGAAGCCATCCCCACCCCATAAAGCCCAGATTTGACATTCAATCTGGGTTCCAAACACTTAACTGGAATAAAGTTCTCTTTAAACAGTGATGTGAAAACAGCTGTCGAGAACTGGCTCAATGGGCAGTTATGTGATTTCTACCAATCCAGGTTAAACAAGTTGGTCCTGCTTTCAGATAAATGCCTGAATAGATTTGGTGATTATGTGGAAAAGTTATCGAACAAGTATGCCTCTTAATCCCTTTTTGTATTTTCTGTCTGTTGTAATAAATATTTTTTTATTACCTTCGTAACTTTTTTTTGGATCCATCCTCGTATTACTCGTTATTTTAAAGAACGAAAACATAACTTTGTTAAAATAAATATAGCTATAATAATTTAAAATATTCCAGTTATGTATTAATCATTTGAAATATAATGACTTATTTGTCACAGGATATACATAGTTCCCATTTCCTATTGATCAATAAATATGCTGCTTTTCCTATCACTACTTTTTATATGTGAATAAATGCCCATACGTTGTATTTAAATGAATCTGTGCACTAAATTTGGCACACTTTAATGTATATCTAAATGTATCCAAGCAAGCAAACTGATATGAGCAATTATAAAATAATGAGTTAAAATCGCTCAGATTTTTCAAACTTCTAATTATATGCTATAAAATTTTTAAAAAATGGAAGTTTTATGATACGTAACTATAAAGAACAAATAAATAACTTTATTAAAATAAATGTAACTGCAATATTTTAAAATATTCTGGCTATATATTAATCACCATAAGCGCATCGATTAATTAGTCACAGAGCACATATACATATATGCAAAAATTTAAAAAAATCACTTCAAACATTTCTTAGCAGAGGCCATCTAACCAGATCCATTCGTTCCCTGTTTCCAGTTCATTTCGATCAATAAACATGCTGCTTTTCCTTTCACTACTTTTTATATGTGAATAAATGCCAGAACTGAAAAATAAAAATAATAAAACTTTTCTCGTATTTGAATTACTAATCAAATTGTTCTGCTATGTGAAAGGCATCTCTGGCATGAAAAGGCAACGCGGAAGAAGAGAAGTCATCACAACTCCAAGTCACGACTCGAGTTACGAGCTGTCATTTCCCTTCAGATTTAATTGAGTTAACTGTAACTATCAGGACGAGAAGCGAAAAAGGAAAAGTGCATTGTATTTCAAGGAGGAATTATGAAGAAGTCTTCAGATTTGAGTTTAATTTTATATGATTTTACATTTTCTCTGTCTCTTGATTTACCTTTTCCAACTTTTTTCTTATGCAAATGTTTCGACTCATAAAAATAGCAGAAGACATAAAAAAAATATTTCCGTTTTTCTCAATCAGAGCATACATTTAGAGATATTATTTTTGAAGTTTTCCCAAAAAGAAAAATATATAGTTTTTTACTAGTGCTTCTTTTGAAAATAACAGAATTATTTTTTTGAAGATAGAATAGAAGTTGTTAGAACAGATCTGGTTTTCAAATTAAAATGACTTGACTTCTTTTGATGATTCATTACGATTGTTCCTTTCAAAAGGAACCGTTTCCACATAAAGAATACAACCAATCATCGAAGGATGCAAGAATAATTTTAAATGCTTGAGAATATGAAAAAGGAGTAGGTGCAGTATTTTTAATGAAAACGTATTTTAGAAAGTTATAAATTATTCTCTATAATTTCAACCATTTTGCTTTAATCGTGTAATGGTACATTGTGCTGAATAATGTCATTATGAAAATATTTCTTAATTTTTATATTGTGCCTTTCTTATGTCAAGTTTCTTATATTTGACTTCGAGATAATCATTAGCATTTTGGATACAATAATTGTTTTTGAATATATGTGTGATGTGGGAGTAAGTAGAAATAGTTTTGTTGGAAGTTTCGGACTGACAGTACCAGCGAATCCCGAAACTTCTTCCAAACTATATATATTAAATGACAGATCTCAAATGCAAGAGTATTTAATATTTATTTATATACTTTAAAGTCATTATATTTTATTTGAATGCTTGGATTTTTATTTAGTTATGTTTTAAAAAAATAAATACTCTTTATAATGGCATTATTTGATTTTTTTTAATTAAAGAGATTTTGTTTAAAATAAGTCATTCGAAACTCAATAAATACTAACAAATGTAAGTAAGCCCAATATGCGTCAAGAAGCCAGAAGTCTAAAATTTAATTATTAAAAAAATAATAAATGAAGAATAATAAATCAGGATTAAGAGAGAAGAAAGAATAATGTAAATTTACCAAACGCCTATTTTGTCTATAAACTGCAGTTCTTCTGCATTTTGGAGGTGTCATAATTACCACTTGCCATGTCCTGAAATGAATCTCATAGTTTTTTTTTTATTTATTTTCTTGCAGTTTTCCATAGAAATTTCTTATTGATGCGTTTGTGTTCAATCTTTGTTTTGTTGTTTCCAACAGTGATCTAATTCTTAGCAAAAAAAAATTTCTAAATATTATGAGAAAGACATTTTTCATGTTAATTAAAGAGTGTACTGTATATCTATTGCATGAGTAAACTCAAATTTTATCATTATCGTTAAAATTCTGCATATTGCTATCTGTGTCTTTTTAGCGAAATGAAAATCAGAAAAATAAAATAATTCTAAAGGAATCATATGAATTAAATGAATATATTTACTACATATTCCACTTGATGAATATACTATTCAAGTTGACTAAACTTAGCAAATGTATAGCACAATAGAGCAAAAAGGAAATAGAGAAATTAGAAAGCTTAAACGAAGTTTTTTTTCTTTATTATAGTGTTCAAATTGCTTCAAAAAATTAGAAATTGAAATTTCTCCTGATAACGTACCAAGACATTTTTTAAAATCAATATAGAAATAATATGTGAAGAATATTTTATCAAAAATATATAAAAAAATGAAACCATTTCATTTTTATCAAAAAATATCGAAACCTACTTGTTTAGAAGAAAAATATTAATTGGTTAAACTTTAAATAACTCAAAGAAAAACCATAGGGATATGGTTGTTATATTGTATGTAAGGTTTGTCTATAAGCTACAAAGACCTTAAGGTAAATCTTTTAATATAATAGGATGTTCATTTTTAGTACATGAAAAATTTTAGGTATTGTTTTGAAATAGTTTAAACATTCTTTCTTATTATTTCTTCAATTTTATTTTAAATATTATTTTTCAAATATATTCATCCTTCATGGACTTCATAGATATATATCATGCTTAGTTACATGCATCGCATTTTCATTTCTGAACAAAACTTGTCTTTAGTTGTATGCTTTATATCACGTTATTGTTCAAATCTCGGGATTCTACAATATCTAGAGTAGATGTTTAACAAAAGAGACTCGCTTTGATAACAACAGGTTTGCTTTAATAACAATTCAATCCTAATATCACAAAAATTTTTAGATTGTATATACATTGCGTTATAGATACCATATTTGATACACTCTTCTAAAATTTAAAAAAAGAGACGATAATCGAACAAATTATTGGGAAATATAAGATTCTTGGAAGTGTCATTGATGGGCCTTGGAAATCCTGGAATCAGTACCAGATCTCAACTGCTGATGTAAGGGGTTGTTAGCTAATTTTCTTAGATACCCTGCAATCAGTTTTAGTTTCAGTTCCTGCAATATTTATGAGCAAAAATAGTGGAAGAAAAACATTTTGATATAAAACGTTTTAGAAATTTTGCTGAATAAGCGTTTTAAGTCGATTTTTTTTAAATTTATAAATATTTAATGAACACTCTTACTTACTTTATGAATTTAAGGTCAAGAAAACTGTTTTTTTTACCAAAAGCTTTCGCGAGAAAAGAAAAAAAAGGTGAATATGCTATGGCTTAGATTATGAGTATGAAGTTTCTAATGGGCATCCTAAACGAAGAAAACTCAGTTTTCTTTCTATGGAAGATTAGTGTAATCAGTCAAATAATTAGTGAATTAGAGACCGAAAACTAATTAGCAACGTAGTTACAGAGATCAAACCCTTAGAAAAGATCATTAAAGAGTCTATATATACTCACTTTAAACAGGTGAAATACATAGATACAAGTTTTCTTTCGGAAGCTTGCTGTAGAAAAAAAGGCAGGATTTAAGAGTACAGCGTCCAATTAAATGCCATATTTTATGCGTAGTTAAGTTTATGATGGTATTATGACGTCAGGTGAAAAAGACACCATTGGAAACCTTGAAGCCTTTCACAACTAAAGTATAGTCAGACATTTCGTCTCCAAAGATGAAGAGGATTAAATACACAGATATTTCAGCACATTTTCAAATATCTGTATAAACTTCATCTCCAAACATAAATATCTATTCATATCTTATATGTAGATAAACCTATTTGGATAGAGACCTTGAGACTTTTCGAATGGTTATCATTTGATTCTGTATATCTCTGAAATAAATGAGAGATCTTTACACATTGTTACAAACTTTAAATTTCACACAGATTTGTATCTGGTGCATATATACATGGAATTTTATTCTGTTGCTTTATTGATTTTTCTTTTATTTCCCATTTTCTTTTATTGCCGTTACCAGGCTTGCGCCATATTTCTTTTAGTATCTCTTGCTTCTCTCCAACAATTTTGCTTAAATCCGCCAGAAAACCTTGATTGAACACCAAGTGCTTATTTGCAGCAGCTTAATAAAGCTAACAGAATTAATTATAAAGTATATCTAAATCAATTTTTTAAGGAATGATCAAATAAATTATGATCTCAATTTCTTAGTTGTAATCATGCCAAAATGTTACAGAATTTATACAAGTTTCTACTGTAAATTTAACTTTACTTACATTTTAAAATTGTTAACTGTGTTTTTTTTTTTCGTTTTTATTAAATGAGGCTGAATAAGTAAATCTTAAGTTTACAATTACTTTGTAAACTTAAGATTATATATACTTTATACTTTTTATTAGGAAATATATATACTTTATTTCTAGGAAAAACATTTATCATGAACTGCAATGACAATTATATTATAACCTAACTTTTATCAAAAGCTATGTAAAAGTTCTTCATAGATAATGCATACTATTTTACTGCAAAAGGAACACCTTTTAAATTATTGTATTAATGTAATGATTATAAATATTTACTGTTTCTTATTTGAGATAAAGAAATGTAAAATTGCAGATTCAAAAATTCTTAATGAATAAACTGTTGTTCCTGATTATCCGTAAGTATAAAAATGTTATCTTCTTTTTTGATGAAATATGCCGTGTCATTATCTCATGCAATTTAAAAATAAAACACAACTTGCACTAAAAAAATTATTTATTAAACGATATAACAGAAGAAGTTAGAGCTGATGCTACTTAAAACTAATCTTCCACTTTTTTTAAGCCTGGCAGATAAATAGAGCCATCTAAAGAATCCGACACATAAAAGCAAGTGCCATTCTACAATCATTTATGTGACATTAATATCGAGATATGTATTAATCGCTGACATATATCGCACTTATCTTTTCATCATTATTACAGGTTGCTCAGCGAAACAAATGTCTAGTTTAATGCCGTCATTTGTCACCGTTGCATGATGAAATGTCTCGGAAAGGAATCCAGCCATCAAATGTAACACGACATTCTTCTTTTTTCTCCATAATGTTTGTTTTTTCGAGACTATAATCGTCGAGAGCTTCGAAGGAATTTGTCGAGGAGATGTCCCACTAAACGTAAGTAAGTGGCTTATATTTAAAATAGTTTTATGCGTCGTTTGGATACTCGTAACGGCGACCGAAACGCTGACTTTTTCGTCAAGGCATCAAATGGGGCGAGAAATTCGATGGGCGAAAATGGAATTTCCAGAATGGGGCTTCAGCTACGATGCCATCAGAGTGGCATTTTTCTTTACCTTTTAATTTTTTTCCTCCCGGATCGTGACTGTTTTTTTTACAAGAGGAAATATCTTTAGCATCGTTATCTTGGCGTCGGTGGATAAATTACTAGAATTTACCTTGTTAATATTTCGATCGTAATTTGTTTTCATGTTCTGAATGTGTAATTTAATCAGATTTTATTTTCTTGCTATCTAATACATTTTTTTTTACCGTTGAGGGGATAGATGATCATTTAAGAATATTTATTTATTTATTTCCTGTAATATGTGTTTGTTTTTTAATTACACTGTGATGCTTTAATTTTGATCTTTGCTTTTTGGGAATAAATAAAACTGAATGACTTCAAAACTGCAAAAGTGATGCCACTTCTTTAAAGGAATAGTTTTTATTGATCGCGGATAACTAGCCTCAACTGCTTATCTGAGAGATTTAGTTTAATTTGTGTTTTTTATTCTCTAAGCAATTAAAGTACTAATTCTAATTTCGTTAATAATTTAAGTTAATTTTTATGCATCCATTAATATCGAATAATTAAAATATTAACTAACGTGATGTGGCAAGAAAAGACTCACATTTTTTTTCATAGAGCATTAAGTCGAATTAGGGGATTTTATGAATAGCAATGAGTCAATATAACTATTACTTTAAAAAATATTTCAGAATTAATAGAATAAGACCAAAATCCGAAAGTTATTTTTCATATTGAAAGTTCTATAATTTAGTCTTTAATTTATAATCCATTATCAAAATTATTATGAAATATGAAATTCAATTTTTCTCAAATTCACGACCAATAGCACCCTTTAATGAAATGAATCGTTTCATTCTATATTGTTTTAAGAAATTATTTGAATTGTGTATTATCATTGAGAATGCGTAAATGCGTAGAATTTCAAAATTCTAGCACAAAAGGATGTTTAATTTACAAAAAAATTAATTACAAAATCCAATCTTCAAAAACATGACGCAAGTTAAATAACAAAAAGTGTATAAAAATAAAGCATTCTGATAAATAGGCAGGCAGGAAAATCATCTTTCCTTGACAAATTAAGTGTATTTAATGATAAGAAGATACTTTTAATTCTATGATATCTAAAACAATTTATATCGAAATATTAAACACAAGAGATGATAATTGAATGAAAATTTCTATAAATCCTGCATATTTTGCAGTAATACCTAAATTGCGGACAAAATTACTTCATGTGCGCTTATAAACCATCATTAAAATTTTATTTTTGAATAAATTATTCATCATCAGAAAAATTAAAAATAAATCCATTAGAAAATAATTCATATAAATAGTTTGTTCTTCAGCGGAGATTCGCGTGAGTATAGATTGTGTAAATGCACTTTCTTGTATTAAATCAGTTGACAGCATTACGAAGTATGTTGGAAGATAAGAAAAAAAATTGAAATTCTTCTGAAATGTAGAGTAATAACAGAGTGACCTTTCTTTTATTAATAACTTTTAGTAATATTTTTTTGAGATACTGTTTTCTTATATTCAAATCTTTTATCCATTACTTCTTTACTTACAGTGTATTCTAATCTGAAGATTGAAATGTGCAACTGGGATATACTAACAGACATTTCTAAGCATTAATTTGAGAAAGAAAAATTAGTATTTCAATGTCAATGAATTAGATAAATATAAAACCATTTCCTTTTATTTCAATTATTTAGGATAAGAAAAGCCATAACAGATTTTTCTCAATAATCGATATTACTAACTAATATTTAATATTCACTAACAGTTAAATTGCTACTTAATATTATATTTTAGCTCTTTATCTTAATGGAAAAATCGCAGAAGCATAACGAAAATTACAAAAATCTGTTTTCATTTTACTGTGCTTTTTCTACTAAATTTCTAAGATAATCTATTCGCAATGAATTCATATTTCTTGCATGTCTAATGCAATATTCAGAACTAGGGAGTTTATGCTTTGATTCGAACGTCGATTAGCTTCCCTTTACAATGAGCTGTTCAATATCCACCACAATCTACTCCATTTTCTCAAGCAGTAGTTCTGTCATCAGCTTGTTGACGATCGCCGATTCATTCCTATTGAAATGATGATAGGAATGGGTTTTAATTCTCCGTGAATGATAAATAAATTATGATCTTTGTGTACTAAAAACTGTGAACTAAAAAAATTGAAACATGGTACGGTTTCATCAGAGATTCGTATTCGAACATGATTTATAGGAACAATTCACACTAGCCATTATCATTCAACACAAATTGATATTGTAATTTTAGCTGGCTTAAAGAGATTTTCGTTATATGATGCTTCTGTTGTGTTCAGAAATTAATCTTCGGTCGGTGCATTTAATCTGTGAGATGAAGTACACCTATTTTCTGTGCCTAAGTGCGGGTTTTACCGAGAGAGGTGTGGGAACTTTTGTAGCTTCTTGACTCCTTATCACTCACACAAAGGTGCCGTGGTTTTCTCTCCAGTGCTAGATTGGCATACGTTAGCTGCTCGATAATCTGATAGATGAGTTTCGTCCGTTCACATACGCATTTTTGATTTCTGAATTTTCAAAATGTTCCCAATATTTCTTTTTATAAACTTCCAAAAGTTCGTACACCTGTGTACCAGCCTCTAATTCAATGATATTGATCAATTTTTCCTATTGTTTAAAAATATCGACCAGCCTGTTAAATAAAACTGTTGCCAATGCTAGGAACCTTAATTAAAACAAACGTCAACTCCCTTCTGAATTCGTGGACACCAAATCTACAGCTGTAAGCAATATAAGCAATAACTTTCTTGGCTTTTGTAACTTATATGTGCCAAAAATGATGGAAAATGTGCTTGTAATTTCAAGTAAACAGAATGAAGAGACATAGGAAGACTCAAAATGATTTTGGAGTACAATGCTACAAAATCTGGAGTTGATGTGTTGTTAAGTTGTCCTCAACCTTCAATTTGGCAAGAAATGTACAGATATGGCCTATGATAATCTTCATCCTGTTGAATATCTCCGGTGTGAGTTCAGAAGTGATATATGTTTCAAGCGGTGTTTTTTATATTCCCGACCGGTTTTGTTCAAATTTTGTTCGCTGAAATTGCAAGTAAATGAAATACAGCTTTGTATGAGTGAAAGACAAGTTTGAAAGGCTTTTACTTAAGTCTAAGCAAAAATTTAATTTTTAATCTCACAGATGAGTTGCGCCCGAACACGTTAACATTTAAACTGCCCGCAACCGAAGATTAATCGAAAACACATTTAGTAAGTATACACTGATTATATTTGCAGTGTTTGCATAATGCGTTTCCAACTTACAGGTTACAATGACGCTTACATTATACGTTGGCTTCTCAAAGAAAAAGAACAATAACCAAGAATACAATAGAGAACGATGTTGGCTTCAAAATAACGTTCAAGAGGGACCAATTTTACAAAATGGAATTGTTAGAAGCAATGTTGCATTTTTTTAACGTTATACTGGGATGATACTTGGCTGACAAGAGTCAGGATATTCATTTGGAATTGACCCCCATGAACTCTTCCACATATCAAAATCTTTCATAGCCTATTATTCAATTATATTGACCATTGTTGAAAACATATGTCATTCCAAGGAACCTTAAAAATTACTGCTAAAAATTTACTAAATTATTACTTAAAAATTGCTATTACATTTAAAGCTTATTCCTGTACCGAAAAATCTTGTTTACATCGTTTTTACTTCAAACTTATAAGCTGCATAGGCAATATTTTGAGTTGCTGTTGTTTTGAAGAAGTTAGCGGAGCCTATTATCGTTTCTAAAAGGGACATTTCCCTTTATATTTATCCTTTTATTTTTATAAAATAATTACAAAAATGTTGGTATCCTCTTGCGTTGTTGACGAGATATTTGTATTGTCAAATTCAAAAATTAAAATTCGACCTTCGTCTCCAGGACGTTATGTACCTGAAGATAGAAGCAATATAGACAAATCTAGCTCTTGCGTGATTTGAATCAACTAATCAATCGAAAATGTATGACATTTCGAGAGAATTGTTTTTCTTGCCAATTGCATAATTATGAAGCTTCTTTTTGTTATATTATGCAGTTTTGGCGAAAGAGAGAGCTGAAAGGGGAATGTCTTAATGTTAACTATTTCGCAGGCTCAAATCTTAGTTTTCCTAGTTAAAAAAATATCACAAAGTTATATAATTGGAAATAATTAAATTTTTATTGATATGCATCGAAAGAATATAATTTATATAAAACATTATAAACTTATATAACAATAAATCTAGGTATTTTTTTCTGTTTGTATAGATTTTAAAAAAATGAATTCAAATGAAATAAAATAATAGAAAATGTTATTTAATAAATAACATTTTAAATAATATTTTTAATAATATTTGTTAATATATTAAATAATATTTTTAATATTAATAATATATTACAAATATTATTTAATATTAAGTATTATTATTAATAGAATACAAAAAAAGGAAAAGTAAGAAAAAATACAGAAGAAGTAAACAATAGCGATAGCAATACACCTTTTTGGGCGCCCAACGCAGCAGCATCCTGTGATTGCATCAACTAAATTGTCCTATAATTAACCAACAAGTTACTATAGAGTTAAACAACAAAAAACCGTTCTCTAATAATTAAAATAATTCAACGCATAAAAGTAAACAATTAGAATATAAAAGATAAACAATTAAAATGGAAGAAATGGAAGAGAATTCGAATGACGAACTTCTTCAAAGGCCATTCGCCATCGGAGTTCTAATATGGATAAATTTTCTGTCAAGGGCACGACTACACAATCAAAAATTATACCCTCTGTAGACTGAATTTATTCATCAACTATATTCCAATTGTTTTTCATTTATGTGTTGCAATTATTTTAATTATTATAGCACGATTTTTTTGTTGTTTAACTTTATAGTAATTTGTTGGTTAATTGTAGGACAATTTAGTTGATGCAATCACTGGATACTGCTGCACTGGGCGCGCAAAAAGATGTATTGTTATCGCTATTGTTTACTTCTTCTGTATTTTTTCTTACTTTTTTCTTTTTTGGTATTCTATTATCTGTATTTATATTCTATTGGAAGTTGCTGCATATGAGCCATTCTGTCTAATACAAAAGTGTAATTAATTTTTAATATATTTTGTTAAATTATATTAATGGTAACTGCAATATTAATAAGTAATATTAAGTAATAATATAATTAAGTAATATTAATTAATATTTGTATTATTATTAATAATATTTGTTATTAATAAAATTTTAAATAATATTTGTTATTAATATCTGATTCGCATTCACTGTCGATTGCCCCATAAATCACATGATAATTAAGTTAATCACATTTTAATGCTTTATAAAATAATACACTTACTAATTATCTTAAAAGCAGCAGTTTGCATTATCTCTTAGCAGTTTAATATCTTCTATAGAGAAAAAATTATTATTTATATTTTCTAGATTTATTCCAAAACTTTTCAAATTATGCACAAGACTTTCCCTATAAAAGGCATGGAACGCACGTGTTTAATATCAACGCTTTACGTTTATGTACAGTCGTAAAAATAATTATTATATCCACTTATATAGAGCCAAACTTGTTAGAGAAGAAGTTCCTAAGAAACTGGCTTTATGAAAATAATAAAGAACTCGGAAATATCAAAAGCATAGACTTTTTCTCTTTAAGTAATTTGGTATTCAAAACAGTCACGCAATGCAGAAAAGCATTTTTCGATTTTTTTTTTTCGTTTTACCGTTCAGGATATAAATAAAAGCAAAGCCCTAACAACACCCACAATATATTTTATTCCACAGAAAACATAATTTCATCCAGCATCCAAAACCTTCTCTGAATATGAATGGGGGTCGATACAAATCCTGCACAATAAAAACAGCCATGAAACAGTAGTGTTCAGAATATTTATGCTAATTTTTTTGTATGAAAACGCGTTTGGGCAGAATAAATCTAATACAGTCTTTATCACTCAAACAATATTCCTACGTCTACTCAAACGGTTTTTTACTTAATGAAATGCAAGCTACTTTATTCATTTTTCATTCCTTGCGGCAAAGGTTTGTGGAATTTCTGTTTCGACACGTTCCTTTTTTGCGACTGTTTGTTTATTATTTTTAGCACTTTTTTGTCCTGATCTCCCAGAATAGGCATTTTATATATATTTCACAATATTTATTTAAGGATTGTTTCTTATTATATTCAGATAAATGAAAGGAATGGTCTAATAAAAGTATATAATAAAGTGAATAATTTCAATATTAAGATATATTTTTCTGCAATGCATATTTTTCTTTAACCAGTAACTTTGAAAGTTTTATGCCTGGGCATTATTGGTAATCTTCACAGAATCTCGTGAATAATATAAGCGCCTTATTGATGAGATAAGCACTTATGAAAAAAAAAAGATTTATATTGTGAAAAAGCTTTTCAGTTGGTTAATAGAGTTTTAGAATTTAAGGCATATAAAATTTTTATAATATAAATTAAGCATGTAACCACAAAGAGTATGCTAAAAATTTAAACGGATTGCATATTTGTTTAATTAGTCAAAATTTCTTCGGTTTACGAAAGAAATTGAATTTGAATTATTACATTTCAAACTTGTTTCGACAAGTGCAATTAAAGATTTTTAGGCAACAAAATTTTAATCAGGATTTTTAAAGAAATATATTCTTACGAACATAATTTTACAAATTTTAATTCCTAGAGTAAATAAAATTTTATTTACCATTTTTATTACACCTGCTGGTGAACTACTCAGAATAAATTAGATAAAATTAAAGAACACCGATTTTGATTGCGTATATCATTTAAATCACTCTTTAAATGTAATACTTGCAAAACGTGTTCAAATTTTGTTCCGCCAAGCGAGTTGTTATTTATATGCAAAGATTTATGGTCCAATGCTTTACGGTATAAAAGTCCTAAGTAAATACTCGAGCCTCTGAAAATCGCAGGATGCAGCAGAAAATAGACTTGCTTCGAACCAGCGGAAATCTCGGGTTAAGTCAGAGGGTTAATGAAATGACAAAATTTATAATGAGTAAACATCCAAGGTTATTATAGAAGAATTTATAACGCTGAACAAACTTCCTGAAAAACAATTACACTGAAAATAAAAAAAATCTATGAGTTTAAAAAAATTTGTTAGCTAAATAATTTTTAACTCTATTAAATTTTCCTATTCATTGTACTGAGCATCAATGCGGTAATTATTTAAGAATGAAAAATTATAAGATAGTTGTTGAATTGGCTCTGGTATTGGTCATGTACATTGAAAAAATTTGTTTGATATCAAAAGTTATTATATGAAACTTAAGATAAAGTAATTAAAAAGGACAAAATATGAGGTACAAATATTTACCTCAAGGTGAATAATGAATTATAAATTGTAATAAGAATTTCAGATTAATATAATAGGGAAATTATAATAAGAATCTAATCAATTGCATGAGAATGAAATTTGCTTCATTAACTTGAAACTTTTGTAATTTTGGCTAAACTTATGAGAAAGATAAAATACCGTCAAAAGAATAAAGTTTACATGTAGCGCCAATTTAATGAATGTTCTAAATATTGGAATACTGTTTGGAAATCGAAATGTTTAATATAGTATTTATATCATACCATATACATAACCATATGCATATAATGTACAATTTTATCGCCCATTTAAATGTATTTTGCTATTTTTGAAAATCCATTTGCCAAATTTTATTTATAGTCTCAGCACATATGCATTGTCCTTTTCTTTCTATAAATATATAAGCAAATGTATTCAATCTATTCCTTTCATAAGCAAGATAATTAAGAAAATGCTGCATTTCAACCGTTTATGTCTTAAAAGCAATATCTGATTCTGAGCAGGATGTAAACAATCAACAATGAGGGTTCTGCATTGATGTTTTTTTCTTTCAAAAGAAGATGATTTTTGAAGCCTACTTCAAATTGTTTTGTTTCTTTAGACCAGTAAAATGGAATAATACTTTTAAAAAGATAATATAATTACTTTGCATAAAAATTATTATTTTGCATTTCTTTTTCTTATATAGAAATACTTCAAAATTTAATAAGCATTTCTTTTTCGTTTCGTATGAATAGTTTCGAAGGCGGTTTCTTACACACTGCTTTGATACGTCGCAGTCAAACGTATAATTAGGACGAAAGGAAAATCCGTGATTACAGATGATTTAAACTAAGCGTGAAATGTTTATTATTAGCTCAAGGTTTCAAATCTTTTCTTTCAATATTTACCAAACACCCATGACTGCCCACACAACACGGAGGTCAAGAGTTACACCCTGAAGTTTAGTGTCAAAAGTAGTGTAAGTGTGTGTGGTCGCATCCTTGATCGAGTCATTTTTACAGATGGTGTATTACTGGTTTTTCTCTTATGGGTGTGTTTTGTTCTCTTTGACAAAATATACAACCACTTGCTGTACCATTAATTTTAAATGTCATTTTCATTATATCCTACAATTCTTTGAAGAAAAGAATGTTTTTCATAACAGAAACCCTGCTGTCATCGAATAAAACAGCAGAATATACTTTTATTAAAACTAGTGACACATTTATTCCAGAAGACAATGGGATACTTTAAACATAGGACATCTTATATTATATGAAAGCGTACTTAGGAGAATTGAAATGACGTGCATGCATTTAAATGTTTCATTGCTTTTATGCAATAGATTAGTTTAGTAACTGTAGTACAGTTAGTAACTGTATTTTATGACAATGGTTCGAAAAATTTAATAATTATGCATTCATCTTTTCATATCAGATTTCTTTCTGTCTCCTTCTCTGTGATTTCTGCTGAATTTCCACTTTCTAAAAAAAATTTAGAATTTCAGTAATTGATCTGAAAAGTACTTTTGTGTTATTCATGTGTAATTAGCTATTTTGAAAATAATTTTGAATATGCTTGAAAAATACTCTTTTTTTAATACTGCAGATTTTTTTCACTTTTGTTTCTCCTTTCTTCTTTACCTCACAGGGGAATCTACTGCAAGAATGGAGAATTAAGGTTTTGTGATTACAAATTTTCAGAAGTATTCTATCAGCGTAATGAAGTTAACAGTTTTAATGCAGATTTTTTATTTGCTGGGAGGCCTAACTTTAAAATTTAACGTCGTAATTTCTTTTTCACAATTTATTTGTTTATTATTATAATAATAAATTTACAACCACTTCCAGACAATTCAGAATTGTTCTTTAAATCAGAGCTATAAGAATGTTGATTTAAAAAGAACTCGCTACAAATTTGATTTTTTATGGCAAGCAAAAGATTTTTCTTAGAATTTATATAGCAGTATAAATTGCATAACTACGGAACACTACTTGTTTGCCGCTTGTAAAATTAAGACATTATGATCACGATTTATCAGTCAGGAATCCTGTACTGTACAGTGATTCATATTTGCTTTACTACCGTTTTTTTTATTTTTACAAATAATTATTAAAAACTGAGTAATAAAGTATTGACTCAGTATATGTTTTACATAAAGGAAAAAGTTATAATAAAAATATTAAACATTCAATGCCTTTATGTATGTAACTAATTCATTTAATTAAAATTTATGACCAAAATTTATTTATTATTTTTCCCTAAATTTCTTATATTAATTTATCATGATTCGCTCAAGATTTTTTAAAAAAAGAGCAATGCAATATTAAACAGTTTTTAAATAGGAGCTTTAATATAGTATAGACCAGTTAAAGGTAAACAATACTAAATCCGATTTCAAGACGCTGTTCCCTAAAGAATTATTTATTTCCTTCACTGAAATATGTCGTCGACACAAACTCCAACTAATTCTATAGCACATTCGAGAGATTGCATTTGTATCGAAGGTGTATACACTGTAAGTTTTCTTAACTGAATGCAAAACAGAGTGAAAGAACTTCTTAAGTAAATTTCCTAAGGGTGGGAATTATTTGCACTTTAATTTGGATCAAATTCACTTTGATAAAAACATTTTGCACTCATAACAAATATACTGCACGCGAAAAAAATTATTCCGCAAGAATTAAATTTATTCAGCATGAAAAAAAATATTTGAACTTTGAACAAATATGATGCACTGAAGACAAAATATTATCACTTGCATTAATTACTTTCCACTATAAAACGGATGTTTCCACGTTGAACAAACTAAATAAACATAGTTTTTGCAGTCATGCAATATTGCATTAGTTGGAGTGTTGCCAATAGGGGGAATCATCCTTGTTTATGGGGATTTACTACCTCAGAAGGGAAAAAGTAGAATGAGCTAAAGCCGGAAATTTTATCCGCCAAATTAGCAACACTGGTTAATTTATAATATGGCTGTGCGCCGTACATTGCCGAGACTTGTGCGTGTGCAGTGTGCAACGTTTCTTCTCTACGGGGTGTAGTGGAGCTGGAACGACGTTCTGGCACTGCTTTTTTTCAGGAGAAAATTGTGAAAATGTCATTAAAACAGCGCGATTTTTGTCACCCAAGTTAGAGCGCCTTGGCACTGATTATTTTGAGACTACATCACTGCTTCTATACCTCTTTTTTGTATCTTTTGAAACGGAACTGAGGCCGCGATGGCCTAGTGATAAGGTGTAGGTCTCAGAGCTGGAGGGCTCCAGGTTCGAAACCCTATTACACCGAAGATCCGTCGTATATTGAGCCTGTTGCACGTTAAATAATACTTAGGGAGACAAACGTTCTCCCGCTGGTGTGGTGCGGAAGTTTGGAGAGGGGGCTGCCAGCTCAGATGTCATCCTCGTCATCTGACCGCGGTTCAAAATGTCGACGTCCGTCCCAAAATAACCCTCGTGACGATTCAAAACGGACGTTAATATAATCAAACTGAACTTTACTACTTTTACCCTATTCATGTGATCATCTGATATATTTTGAGACCTGCCGAATGAGTTGATTTAAATTATAAAATAAAACATTTTCGAGTATTTTTGCTTTAGGATTGAAGTCATATAAAATATAAGCGATTTACTGGAATTTATCTCGAAATATCATTCCGAGAGTGATGAGGAAATAAATGAAAAAAACGCAAGGAACAGAAAAAACGACTCTGGATTAAATGTAAGGAATACGGAACAGCAGAATTGATAATAAACTATGTAAATAATTTGCGGTAAATAAAACGTGGAAGAAAATTGCATAACAGCTCAGCTAGATGCAAAATCACTTATCGCCGTATAGCTGGTGAATATAGAAAGAATTAATGTCGTAATAGAAAGTAGTAGTTGTAAAGAATTAATGGAAAAATATAGTGGAAAAGAATTAATGGAATATAGTTCCATTCTGAAAGTTCTGCTGTTTCATGATGCTGTTATATGAAGCGCAGTAATCACGTGGATGAAAATCGAGGCCTGTCCATGGTGGAAAGAAGAGAGAAAAATGGTGCGCCAGCCATATGAAGATGGTGTCAGAAAACTGAACCAAACTTAGACAAGAAACGTTTGAACCGCCAACTAACTATATCTGTGAAAGATGTATTTAATTGGTGCAATGCCAGATGGAATGTTCCTGTCGAAGAATATACGCCGTTTGTGTTTAGTTTAATTAAGTTATATTAACGTCCCGTTTTGAAGCAATACGACTACTTTTGGACGGACCTACTAGTTTTCAACCGCGGTCAGATGACGAGAACGATACCTGAACTTGCACCCCCTCTCCAAACTTCCGCGACACACAAATGGAAGAACCATTTAATCGTGTGAAAGACTCATGCTATAAATAAATGAAACTGAGTGGAATCCGAAAATTTTATTGGCTGATGTAATAACTAATGGCTTCAGAGCTGTTTTGGACTTCTCTCGCGACGATTGACGTGCTATTTCCATGTAGTAAAAAAATGATGGCAAACTGCGTGTCATTAAAGACAAAGATGAAATAAGAAATGATATTGAATGTCTTCATTTATGCTCTAATGACGATACCTTTAACATAGTTAGCGTATTATTTTTAAAGAAATAGGAGGAAAAAGAATGATGTGAATATCACAACATTCACAGAATACTTTAAATCGAATAGCTTACCACAAATCGTTACCAATATATAGGTGCTCGGAATTATTTTCCTATCACCAATAATGGATTAGAGGCAACCAATGCGCTGATTAAAAATGGAACATACATTTCGTGAGCGTCTCCCTGTTAGTCAGTTCCTTGAAATGTGTGAAAATGCGATTTGAAAAAATTGTCAAATGAACGTGATCCAGTTAACCCGAATTACAAACCATTTTAAATGAAACCGCATGTAAAATGGTTTGCATGTCCCTACAAAGATTTGGACAAAACCAAATCAGTGGGAAAAATTAGAAGTCGAAATTTTATTAGAAAGAAACGGAAACCAATCTGCGTTTTATTTACTATCTTTACAGGTGAAACAGAATATAAATGCAGAAGTGAAGAAATTAATATGAAAGGGCATATCTCATATGGATCTTTTTTTATGAATATAAAACTGAATATAATAACTGTGTATGGAAAGTTACAGTATCTGCCTCTGGCAGTAACGGTTGTTTCCACATACTCGTGTCCTGTTTTTACAAAAAGATATATTTGTAAACATAGCTTAGGCATGCTAATATTTATAGGGTAGGAGAAAGTGCCAAACGAGCTAAATGTTTACCTCTTGGGCAGAAACGTAAGAGAGGTCGGCCCATTAAAGCCAAAAATGCTCTTTTAATACAATTAGTATTGTTCAGTATTGTATTATTTTTTATAATATATTTATTCTCAATTATGTTTGTTTACTTTGTGCTAAAAGTAACTTTTACTCGTGCTTTATACATTTTAAAACCTTTTTTTCATTTTTTGTAATAAACTTTTTTATAATATCTATATTTTTCATTTCCTTTTTTTGAGTTAGCAGTCTGCCCAATTTAAAATTTTTGATACTATGTCTTAAGAATTGAGTTTGAGTGCAAAGTATTCAATTTATAGTTCCGTGTACAAAGTGAAAAATTTGTAGGGCAAAGTATCAAATTTATAGTGCAAGGTATTCGAATTATAGTTCAAAGTATTCGAATTATAGTGTAAAGTATTCGAATTATAGTTCCATGAATCAAGTGTAAAGTATAAAATTTATAGTGCAGAGTATTCGAATTATAATGCAAAGTATCCGAATTATAGTTCCATGTACCAAGTGCATACTATCTAAATTGAAGTGCAATTATATATTTCCCATTTCCTAATACTGATGTTTACTTATGTACAAATCCAGGGTTTCATTAGTTATATTAACCAAACGTTGGCTATTTATTAACTTCTAAATGAATAGACATTTTACACTCCAGATGCTTTGATTTTCCACGTTATTCCAGGCTTGTCTCTACCTACGCCTTCGCCAGCAACTGAAAGGATGCATTTTTTCATGATTAGATATTTATTAGTTTTATTCTACCAATCTCTGTGAATGGTACATTTCTTAGAAATGCTTTCAAAGTGAACAGGACCAACGATTACATATTTAAGACGCACTAAACATTCACTCTCAAGTATCTGCAGAGAAGTATGAATCCCGCGTGAGACATTACGCCAAGTATCCATTAAATTCACTGCCATGGGAAAATCCATTGTCCTTCCAAAATTAATGCTTGGCCCTGCTTCACTTACGAAAATGAATCGGTTGCATTATTTAGGTGGACCACCTCAGGTAGGTAGGAGAACTGCTCTCGGAGTGACAGCCACTGAGAGTGCTAGTAGTCTTGGTACGTGTTTTATTCTGTTTTTAAGAAGGAAGTGTAACAAAGAAAGGTCAGTGAACATGATTGCGTGAGTAACTGAAATTACATACAGAAGTAACATAAAATTATTGCAATGTCCTTTCGTAAAAGAAATCTGGAATATTAGATTTATTGTGTATTCGTGAGAAACATTGTTGTTACATTTCTATTGTGTTTATGTTGATTGCATAGTGAAACGTAGCGTAATTTTTCTTTTATAATTTGGAAGCCAGATATACACAGAAGCATAGTATAGAAATTTCAGTGAGCTACCGTTAATAGTCAGAAAGATATAAGTATTGCAATAACTGAATTTCTTTTGTTCAGTAAGAGAAAAAATGATGGGGGTTTCTACAAATTGATATTTTTTAAAGTTAAATCTTCGAAGGGTAATCGTCGAACTGCAATTTAAATAATGTTTTTAATTTATAAATATATATATGAGTATTCAGAATATTAAACTTTCGCACAATTCAATGTAGTGTTCGAAGGTTCAAGTTTAAAAAATTAATTTGTGAAAAAACTCACATCATTTTGTTTCTCCTAGAAAACAAAAGCAATCCAGCTCTCGCAATGCCTATATATTTCTACATCTTAATGGTAACGAACTGAAATTTCTATATAAGCTCTCCTATGTACCTGGCTTCCAAATTATAAAAGAAAACATTCGCTACGTTTCGCACATGCGCAGTAAAAAATTATTTACTATATATATATACTCATATTTCCTTTAATATTTAAAGTATTATTTCAAATTTTAATGCAATGCTTTTCTAATATATTTGCACGTTTTTGTAAGTTTCGCACCATTTGGTTGAAAGCCCTGGATGTTATAATAAAGAATAGGCGGACAAATCTGTATTTTTTGTAAATTCTTGCTATTTTTACGAAAATGCATGTAAATACTGTGCGTATCAAACAAAACCATTGATGAAAGTTTCAACTCATTATCAGCATTTTGTGAAACGGGATGATTCGAAATCTCTTTTCGTTTTCATCATTTTCTGTTCGCCCCTCTAAAAGCGATAGTGATGAGATTTTCACTGTAAAATGTGAGATCCGACTACAGTACGTCCCACGACTCTCCACAACTGATTACGAACCATTGTATTCATATAAAATCCAAATTTTTAGCACCTTACGGAGGTTGTGTAACTATTGGACATGAATGTACATACATATACACTTCAGTAGAAAGTAAATGGTATTCAATTTTCCCTACATGTGGCTTTGCAAAGATTTTATAGTCGGAAGATTCCTTTTCAAATGCCTTCAGACGTGGCAATAAATAACAATTTATTGACAAGTGAACTAATAAAGAGATGTGCTTAAAGAATTGTTTCTAAATATCCTAGTTTTCCTTACTCCATCTTGCATCAATAAATTCTAGGTAGAATTAAACCAAAGCATCAGGACTTTAAAATAAATTTATTTTCTTCTTACGCATGCCATTAAAGTTTTACAAGTTACATTGATAACATAATTTTTTTAGATAATCAAATCTTTCTGGGAGCTTTTATAATTTATATGCATAATAACTTTCTCTATAAAATATTTCCGGAATTTTATTTTTTATTTCCATTTAAAATTCAATTCTTTTAAACGTAATATCTATTGTTGCTCAGGTTATTTCATTAAATTTCAAGTATTTTTTTTCAATTTATTATCTGTATAGTTTGTACAAATCAATAAAACTTCAGAAGGTTAATGGAAAAAAAATTAACAAAAGCTTAAGCCAAACAAAAATATTCCTCTCGCACTAGCCTACGAAATGAATTAAATTTTCAAAAAACATAACACAAAATGAACGAATTCCTAAATATATATTTTCCATACTATAAAATATCCCCTTTTATTGAACATATTATTTGAAAATTAATATTTTAAAATTCTTTAGCAAAGTTTTCAAATGCAAAAAGTTGAATTTAATACCTTATAGAAGGAAAAGAAGTGAATATAAATTCGATAAAGAAAGAAGCTTCCAAATTGAATTCCTGCTTCAATTGCAGAGAATTTCACGCAACTTATTTATTATTCCGACATATCCTCAGGCTTTTCCTTTGTTAAAAATGTTTGGCATCACTACTCCCAACTGACTTTTTACGAAGCACCTCTGGGAAAAATCTCGTAGAAAGAAACCCTTAAAAGGGGTTTTCAAATAAAACCTGACTTTCTTCTTAAAATTAATTAAGCAACTTGCATACATTTGTAAATTTTTTATGTGCTTTTCTGATAATAAGAAATGTTTGCTTGGGATCGAATTCTAGATAAACATTCTGAAATCATCAAAATAAATATTTAGAATCACCGTCATGTTTATTTTGTAAAGATGAATCATGAAGATATTTGAAAGAAAACTTATTTTAATAATAGATGTTGTGGATATAATAATAGATATTGTGTAATAATAGATATTGTGGATTCGAATATTATTGTACATTGCAAGAAATACTAACTTGCCCCCCAGAAATATTACAATGGCCTGAAATAGAGAAATTTAACTGAAAAAAGGATACTTCCTGTGTTCAGAATATGAAAAACGTTGTTACATAAAAAGAATATGTATTCCTTAGGGCACATTGTACAGGATAAAGTAAATAAAATGGCAAAGCCGTTTTTCTACAGTTACACAAGATATTTTAAGCCAATATACAAATATCCGGTACAAAATAAAATTAGTGGCAACGCTTAAAGAAAACATATTATGTCAATATGTACATTATTTCCAGCATAATAAGTTACAAGACCCTTTCAGTATTTTTTCATAAGAGAATAAAAAAATATTCACATAAGAGTAACACAGAAAAATATTTGAACAGTGAAATTATACCTCAATTTAATGTCAATTATTTTAATACTAATCGAATGGGATACCTAACAAAGATCATATTTAAATAAAAATGTAAATTCAAAATGACTAAGTCGAGTGCCAAGATGAAGAAATGCCATGTAAATGAGTAAATTCTCACTTTCCCCAGCAGCATAATATTTGTACTAGAGATAGTTAACAGCCCGATCGCCAGTGACGGTACATACATTGCTGTGAGAACTGTAAGCATGAGATCCTCGTAAAAGGTCTATTTCGCATGGCTTTCAGTACCCGTGTTATTATCTGAGGCCGTATGGTCTATCATTTTTTACCGATGTCAACAAATTCGGGCGTGTTCTCCTTGTGATTGTGTTTAATATTCATCATATGTCTAGGTTTGAATCTTTGTGGCTATAGAAACGAGACAAAACTACCAAAATGCTGTGCATTTAATCCATAATTCCAATTTTTAACCTATTCTATTTATATTATTTAAAAGAAAATGCAGTGCATCCAATACATAATTTCAATCTAATCTACTTAAATCAATGAAAAGGTATTTTTATTTAGTAAAATAAAAACCATGATATACGGCTGGATTCAAAAGAAATTCACCAATAACTTGCAAATACGCTATGAAGAAGATAGGACCAAATAAGTAGATGGATTTATTTATTCTTAATAAAATCAACTTATATATCTGTACCTCAAATATAAATTATCGTAAATAAAAATTTTAACATTTTACAGGAAAGTCAACAGAAGTTCAAAAGGGCAATTTCTCGCATTCAGTATTTTATTTTTTGAGAGCGGTTGTCTTTTTCGAAACCTAGTTCTGCGCCATTTTACTCATCTAAAAATGTGGCAGGAATAATGCAAATATACTTAAAACTCTAAAATCAGTAAAATTGGACTTAAGATAGTTTACTTCTGAGGAACAGATATCAGAAACAGGTCTGAACAAGACTACCTGAAAATATCAAACCTGTCAAAACCTGTCAGGAATATAATACCTGGCAAAATTAAATTTAGGAGATTAAAATAGATTCCCACGTAACCGCAATGGATACATTAGAGTAAAAGAGGTAGCAAGTAAGCATTGATATATGCAAAAAAATAGCTTAAGATGAATCTTGCGGCATATAGGAAAATTCGCTATGCACAATTAAGGCTTCACTGAGATACAAAAGTTCCATACGTGAGTTTGAGCGAATAATATTTATTGCTTCTATCTTTTCCTGTAATTTGCATCACACTACAAGAATAGCAGTTGATCCAAAAGTTACTTCAGAATTCATACCTTCATTCAGAATGTTAATAAGTGCATAAATTAAGCTAATAGGGAGAGTAACCTTAAATAGTTCGACATTGTTTTCCCTTTTAAAATTTAGCTTTTTTCTTTACATCTTACCCTATAATGATGGTTCCGGCTTTCTGGGCGATCAAATGCTTTTCATTTGCCAGCGAGGAATGCCGTTCCGTTGTTAAAGGGGTAAAGGGAAAACATATATAAATTTAACTAATAACGAAATGTAATCTTGATTTTATTTTAATAATTACGTTAAGTGCAAGGATTTCAGTAAAACCAATATAAATCCCAGTCGACAAGCCGGAAGGCAAAAGTCCTTTAGTCCGGAGATATAAGGAAAGGAACATTTCGCAAACTATTTTCTTAAGGATTAGAGCTGCAAGAATGAAATAGTGTGGAAGATACTGCCGATGACGAGAGCTTTCCAACAAAGGGTAATGTGCATAGATTGAAAGATATTTTAAGTTGGGGGAGAGGAGGGGAAAGGAGGGAAAATCACTTTTGAGCTCATAACTTGTAAACAATTGTACATATCGAAAAATTGTAAATGGAAATATTATTCGTTATGATAAAGCGATATTTCGCCTCATTTGAATTTTCTTTCTATTTTCAATTGTAAGGGAAATGGGGGGAAATGAAAATTTCACCCCTCCACACACACCATTTCCATTCCCTTTGAGCTGGATAGCCCATCTACGAACTCGACCGAAATTTTCACTATCTATATAACATATCCCACGCTGGTTAAAATCAAATCAAAATTATATATATATATGACTCGAGTCGTGCCATGAGAACACATTGCATAGGTGAATTTTACAGGAACGATCAACCTAAAAGAAACACTTTTCAAACCCTTCAGTAAAAAAAACTGATAGCTCTCTAGAGCTGAACAAACACACGAACTGTTAAGTTTAGAATGTTACAGAAATTATTAAACTTGTGTTTCTATAAGTACAACGTATTGATTCTATAAAACTTTCTTCCTGTGACACAAAATACCACAGCATTTATGCACCTATGGGACAAAAGACATGCACATTTCTTCAGTTAAATTGAAAAACGTGGGCATCCTACGGCGACTTTGCAAAAGTGAACTTCCTTTGACTGGATGCATTCAATTTCTTTTCAATTTAACAAATGCGTGTTTCATGGCTTCTCTCAAGCTCCATTTGCAAATTCTGGATTCATTTCAACCTCAGGGCAATCTGCAAATGAGCCACGAACACCTCCCTAAGTTATCGATTTCTGGCTGCATCCGCTGAGATATGCGATTGAGATGCAGGTTTCAATCATTTCTTTTTATCGAAATTTTATTCAAAGGAGGTTAAAAGGAAACAAATGAGTGATAACCTTCGCGGGAAACAGATGCGTAAAAATGAAAGTAGATTCTGAAACGTAGGCAAATTGAAAAGATGAAAAGATACCAGACTTGTTGCATATATATTGAACACAAAGGTTAGACGCATTTGGATATTTAATACTTCTATTTATTAAATGGAAATTGCCATAAGAATTTTTTTTAGAAACGAATGCATTTCGTTGTGCATTTTGAAACTCATTTAATTTCTCTCTCATATATTAATCTCAAAACATACTTAATGGATACTATTTTGTTTCCATTTGTGCTTTTGCAAATATACAAAGAAAAAGCATTCTAAACGTCAAAAATCTGATATGTAGAGTTTGATGAATCTTCCGAAAAAATATTTTGAATCATTCTATTTGTGAACGATAAATCAGAAACGAACAACTAGAAAAATGAAAGTTCTTGCGTCTTGTACTGTATGATGGAGTCAAACCAGTTAGCAAATCTAAAATGGAAGACCATCTATACTGTTGGATATAAACAAGATAACTGAAGAACGCTATAAGAAAGATGGATAAAATTTGCAAAATTATACAAGAAATTAAGTCATATGTGAGGCGACCAAACCCATCAAAGTTGATTTCTCATGTGTATCTCATGATTTTGATTATTTCATGTAAATGTAAATTCAAAAATCAAAAGGTGAGTAGGATGAATTTCAGATGATGTTAAATCAATCTCAAAATATGTCACAAATTCTTGAAAAATGATGTCATAGAATGTATGCGTGTATGTGAACATAATAACTCAAAACCACAAAGTAAGTAAAATGAAATTTAGTAATAGAACCTGACATTAAATTTGTAAGCGTTTTCAGATTTAAGACTAATCAGTGAAGAGTAAAAGATTCATCTGCTTAGTACACAAAGAAAGCCAAAAGGAAAATATTCCATTGCTAATTCTAGATGTGAGGAGTTATCTAAATTTTTTGTTTATTATGCAAAATTTGATGGATATGCAAGAAAACAAACATTTTGTAAATAAAATCATAAATTCGATGTTAATTTGAAAACAATGCATTTTTGGATAGAAATATGTACTGTATGGTAGTACTACATATTTAAAAATAAAATCTTTTTTAAAATTTTTTAAAAAGATTTTTTAAATTTTTTAAAAAGTCTTTTTTTCTTTTTTTAATTTGTAACAGTGCGAAAAAGTTGCATTTTGTTATAAAAAAAGCAAAAATTAAAACTTTTTGGTAATCGGAACACGTCTTGAAGTGCCGCAAGTTTGATAAAGTTTCATAAATTTGAAAAATTGTGCTCTATTTCAACCTTTTTCTTTAATTTCTTATTTAGAATATCGAATCCTGAATAAAATATTTTGTGTATTTTATTTCTTTTTATTATTAGAACAAACGTATTTAGGAAGTTTAAAACATATATTGAGGATATAAAATATTAATTATTAACCAAAAATGTGCAAGAAATCGACCATTGAAAAAGAAAACATATTGTTTTATAACTTGGGGAATATTTCACTGTTATACTTTTAACTGATGAAAAGTACCTACAAGTACTTTATGTATCGTTGTTATTACCATCAGTAGCTACGATTGGGAAATGTAAGTTGGAAAGGTAGTAAAATGTTTTCAGATAACTAAAAGTATTGGGCAATATAGAGGGTAGACAACAAATTAAAAAATTTAGCTACGAAATTAGCTAGCTCCACCGGATTAGTTTGCTATTTTAAAATTCTTAGTTTAAGGGAGCTAAAGTGAAATAAAATTTAATATCTCCCGCGGGGTGTGGGGAGAAAAGTCGCTGCCACCGATTGCTATTATATAACAAAATGCACTTTGTGTTTTGCCAATGAAAGATAATGAATACGGTTAACGTTATTGTTCGTTATTCTAGTATTTGTTTGTGTTTTACTTGTATTTGGATTTATGACTACACTTGGAACTGTGTATTTATATTAATATTTTTTTATCGTGAAATATTATATTTTAACCGAGGGAGAAGGTTTAGTACTTTGAGATGATACTTACTAGAGATGAGAGCTTTTGCCAGATAAATATAAAAATACAATCCATTATTTCTTGTTGCCTATGATGCTCATGCTATCCACTTAATAAGAACAGTAATAATTGTGTATATTGTTCTTAGTTATAAGTGAAAATGCTCGGTAATGTTGTTATGCATAGTTGCAATATTCACCTCAATGGTATGGGGCACTTGATGGGCAAGACACCTACGGACTTCGAAGAAGATATCGTCGTCAAAAATTATTTTTCGGACAAAATTAGCGCCACAGTAGGTGTCTGCCAACTCATCCGTTTCATCCCTACTTGGTGTGGATTGTGGAATTCAGGTCATAGATGTTACTTTCAGCAAGTCCTTTGAGTTTTCTATTGTAAAAATGGCATTTTGCGGCATCTGTTACTCAGTGTCATGGCAACGAAGGGTGGATATATAGTTGTCTCGAGCGCCATGGAGACTAGGCATCAGTACGTTTTTGCCACTTTTTAAAGCCTACTATATGTTGGAGCGGAAAATTCGACCTCACTGTGCACCATTTGCACATTCTAAGCCACTAATCTTCACCAGGGACGTATTATGACCCAGACGCCAATTACCCTTAATACTTCACTGTTTTTCCTTCAATCTTTCTTTTCTCATTCTAGCACATACTAAAGTGTATATACTCTAGTATTAGTAAGTATTAAAATAAGTATTATATGCTATAAGTATTACTATAAGTCAGTACACTATAAAATATAAATTCATCAAAAAAATTCAACCTGTCAATTTGATTATTTTTCACTTTGTAGACTTTCTTGAGTCAAAAAAAAACATTTTTGGAATTGGGACTATCGGTTTGAATGCTAACAAGATATCTTTAAAATCTGCATCGAACAAAAATAATGTTCTTTGTATTTACTCCAAAATTGTGTATCTGTATCAAATTTTGGATCAAATTCGTCAAGGTGAAAAGGTTCTTTTATAAACAAATGGTCGATATTCTATCCTTAACGATAGAACTAAGGTAAAATGACCTATGTTTGCAAAGGTATTTTAACATGACCTTTTTCAAACTCATCTAAGGAAATACGTTTGTTAATGTTCTTTCATGTCGATAGTACAAAAATAGGGGATTGTCAGAAAAATAAAATTAAATTTAATGAGCTGGCAAGAACTCGCTCCACGAACAAACATCACCTCAAAGTACTTAAAATTCTCCCCCTCCGCCCCGATTGAAATGTAATATTTGAGCACACAAATAAATATTAATATGAATACACAATTTCACAGGCAATTATAAATCCAAACACAACCTTTCGCGAAAAAATACAAGCAGTAGACGAATAAATACTAGAATCAATAACAAAAAAATATGTATTCATTATCGGTACATTGGCAAAACACAAAACACATTTTGTTACACAATAGTAATAACAAGGATACATAAAGTATTTGTAAGCCTTTTTCGTCAGCTAGAGCAATAATTCCATATCAAAAAACAGCATATTTTTTTTTTCACAGTCTATTTCTTGCACATTTTTGGCTAATAATTAATATTTTATATCTTCACTATAGGTTTTAAACCCTCTAAAAATTTTTTGTTCTTGATAAAAAGTACAAAATATTTGATTTGGGCTTTTATACTGCAAATAAGAAATTAGACGAAAAGGTTGAAATAGAGAAAAATTTCTCAAATTTTTGAAACCTTATTGCACTTGCAGCACCTCAAGACATGTTCCTATTACCATAAAATTTTAATTTTTTTTTTTTGCATGGAAAGACAACTTTTCCGCACTTTTACTAATTAAAAAAAAAAGAAAAAAAAAGTTTTTTGTTCCTCCCTAATTTGCGAGCATAAAAATGCCTTGTTTGGGAAAAATTTGAATCATGAATAATTTAGATTATAAAATTAAAAAGAAAAACGTTATTCTATGCCGATTGGCTCTCGATAAACAGTAAGATGTTGTGCTCGCAAGCATAACGGTGCGCGGTTTGGGCCGTCAGAAAAAATGCGTTCAGGCGAGTTCGAAAAGTGTCTGCATCACTTTTTCTGAATAACGACCATAAAGAAAGTTTCTGAAATTGTGGAACCACACTTATAGAACAAGAGTATTTTCTGCGCTCCGTGATATCAGAGAGATAGATATAGACATTTTTCGACGATACTTATTTTCGGAATGAAACTGAATATCCATATAAAATTTTTACCAGATTATCAAACATTTTTCTCAAATTAAAAAAAAAAAAAATTATAAATAGTTTTCAAAATATATTCCATTTTAATATTTACTTCTGATCTAATTCAGCAATCTTCACTTAAGACAGCTCATTTCATGGGAATTCTTTTTGCTTCTAGAGCTCCATCTCTATATTTTTAATCTCTGATCAATGGACTTTTATTTAAACAGGGAGCTCCGAGTTTCGCACTTTCTCTCTACTCCCTTCCTTATCCGGTAAGAAGGTCATCTTCGTGATATAATAACATATTCTTTGTGGCCAAACAATAAAAATATTGTTATGCACATTTGGCACATTTTTATAATTTTGATGACAAATCAATTGGACTGAAAAGAATTTTCTATGCTGAAAAGCTATAAGACAGTCGATCAAACCATTGAATTCCATTCATATTTCTTGTTCCCCAATAGTGTCGAGAGAAGAATATTAACGAAGACCAAATCAATCTAATCTAGGGTTAATGTCTTAACCCTATGAGCCCATTGCCGCCTCAAACCGCCCGTTCGACAGAAGCCGGACTCAGGCGGTTTCGGGAGCCTGGGTGAATTTTTGAGGAAAAATGTAGGTCCTTTCTGTGTTGATAATTAATCGGGCAACCATAGGTGTCGACCTCCTGGAATTTCTGTCAAGAACGTGACAATTCCATTCTGTTTTTGTGAGCGAAAATTCACTCCAAGTTTTGAGGCAATGGAATTCTCACTCTAGCCGGGTTCAGAGAGGTAATGGCATCAAAGCAAAAGATGGTTATTTGTAAGCAATTTTTAATGAATTCTATAATGAAACATGGTTACAATATTGGTCCAAATAATTTTAATAAGATGTCCCTCTCCTCATTGACTTCCTCTCAGACTTCCATTATATCGCGATTTTCAGTGTTTAGATTCGGCATATAATGAGCAGAATCCTTTTTCATACCTTTACCCTTCAACTGAATGGGCCTAAAATCGGAAGAGGGTCTATGATTTCAGTGTCAGCTGTGTGTGTGTGTTGTAGTGTAAAGTAAAGTAAAGTATCGATAGCTCATATCAATATTTATTTATCTAGCTTGTTGGGGTTTTGAATTAGACAGACAAACATTTAGCCAGCAAACGGAACTTATCTAAAGCTAGACCAAGATTTCCAGTAATAATAAGGAAACAATAAGCTAAGTTTCATCCATCTCACTGGTTGCGTTTTGCAATGATCGTATTGATATGAACACTGACGGACAGAGAGACGGGATTCTGGTTGATGAATTTCACTGAAATCTTACTCACATTTTGGTACAAGGGAAAACCAAATTTCATTATTTTTTTAATCTAGCTTGTTAAAAAATATAAGACATAGTTACAATTTTTTTTTCGGGATCAAGAAGTTTGAATTGTGGAGATTCATCATAATTTCGAGTTCAAGAGTCTTTTATTTATTTATTATTTTACAGTTATTATTACGGTACTTCGTATACGACGATAAAAGAAAAATACAGATATTATGAATGCTTAACATGGGTATTTTGAACTTATTTTTTATGCATAATATTATGTTCTAGATAAAAGGTAGATATTTAAAAAAACTAAGAAAATTATATTATCCTAGTGATTTTTCATTAACTGTTGTAAACAATTCTATGAAGGTAGTGAGAAAAATAATTAAATTTCCGTGCTTCACCCGACAATATTTTAATGCTTATTCTCCATTACACGAGTCTCAGATTTATTTCACACCCATGTCGAATTATTTCATTTGTTCAGGCTTATTTTGTAAAAGATTCCCATAAGGGTACAAATGTCATTAAGTTCATTAAAACTTGGATTAAATCTTAATAATCCTGAAATTGTCTTGGGAACAAAAGCAATAACAAGACGTTAAATTAATGTTAAATATCAGTTAGTTTCTTCGCTCCAGAAATAGGCCTTAGGTTAAGAGCCAGATTTATGACAGAAGATATTTATACGAGATCACATGGGATGTTGGGACCAAAGAATATTATAGTTATAAGAATTAAAACAAAATTATCATAATTTCAACAATCTCTAGAGTGCGTAAACGCTTTAATATTTGCATGAATATTTATGCTTTTGTATGTAACAGGCATTTTAATTAAAACTGAGCCTTTCCACAGATATGTTGGTCCCTATGACTTTATGGATGGATACATAATTCTTTGTGAGCTAATGTTTATCTTACGAAGCAAGTTTAATTTATGCATTTTATAAAATTTGAAACTGAATATGCTTTCTGCTATATTATTGAATGATCTGTTCATTGAAGTTATATTCAAATCGAATACATAATAAGCCAAGCATGTTCTATTATTAATTGTTTTTTACATATTTAAACAGTTCCAGAGACGCGTTAAAATACATGAATGCAAATTTTGGTTATGCTGTCGATGTGGAGTCCCTTTATTTATATAATAAGCCTTTAGTTGAACTGAGTTCAAAATATTATACTTAAATATAAACAATACATTTGCTTTATAAGTCAAAGTTAATTATTTTACTTGGAATATCTTTTGTATCATGTCATGCGTGCAGTCATCTGTATTGTCAGCTTCGTTTCGACTAAATATCTAGATGACATTTTTCGTGGTTATTTTTATTCACTACTTCTGAATCCCGGGGGCTACTGAAATATGAAGGTAGTACGTAGAACATTATATAAGTCGTTGCCTCACATCCCCTGTCATGCATGATTGTCCAAATAATGGTGCGGAATTGTGCTTACCTCCACCCGTGATGACTTGGAATGTACTCTTACTGCCGAGAGATTGGAACCGTGGTCTGGTGTTGGTATCAAGACTTACCCTCAGTTCTGATTAACCGTCGTAAGATCATACGTCAACTTTCCTTAGATGTTCTTGCACAGGGAATATCTGCGTTTGGACTTTGATTATTAATGACCCTCAATGCTTACGTGAAATTTAAATGCGTAACTGGCACTCTGGTACCATTTCTCTTGGCCACATTTTTCATTTCAACATCGTCGCAAAAAGCTAAATAAATCATAGAAATCTTTTATGTAGTACGTTCGTTTTGTATGCTGTATTCTATCAGTTGAATAACAACAACATATAAGATCTTATTCAAACCTACTTTATGATTAGTTCCATTAAAAAGTAGAAAATTATATGATAATATAAAAGATTATATGGTATAATTTATATATATATATATAGTATATATCAAAACTCACTATGAAACAAAAAAAATCAAAAACACACAGAAACAAAGGATAAAAAAATGGAATTCAAAATTAAATATCCTGAGAAAATATCATGGATAATATATATATAATAATATACAAAGCCATACGAAATAACAATACACAAAAATCAAAAACATTACAAGAAGATAGAGGACAATTATAAACAGCACGAAAAATTGAAATATACTGAAGCATCTGAGTTGCCGTCAGGAAGCAAAGCCCACTATGATAGTTATTATTATATATATACTATACGGTTCAACGGTTGATACTGTAAATATGGCTTACAAATCATTCTTATAAAAGTTAAATTTTGTAAATCGAAACTCTATGAAACTGAAACATAATATTGGCAAAAATTATTACGAATCTGTATATTTTCTCTGACAGAGTACTAATTTTCAGTCTCGTCCATTCTGACATCTAGAATTGAGCAAGTGCTAAAACCTATATTGTGCAAGTGGTACAATAAGCTTGAAAAAAGTAGATTGCATATTCAAATACTCTAAAGCATCATTAGATAGAATACGTTGTGGACAATTTATGATCTTTCATTGATTCTGAAAATTAATATTTTTCAGCAAAAATCAAAAATCCACATCACAATGTCACATGTTAATGCTCGACTAAATATGTCATTTCCATTCGCATCCTTATGTTAGGATTGATTGCATAAAATTCATTTAGACGTATAGGGTTTGCATCGATGCGCTGGATTACAACTATACCATAAGCATGGCTTGAAAATTCTATTGTGTTCAAACACAAGACACACTAAAATGTAGATGACTGGCTAGTGTAGTATGGTCAGACGTGAATCCACGCTTCCGTTGATTATATTTCAGGGTACGATCCCGCATCACCGGGAGTGAATATGATCCGTAATGTGCCATATAATCACTTGCAGCTCAGGGATGTAGGATGCAAGCTTGACTAGTGTATTTGCGGTGACGAACCTCAGGTCGCGTTAAGCAGTGAACACAACTGATACATCGTCACACGCTCAGATAAACGCTTAGTTTTCCCCCCCATACTTTGATAATAAGGGAGTTTTTTTTCCGACTGGCGTTAAGTGCTGTTTATCTTGGAGTTTTTATGATCCAAAAACACGTCTGTCTTTAATCCAGCCATATGATCTAGTACTTCTGCCCCAGACATAATCTTGTGATTGCCTCAGCCTACGTGGTGAGAACTTTAACGTCATCAACAAATTTGGAAACTAGAATATATTGTCTAGCTGAATATTGCATCGCTTCATGTAGCTCACTAAACAGAATAACAATCCAGACTTAATGAGAATGCAAGAAAACCATTGCATAAGTTATCAGCCCCATTTTGATGTGACCCCTGTAAGTTTCGAGTTCTATGAGCATATGTAGGTTCGCAGAGGTACAATAAGTATTACCTCTTATAAAACCCTTGGCTAAGGGGACCAAATAAACCAGAAGTAATCAGTTGAATGCGGGGAGAGAACTTCACTTGTGTCTGGGTACAAGTAGTTAAACCACACGTATCAAAGGTAAAAAAATTTCGGTACAACAGTTTACGTCCGTTATTAAAAGGTTAAACCTATTATACAATCCTTTTGCCTACCGTATTTATTATAACCGACTAAACTTAAAACTTAAGCGACAAAAATGCCAGAATAAGAGTCCAGACTTGGTTATTGGATTCTCGATTGAAATTAAAGAATCTCTATGACGTAACACGTCGTAGTTCAATATTCTGATTGCCCTGGCCTATGGCAGAGTATTATCTCTAAGTAAAAACCTAGGTTTGTAATTTTTTGATGAGGTACTTATAGTAAAGAAAATATGCAAAAAAATGAATTGGTATAAATGATATCAAACAAAGAAATATTAATGAATTTCGAATTAGAATAATAAGGTTCTGTTTAATTAAGAATCTTATTTTTCTGCATTGCAAAAGCTCTTTGCCCTTTTCTCTCAGATTTTACGCAAGGTCTTTTATCCACAAGAAATGTTTTGCTGTTAATAAAAGTCTTAATAAATAATCTAAAAATAGCAAATAACATGTTAATAATAGTTCAATTAATATCTTCTTGACAGAACAAGCTATGATTCGATGCAAAATAATAAACAAAAAACTTTAAAATATAAGTTCTCAATCATGTAATTGTGTTATTCAGAAGAGCATTTTTCAATTATCTTTGAACGGTTTCTTCAGTAAAGATTTTCAATACAATATGAAAATAATTAATTGATTAAAAAATGAATATCTTTCGAAGAAATTTATAACACTCTTGAACTCTAATTTAATATTTATCCGTACGGACGTTACTTTGTTAGAGGATCTGTTTTAATATATATAATTAGATACAATTGTTCTTGGAATGTAAGGTTATTTTATTGCTCTGGAGAAAATTATATAACCTCTTAATATTGATTGTTTCAGTAAAGTTTTACTTTTTATATTGAAAATTAAACTGAAATTTTCTTTGATATCTCTAGAAGATCGACCTAGAGGAATCAATCAAATTCAAGAAACGTCTAAGTGAATTACTTCCAGGCCTTTTCTCTGGGTACAAACAATTTTTTTATATGCTAACAATGGTGTTAATGTCTATCATAAGAAAAAATAGTAAGAACTGGTTATGTACTGTCTGCTGTCTCATAAGGTACCAACAAAACTTTTGCATATAAATTACCAAAAGACCACAACACCTAAGAAAAAATAGTGTCTAAAACTTAAAAATATGGCTTCCGTAAGAGGAAACATTCAGCGCAGTGAGCGCTTGAAAAGGATGCCATAAAAGGATCTCCTTGTACAAGGAATTAAATGTTAATTTTAACAATGGTGGAAATCATCAGGAATATAATCTTTATTTAGGAACGATATAAACTTTCTACCAATCTATTTTATCACTTTTACATACAAAATATGACATGAATAGCATAGTACAATTCCCTAATTTATATGCAGACAGAAAAATGTTCTGAACAAGATATCTTACATTTGCCAGCAATTTAACTTTCGAATCGAACCTAAAGATATTCTTCTTTAAATCAATTCTTGTATTAAAAAATTTCTACGTTTAAAACTAAAATGAAATGATTTTTTCTCCTAATAATTTAGCATTAAAGTTCCCTTTCTGTTTCAAGAAGCATATATTTATAAATAAAATCTCATAAATTATAGGTTAATTTTTTTCCATTTAAATAAAAGGTATTAATATTCCTATAGTTAATCTACCTAGAAATTAAAATTCTGCAAGGTTTTTCCTGATTTGGCTAAGATACATGATTTTAAATAAGAAGAAAACCCAAATAAAAATGTCATGATGACACTTAGTGTAAACCTATACTTTATAAGTGTGAGGCAAAAAAAAATTAAAAAGATACATTTTTTTAACATTTTCCACGTTTAGCACTGTGCTCACATTACATCCTGTGGAGCTAGTCTCTTTTAATGATACGTGGGTGACCTGGAATTTATGGTATGAATCGACCGATTTTCGGATGGCCCCGCATGAGCCATAATTGTCTGGAAGATGGTCATTCCTGAAGTGAAAATATTTAAGGGAGGCAATACGTTCTGAAGTCTCCTTGATGTTGAGTTATACCTATTATTTCTTCCATGGTGAAAGAGAGCTAGCAGGTTTACAACCCTGTGCGCAAAGTTGCATGTTTCTAGGTAAAAATAATTTGGCTGCTCATTTGTGTTTGACATTTAAAACTGCTTTTTAAATATTGGTGAAAATGTAACTTTATTCAACTAATCACACTGAAGGAAAATTTTATTAGAAATTTATGACGAGATTGTGTGTAACAATAAAACACATGATACATGATGCGTTTCTTCCTTTTCACTGAACATTTTATTGTGATTTCAAATAACATTTATATTTATCGGTGGTCATGTTCCTCACACACATTTTAAGAATTTATCATTGATTTTAGAGATTCCTTTGATATTAATTCCCTTTACAGAATTCTATAGATACAGAAATTCTTTCTGTAAAATTATTCTATGCCACCATTATTAATTACAGTGGTACCACGATCATCATCAACGGTCTAGTGGCTTAATGCACGATATGTCTGAGGAAAGATTATGAATAGGAGGAATAGGGTTATAAGTTCTATCTACAACCTGAAATCTTGATGGGGCATTATTTGAAAGCTGGTAGATTCACGCGCTATAAACGAATATCTTGCTGATACGAATATTGCTGGAGTTTCCTAAGTTTTCCTTATGTAAAAAAAAAAAAACTACGGACTTTTTTTTCCAAAAGTACCCAGAAACCAGATATTGAGTTGCCAAATTTCACCTTCAACCGCTATTCGTGTTTTGGACACTTTTACCAAGAGAAGATGCCAAACCTTCCCTTTATCATGATTATATGATCACATGGATTTAGCTAGATGTGATAGAAATAGCTCCTAATTGGAGCCGCCACTACCACGAATTTTTTTTTTTGTCCTTAAATACTTCCATCTATGCACAATGAACGATTTTCGCGGGATATGATATGCAAAATGTTTCTGCACAATTAATTTATTTTCATAGATATGATATGTCAAAAGTTTCTTGCTAGAAATTAGCAATCTAAATAAAAAGACTTTTAGGGAATATTCTTATAGAAATTTAAGCGTTAAATTGAAAACATCTAGTATCAACAGAATTATTATATCTTTAGAAATAACAACTGATCAATAAAATATTAGTAATGATATTTCTGTATCTAAAATATGATTCATTTAATTTCTGAATTTATATTTTGACATGCAGAGTTTCTTAATGAACGGTAGCATATATTAATACTGCTTCCAGAATTTCAAGTAATTAGTGTGAGAGTTATGTACATTTATCCATGCCACATTGAATAAATTGTTCAGACGAGATTATAAATTCATTAAGAAAAATTCAATCTTTAAAACAAAATTAAAGAATATATTGCATTGTTGGTATTCATTATACTTGTAAAGGGTAATTTACACTAGTTTTATACATAAAGAGACAACTATAGAAATGTTCAAATAAATTATTGCACTGCGTAATGTGGATATTTTTTTATTTTAGCTGAAATGGTTTTTTACATAATCATAATCACATGAGCAATTTTTTTCAATAAAACATAAATAAAAATATTCTAATTGTTTTGTAAGCAGGATATTTCCAAACATAGTTTCCTCCAGAAAATCTCCTTAGCCTCCAACGACAATTCTATAATTTAAACACAGGAACTTATATTTTTGAAGACAAGTTAAGGAAATAAAAAAATGACCTTTTTCCAGAAATTGCTTTTTTTTTCCTTCTTTGGAGTGTTACACCTGTGCTCACATTACCTCCTGTAGAGTTGGCCCTCTTAATGATACATGGGGCGCACCGGAATTTATGGCAGCGAGTCGAACGACCATCAGATGGCCCCTGCACCAGCTTCAATTATTCTGAAGTGATGTCATTCCTGAAGAGATAATATTTAAAGGACATATCGTCAGAGGTCTCCTTGATACAAAGTTATGCTTCCATAACCTGGCGGTGAAAGAGAATGGGCAGGTTTGCATCAATTTAGTGTGCATTAAGTCATATGTACTCATATATAAAATATGTTAAAAATATTTGCTGGCTGCGTTTGTTTGTCATTAAATATTACTGCTGAGTTATATATGGCTGTTAAAATAAACCAAATTGAAAAGAGAAGAGTGAGTAATAAAGCATACATTATAAAATTATCATTATGAGCGCTCTTTATGTGTATTTTTGATTTTTATAATATTTATTTTAAAGTGTTTTTTAATGTAATTTATTTAAATATTGATGCTTATTATTTCATGCTAATAATCCTTATGATGCATAATTTTATAAGTTAGACACCATTTCTGCTAGATATTTTTTCTCTGTACCAAGACATATTTTGAAAAATGATTTTTAGCAGATTTGTGTTACTAGTTTAATTAAATGTTTGGTTTAATTACTTGGAATCTAAAATTTTCTTTCATTGTATACAATATATTTTCATTTTTATTTTTTATAAAAATAAAATACAATTTTAAAAAATTTCGATCTGATTATGGTGTAAGTATCCCTTTAAATAATCCATTAACTGCCATTTTTACAGAATAATCAGCTTAAATAAAAGTTTAATTAGAGTGTACTAAAATTTGATCACAAAATATTCTTATTAAAAAGCAGTCATTTTATTCCGTAAATCTATTTGTATTTGATACATAGGAATTTAATTAAATTTTTTATAATGATAAATATTTACACAGTTGTCTTCATATATTTTAATCTCTTACTGCCAAAATAAAATGTATTACAAGGCATTATATAGAATAATGCGAGAATAACCGAAATTCATTGTAAATGTAATCTGCCTTTACAATTGTACGTTGACCCTGAAGATATTTCTATGTTCATGTACATTTTAAAAAGGGAAGTAGTGCATTAAGTTTAAGTTTACGCATGGAAATAAATTTAAATAAAAGCAGTTTTAAAAGAATGCTTTGTTAGCATACAAAAAAAGAATATATTATTTTCAATTTTATTCTTCTGCTTTTAATCCCAAATTTATAATGCAGTGTCAAAATTATCATGGCTATTGAAATCATTTTTCCAGAATCCACTGACAGGTTGGTGCCATTCCTACAGAATCGAAATTTAATGAAATTAATCGGATGAACTGATAATTAAGTTCTGAAAAAGTTAAAAATAGTATACTGTCATCGAAAAAAACACACAAGTCTAAAAGTTTCAACTCAAAATTTCCCAAATGAGTGAAAAATCGATTACAAAATTCCACTTACAAATATGAAGCAAATCAAGATCATAAAAAAAAGTGTGTAAGCAAAGACTATAGCATATGTAGGTAATTAACACATTCTGTTGATTGATATCAGCATTTTGTTAGGTGTATTCTCGAACTATATATTATCTACCATAGAATATTATTCACTTTTAGTAAAAAACTCAAAAGAGGTTTAGTACCATTATTTAATATCTTTTAAAACTTGTGCTGAAATAACATGTTTTTTTTGTATTATTAAAACAATATTTTTCTGTTTTGAATTTTCATTTTTGATTGATCATTTTTCACGAAGCAAAAAAAATGAATTGAATGTCAAATAAAGAAAAATATGCTTAAAGGAGGACCTTAGCTTAATTTGAAACATTAATTAACTGAAATATATAAGTTTACGAAAATAAACAAACCGTTTTCACACCGAACGAAAAGGAGCTTATACAAAACTAATAGAAGATAACATTATGAATGTAGGTTTAGAAAAAAAATGCATTTGATGAAGAAGAAAAATTATTAGGAATATGGGCACAAAGCTTTGAAAAAAAAGATTTTCAGCTCTAAGTCACAGATATGCTTCTTTCAGCTATTTCAAAAAAAGAATTTTAAAAAGAAAACGAGTATTTCTTTTGACCGTATAAGAAGATCCTCTAAATTAACTTTTGTACAAAAGATGCTTTTTTCCCCTTAATGGTAAATTGGAAAGATCTGTGGCTCCTTTTTTTGTGAAGTTTTTTTAATAAGCCAGGTTACGAATTTAATATGTTACAAAAAAAGAAGTATACGGAATTTCGCCTCATGGTTAGCTTCAGAGGAAAACAAATTATAACGACCTTCTGTAAATGGTTTAATGAAAGTGATGTGGATGTACTACGGATATACTTCTAAGGTAAATGAAAAAATAACCATGTGTTTATAAAAGCGGCAATAAATGCAATATGTATAAATAACGCATAATATTTTACCATATCCCCATTTGGCTTAAAATAGAATATTGAGACAGATGCAAAAAATTAAAATTTTGTCTGTAGATTAAATTTTACATTACGTAATAACTACACTGATCTTAGCCAAAAGCCGATAGCTAACACACTATGTATCATAACATTTAAAATTAAGTTTAATTGTGGTGAAATAGATATTTAATTAAATTTTAATTTTAACTGATTGTGAGTGTACGCGGTTCAGAGAGGTGTTAATGTTAGGCAGGTAAGTTAATATTATTTCATAAATAGCGCATTTCGAATAAAAAATTTAATATGCATCGAAGATTAAAATAAATTTATCAAAAATAACCTATTGTATATTAAACTTTGGAAAAATTATGTATTGATTTTAGAGAGAGGGAGGAGATATATGCTGGCCCATGATGTAATTTGTAACCCGTCTTGGAGACGGGTATCGCTTAGGTATCGTAATCTGGCGAATATCCTAGCTAAAGCTGTGACGGATGAACTGCTGATTATGAACGTGTTTATTAAATTGCTCTTTTATATAAAAAAAATTAAATGTTGGTGTTGGAAGTTGCGTGTCTTCGTCTAATAACTCCTGATATACATGAAGCACTGGGCGACAAGTCGATTACCGTTTAGGCATTTGACGTACTACAAAAAAGATAGACACATCAAACTGTATAGATATTTAAAAAATTAGTGATCTATTTTTTATTAAAACTGGCTATTTTTTTGAATTCAAATATAGTTGCGTAATTTTAAGCCATTAATTTTGATACTTTTACCCGAAAACTTGTAATAAATAAGTAAATATATATATATATATATTAATAAAAGAAAACATAGAAAGAAAACATTAAAAACACGTTGTAAAAGAAAAACCAAAATAATAATAAAAAGGAACAAAAACGCCAACGTCAGGGACGCGTCATCAGCAAGGGAAATCCCGAACGGGCGCAAGCATAAAATTCGGTTTTGTTTATGTTTGTATATATATATAAAACTTGTTATTTCTGATCTTACATAAACAAAGTAAACAAGACATATCATGAAGCCAATCCTATACTAAAAATTCATAATTTAAACAATACAGCCAAATCTAAAACAAAATCTAAAGAATTGAAAATACTATAGATACCATGAACAAAAATTAAATTTAAACATTTATGTCAACATGTAAAAAACTCTGTTGTTATTAAAAGTATTGAAAAAAGGCAATCCATACATATGGAGTTTTCAACAATTAATATAGCAGCTTGGCTGTGGACAAGCTTAAGCCAGGTTAAATTAATTTTGCTGTACAAACCATCCCTGTTACTATAGTTGTTGAAAAAACAGACAGGGTAATTTACCCTAAAATGAAAGAATTTAGGAAGAAAAATCATACACTAACCCTAACTAGAAAACATAACTATATGGAAAGGATTAAAATTCAAGATAAAAATATGTAAAACAACAATATATTGCACTAAAAACAATAAATACATCTTTCAATAAAATACCCATACTTATTCATTAAACATTAAATAATCAGTGTCTGTACCTATCCTTACCAGGATTCAACACTTTTAATAAATACCGCCACTTATCCTCACATCACATATTGCCACAACAAGATTTCCAACAATGAAACTACAAAATTGACCAAATGAAATAATTAATTATGAAATTAAAGAATTAGTAAGAATTTTAAAACAATCTCAAAACCAGTTAATAAATGTAATACACTTAGTTATCTAAAAAATACTTGAAAATTGGAAAAACTGTCTATTATAAAGAATATTTCAATTTAAAAATCGTGGCACCATCTATGTAATAAATTTGAAACCAGTAAAACAAGAACCAAATTAGAAAAAAATTTACACATGTAGTTGCACATGTCTTTACAGGTAAAATATGAATAAACACAAACCTACCAGCAAAGAATTAAAATATTCCATGAAATACCAATACGAATGCATTATTCTAAATGACCTAAATATTTCTTATCTATATAAACTCTTAAAAAACTATTTGGTATTCCATATACCATTGCATATCAATAATTTTTTTATGTTCTTAATTCTATTATCATTGCCTGTTAATAAATTATTATTTCTAATTATATAATTTTTCACTAAATTCTTGAAGACAAAAATGCTAAGATTACTATCCCAATAAGGAAATTTATTAATTTGAAAATTAAATGCATTTCTTTTATCAAAGATATCTGTTACTGTTTTATTATCTATAATTTTTATATCTAGATCTAGATATTCTGCAGCTAATTCATTGTCATTAGTTTTTATAAGTTTTAAATAATCTGGATAGAAATTAATATGTGGCTTAAGATCTATTTCTTTATTGAATAATATCAAATCATCTATATAACGGAAAAATATACTGTGGCTATAATTAGTAAAGTCTTTCTCACAGTAATGTAGGTAAATATTTGCTAAGCTATTACTAGCTGGACCTCCTTGAGGTAATCCTTTAATTTGATGGAAAATCCTATTATCAAAAAAGATATAGTTTTCCATAAGAACAAGATTAATAAGATTTTTAAAATTAGTAATGCTAATATCTTTTTAAGATCAAAATATTTATGTATATTTACTAAGGTATTAATCAAATCTTCAATCTCTATACTATTAAATAAATCTTGGAGGTCATTTGTATATACACTAGATATTTCTACATTTTTAATCACATTTAATATCTCTACACTATTATTTACTATAATTGTATCTTTTTGCTTATTTAAATTCTCTATCACTGTGTTTTTGTATTTTTGTAAGAGTTTGCCAGATTTTGTGATATAAGTATTGCAGCCATTATTAACGCTTCTAAATTTAAGAGGACTCTTGTGAAATTTTGGAGTAAGAAAGATGTGAGGATAATCTTTTTTAATATAATTAATTCCCAGTTTTTTATGGAAGGCATGAATTCTATTAGATATTTCTCTGTCACCTAATTTTGTCTTTTTATAAATATCGCTGTTAATAATATGATCATTAAGTATTTTTTTGTAAAAATATTTACATATTATAGCAAAATTACTGGGCACTTTGTCTAAATAGACTATTACAAATTCTGTTTGCAACTCTTCAATTTTATTTTAATATCAGGATATCTAATATAATCATTAGATTTAAAATTATAGTTAAAAAGATCTAATAAAGTTTTTTGTCTAAATTCATTAAATGCCTCTAATGGCAGACTATACTTAATCGCCATGTTTAAAATAAATTTCTCAATATCTTTTTTAATTTGCTTTTTAATAATTTCATTTCTATTAGCTATAGCCATACGATGATTTGTACCTTTACTCATTAACTCTCTAAGTTGTTCATTTCTAACAATATTCAAATCTCCAGTAATTACAAGTCTATGATCTCCATTCAAGAAATCATTATATTTTATACAGTTGCAATCATCACTCTTATTACTTTCTTTAATATTATTATAGTTAAAAATCATTCTGCCTAATTGTTTGTTATATTTAAATGCACGTTTAATTTTAATATTTTTTATAAGGAAGCAATTAATTTACAGCAGAAAATTTACATCTGTCATATATATATATATCAAAACAAACTTAGAAGCACAAGACAAAAACTCAAAAACAATCAAGACACAATGGCAAAAAATAGATAAAAACCAAAATAGAATTGAAAAATATCATAGCGAGCCGCACGTCAGGAGGGAAAGCTCGCTCATGATATTAATTTGTGCTTTTTTCTGCTAACGACAAACGAAATCCGTTAAAAAATGCCGCCATCCCCTAAAAAAGCACAAGACAATTAAAATGTAAGAATTCTTGAATAAAAGATAAATACATTTTAGATGATTTAAAAAGAATCGAAAGCAAAAAGTCCGAATACAAAAGACCTAGAATAAAATAAATAAAATAGTAGTATACACAAAAAATAATAAAATAAAAGCGAAATACGCTTACCATGGCCAGGAAAAAACTAGCGTGTCCGTGAGGACCACGAGGAGAATGGACGCCAAACCAGTTATTCCTGTTGCCAAACCGAGGAAGAGGAAGAGAAGGAAAAAAAAAGGCTTTGTCAGTAGCTCCGAAATCACTGCTTGAGATATACCATTCGGGAATACCATTATTTAAAAGTTGATCATACAAAAGCTTTAATTGTCTAGATTTTGAAACTTCGTTCGAACAAATAGATCTAATGAGAGAAAATTGAGAGAGAATAGTGTTTCCATAAATTTTAATAGAAATATTAGAAGACCAATATGAAAGTCGGTTGACACAAAAATTAAAGTCCATTCTTTTGTCAAAAATATCGATACAAAAGTTATTATCAACAAGTTTAATACCCAGATCTAAAAAATCCGCTTCAAACTGATTACAGTTTGTTTGTTTAAGAAGCAAGGCTGAAGGATAAATATTTTGCCACGTAATAGTAAATGATCCATGATTAAAAACAATAAGATCATCTACGAATCTGAAAGCCTGAGGATGAAGAAGTAAATAATTCTTCTCAAAATAATAATGAATATATATATATATATATATATATATCAATGCCATGAAAGTCAATCAATGTCAAATTTAAATGGATAAACAAATTCTGTAGTTTATCAGTAAAAGCGTATAGATACTTATCGGGGTAAATAAGTGAAATCTATACGAATCGCTAAAAAATTAGAGCAATCATATTGCTTTCTGAGAACAGTGTTAGCATAAAGCTAAAAGCACTGCCTTCACCCAGAGCATTATGATTGAGCAAGAACTCGAATTCGAATGAAATACGAAATATTAAAAATTATTTTACTTACCCAAAACTGAGGGATGCAGCCAACGAGAGATAGGACAAAGAACTAAACGGTGTCGTGTACGGTCTGGATGTTTACGAAATATCAAGTTACTTTCTCTTGTGCCAAAATTCGAAGGTTGAGGGAAGTTTTGAATAAGATTAAGATACCGATGGAAACAAGGATGAAAGCGATGACGATTGAATAAACGTTGCAAATTAAAAATATGTTGATGAAAAAGGAAAAATGGTAACAAAAGGGTGTATTGAAAAATCATATATTGTAAATTGGATATTGTAAAATGAAGGAGAAAAAGGTAAGTGTTAAATAATATTTGAATTTGAATTCCATTAATAAACAACTAAAATATGCATTTTCTAGGTAATCACATTAGACCTATCTAGCTTATGAGACCCTGCCACAGTATTAAAACTACGCCAGCATAGCTCTAATGTGCAATCCTTTACTTAAATCTTAAAACAATTAATTAAAGGTTCGTAGAAGGAGGAAGGAATTTTACTACTATTAAGGTTATTGATGAAGTGCTGAATTTGTTTCTTGAATGAATGTTTTATTGTATGTTTTGTTAATTCGTATTAGTTGATTAATGATAGTACTTTTGTAAATTTTAGAATAGATATTTGAGTTCCAAATTATATCTATTGACGTTGAATTTAAACTCGTTTTTTTTGTTATAAATATCTATTTTTAATGTATTTTGGCGATCAATAACTAAATTCAGAAAAATAACAGGTTCTTGATATCTATTGGTTTTGATTAATTTAAGGGGAGTTGGAACACTAAATCCGCTAACCCTACCCCTGTTACTTCGGTGCACCTCTTCTCAAAATCTGTAATAGAGTGATGTTTGAAATTTTTTATAGAAGTAAAGTGCAATATTCTCATTATACTGAATTTCTATCTTATTCCTTTATTTTAATTTCAATATTATTTTCTTTTTTAGAATTTAAGTTAACCATAAGGTATCCGTTTCCTGATGTTTACTTCATTTGAAATAGTATTTCTTCGATTAAAGTATTAATTTCTTGTTTGGTTATCGCTCCTTTTGTATAGAGGTTTCTTTTGTCTTGGTCTCTGTATTTGTTTATTATTGTTTTTATATATTGTTACGAAAATCAATCCAGTTGAGTGTGCGCTGAAAACAGTCCAATAAGCAGAATAACGGAAAATGACTCTTTATTCTCGAATATTGCGGAAAACACGAATCGCAGGTAGCAGGGAAAACAGGACTTGCCCAGATTAGCAACACAAACGTACAGCAATTCACTAATAAGAACAGCAACGGCACTTTTAATACAGCTCGGCGTCTAACAGCTTACTAGCTCGAACAGCGGATGAAACTCCAAAGACAGATTCCAAAGACATTCACACTCCAATGGCAATCGAAGTCGATCAACGCGTTCAAAGTCGATCAACACATTCAAAGTCGATCAACACATTCAAAATCAATCAACACATTCAAAGTCGATCAACACATACAAAGTCGATCAACACATTCAAAGTCGATCAACACATTCAAAGTCGATCAACACACACACTACTTTGTGATCCGAGCACAGTCCTGTTATAGTCTCCCCGACAGGCCGTTACGTCACATGGAATCATCTGGATAAATCCGGATCTCGGCCGATAATGAAACTTAATGTTTGACATATTGCAGGTTTACATTAAATGGACTTTTCGAACTGCAAAGCTTGAAAGCCACTTTTTTTAAACTTAGGTGGTTTTACTTTATATTGGGAAATTGCCACAAAATCTTGCCTCAAAAGTCGGGACAGCAAGGAAAACTAGCTACACAAGTAATGACATTATTTCATATAAAATGTACACTCATTTTTACAAGAGAAGTAATGGGAAACAAAAACAAAAAAAGCATTTCCACTACGTTAATGTAGACAAGGAACTGAACAAGTGCAAGGCTACTATAAGAAAGAGGGTTAAATGTCTCTAGCAATTTAATGTTTAAAACTACTTTGTTAAAGGAGCTATAAATATAAAATTATGCATAAGAGATTCAGTTGAAATTTATTTCTGGTGATCTAGCTCGTCGCTGAAGGCGGCTAGTACTAATAATAATAGAATGAGATTTTAACAATAATTATTTTCATATATTTATAAATATCATGATAAATATGTATCATGCACAGAAAATTAAAAAGGATCGGGTTGTTCATCCATATACTGCTAAGTAAATAATATAAAATCTGTCGCCAGAAGGAACACGAAACAAAAACGCTTTGCGTCTTCAGAAAAGCTAATCAACGAAGTGCATATTATTTATGCATTAAATAAATATTCCTGAAAGCTGTACTTCTTATATGGTTAGAATTCCATATATAAGATAAATTCTCTGTTAGTAATGTACCTTATAAAGCAGAGAATGATAGCATGGAAGGAACTATTTAATAAATGTTCAGCTATATCATGTGCCATGTTTTGTTATTCTAGATTATAGTGCCGTCATTTTTCTTTATTTTATTCATCATTTCCTCTTTAGTAATAAAGTGATGAATAATAAAATGCCCAGTTAATAAAATTAATCCTGCAAATACATATTTCATTATTTCTATACAAGACCCAAAATCTGAAATTTTCTGACAAAAAATGAAATATGTTTCAGAAATCTTTTAATAATTTAAGTAAAAAACGTTAAATAAAAATAAAAAAGACTGATAAAAAATTTAGAATATTCAGTGATCTATTTTTAACGAGTTAGCTTTCAGTATATTTGAAATGCGTCTTTTATTAAACAGAATATACTGAACAATTTACAATATTATATGTTTGGTTTAGCCTTCAGATTATTATTTAGGGTTGAAAACACATGATGATTAATGGACATGGATCATGTGATGCTCTGCTGTAACTATATGACAAATATAATTTAGTTTTGCTTAGATTTCTTTATAATTACAGAAGTTTAATAATATTGATTTCATTAAAAATGTATAGAATTTTGTCAGAAATGCATTTTTGACTAACACCTGGCTTCCCTGCATCAAACATATTCTAAGAGTAATTTCTGAGTATCATAATATCCAATGACAGATATAAAAATTAGCACTAAAATTTCATGCACACTATTCAAGGAATTTTTCTTTTATGATAGTAATTGCATAAGAAGATATGTATCAAATGATAGTTACTATTGATTTAATAGTATGTAAGCGTAACACTTAAAAAATTCCGTAACATATTGTCAGACAAAAAAAATTCAAATTCTCTCGGAATATTTACACGTCCCCTGGATATTATACAATTTTCAAAAATTAAAAGTGATTTTAAGACGATTTGAGAAATTCCTTGAGCTGAATAAATATTGAAACTCCTGATTATACTTTAAATTTCATTGAATTTCAAAGTATAATCCAAATGTGAACAAAGATTTTGCACCTATTTTCTGCTTGGCATTTCACATTGGTTATGTCAGTAAAAAGCGAATTAAATGATATAGAGTTTTCCATATTGAATAACACATATGATATCAAAGTATGGAAATGTATTCTCATTCCTCACAACTAATAAATAAAAAAAATGTTCTGTTCATCGGAAATATAAAAAATTATATACAGGGTGTCCCAAAAAAGTGGAACAATCATTTATTTCCTTAAATATTGCAGCTGGACATATACTTCCAATTACAAAGTGTCACCAAATATGGTAGGGATTTCTCTGAAAACACTTTGGCTTCTGTGGAAGTTGAATACAAAAAAGTTAAAAAAATTAAATTTTTATACGTCTCCCCAGAGCAAAAGTGTCAATGAGTGAAATGTTTCTCTTACACTCATCAATGAATAAACTAAGTTTCACGATTCTATCTGCAAAACTCAAAGAGATATGTTATATTTTAAATTTCTAGAGGCTGCTCTCAAATTTATATGGAGTTGTTTTTTGAAGATATGCAAATTTATTCAACATAGAAAAATTGCAAAATGCCAATATTTGTCTAACTGTAAATCAGCCAATCATCATGGATTAAAAAAATGCCAATGGCGCATTCTGTTACTCAGTTTCATTCGCAGATAGTTGTAACTATTGACTTGATGAAGCATGAAAGAACACATTGAGAAAATGAAAATGTAAAGTATGAAAGGAAAATAGTGTAATAATGAACAAGAATGCTGAATTATTTGCTCTTAGAGTTGTGAATAGTATTAAGCTTTACCTAAAAGCAGTGGAGTTTCGTCCTTTTGGTCTGGAGACTTGCAGAAATCACTAAAATTATTTTAAAAATTCGTATTTTCGTTTTTATTCTTATTTGCTTACTTCTCCACTTTAAGAAATCAATCATCAACGAAAAAATATAAAAACGAGAAATGAAGAAGAAAATGAATAAAAAAGTAAGACAGACACATGATGGAGCTGCACACCAAATAGTTTTGGAAAGCACTAAAATTCGCTCATGGTGTCCAACTAAGTGACACAATGAGCGAAGGCGAATAGCTATACTTTCTGATCTTAGAACTTAGCCAGAATTGGATTTTCGGATTCTCCTTTTTTGCGCTAGGCCAATTATTGTTCCCCCCTTCAATCTTACCCATGGTTTGCTTTCGGGCACTTCATTGTTTTCATTGGCTGATTTTAGGTTTCGGATTCACTTTCATGTTGCCTGAACTGGAACTTAATATTTGATCGTATTCGTACTTGATGTTCGTAAATATTCGATTTCTATTGTTAAAAGTCACTCACCGAAAAAAAAGTTTTATAATTTTCTAAAATACAACGCAGATAATTACAACTACAAGTTTGGACCATCTGAAGGTTAAGCTATTTTTGAAAAATTGTATTTCAATTGTATTCTAGTAATATTTTTATAGTACTGCTTGTTTCTGAGAAGAAAAGCCTCACTGCTGATATGTCACAGTTGATAATTTTTGAATGTTCACAAGATGAATTATTTTTATAAATACTTCAATTAAGGCTATATTTGACTATTTTTTAGATTTCATAAACGTTAGCAAATACTTTGTTATTTGCTGATTCCACCCTGTTAATATTTTTTTGAAATATGCATATTATCCCTAAAATGTACATCGAAAGACTGTATCAATCAGCAGTGAGAGGTATGGGAAAGTGGTTTAAGTCAATAAATTTGTCTTCTCATGTCTCTGTAAGTTTGCAGATAGAAGCGTGCAACTTTGTATGCAAATAGATGATTCTAAGAAAACCCTTTGTTAATCGACATATTTGCTCTACGGAGGCCGTATAAAATTTTAACCCTCTGAGTGCTTAACTATTTTAATCTACATGCTTTAAAGTCTTAAAAAAAATTTGCTTTTAAGGTGAATAATTGGATCTTTATTGTGTTTAATGAAGTCTCTGAAATCTTAAGAATATTTTATACATGGTAGTTTAAGAACTTATACATAAAAACATGAATTACCTGCTTTTGAACTGAATATGAGAAAAGAAAGAATACGTGCAAATAATTTTTGTACTTTTTATTATCAATCCCCTTTGATATCAAAGTATTTTAATACGAATTCTTACCTTATGTGATGAAACGTTTTAATTGGGAAATAAACGCTTGTTCCACTTTTTTGGGACACCCTGTATATATAAGTCGCAAATGCGTCATATAAAGTAAGTTTATATCCATTTTTGTCTCTTTTTAACTGTTCTTTAAAAAAAGAGAACAAATTAAAATATTAAACAGTGAATGATCATAAACTGCAAATTGGGCAATATTTTCATTTTCTCCTAAAGTATCCCCCTGTTTCGAATGTGTTTCTTGACTATTCTGTTTTATTGTTTTTAAAATCTCCAACTCAGTCCAACTCCTTAAGTTACCGGTTTAATCAATATTGATTGATTTTGTCATTATTCATTTTACTACGCGTATTTATGTATATGTACAAACGATTGTCATCGGAGGAAAAAAATTACTCTGGGCATAGTTTTATTCTTTCGATCTAGGTTTAAATAGATTCTGAAAACTGCAAATGACTATCTATCTTTTGGTCAGCGGGATAGTAATGTCAATACATGTTTTTAATCAGTATAATCAGTATATTATATATTATAATATATATATATATGTTGGCTTCTCGATTGACATTCATAAGGCTTCTTTTGAAACAAAACAACATTTATTGAGCACAACCATTACACTTCGTAACTGCGTACATAGTAACTTCGTTCAACCGTACTCGTACTCGTCTCGTCTCGTCTCGTCTACACTCTTTCTAAAAATCAAATTCAAAGTAGCGTAACATCTTACTGTTGCCATGTACCTGATATCATACACTAATATGCAATAATTATGTTGCATACATCCTTTTGTCAGGCATAATATGAAATACGCTTACATTCCACCATCCTTTTCAATTGACCTCAATTGAACCAAATTTTGTTTACATTCAATAATATCATTACAAAAACAAATATACAATCATAAAAGATAAAATAAAGTGAAATTAATAAATTACAAACGTTCTATCTGTCCGGCATATAAACTCCATAACGCTCTGGTTTGCGTACAGTTCGTTTGGGTCTTTGCACTTCAGGTTCAACATCGGAATTTTCACTAGAGTCATCATCGTCTTCATTCCAGCTCCTCCAGGCTTTTAACTGACTGACATGAGCCGTTATAGCATAAGGACGGCCATTACTAGGTTCTAGCTGTGAGATTCTATATGTGACACTAGGGCGTATTTCTGTGACAACCATGGGTCCTCGGTATCATGGTTGGGTCGTTGTTGAATCACTTGTAGTGTCAGGTTTTCTTGAAGCGACACTTTAACTGCCTTGTTTCTGTCGTAATATGAATTCGTTTTCACTAAAGAATCGTTGATGCTTTTCAATTTGTCAACATTCTTATTCCTTTTCTGGATTTGAAGAAGCCGTGATTGTCGCTCTTCCTTAAAGTTCTTAATATCTCCTTGTAGAAGTCGCAGTTCATTCTTTACCATTTTAAGATCATCCGCTAAATTGCCCATCATCTTTTGCTGGGAAGTGTCTTTAATCTGCAAACTTTCACTCTCTGACTGAGCTGTTTCAAGACGTTCAAGGCATACTGGATTCACTTTTTCATCAATCGGAAAGTTTCTAAATAGTTCATCTTCCCGGTATCCACTCTTTCTCCTATTTTTGTATAAGCAATATGAGGAAGATCAAGCCATGTCCGTCCGATGATAAGATCAACTGACTGCGCATCGTCAGGAACAACGTATATACTTATGTTTTCGGCCTTTACATTATCAACTTCAATATCGGCTTTAATTTTTCCAATAGACGTTAATGCAGGCATCTTTTGATTTCCAAAACCGTATATTTTATTGACAGCACTTTCAAATTTCAGTTTAAATTTCTGAGCAACTGAAATCTTTAAGAGACAACACGAACTTCCTGTATCAATTAAAGATTGCACGTTATCACAATTATTAATTTTCGTTTCCTTCAAAAATGAATTACTCCCGTCTGAATTCTCGCCAACTAGTCTAACAGATAAGCTTTCTTCACGTGCATGATTCGTTTCCTTGGCGACACAGTTTATAATTTTATGGCCTGTTTCATTACCTTCTCGGCATATTAAAACTGATTTTGGCATCGAACAGTTCCTTGCAATATGCCCGAAATTAGAACAGTGGAAGCATTTTGGCTCACCCCTCTCGTTATGTGTAATACCGTACAGCTTTTTCTTTTCGTTGGTTGTAAAAGCTGAATCATCTTTAAAGGAGTTCTGCTTGTCGTAATGCCATTCCTTTCACGGTTGTTTACTCCTGAAAGTTGACCTCAAAGTATCATAATCGTCCAGTTTTTCAACTAAATCATCTGGCGAATTCAGCTTAGACCATTCATCTATAAAATGATCTTTTACTTCTTGAGACACTTTACGTTTTATCTGATCTGTTATAATAAGATCGCTCAATTTTTCAAAACTATCTGCTTTAACTCCATTCACCCATTCATTAAAAAAACTTCTCAATTCATAGTCAAAGTTCTTCCAGGTGCTTCCTAAATTCTTATTATGCATAAAAAACTTTTGGCGAAATTTTTCTGGCGTTAACTTATACCGTTTCAACAATATCTTTTTAACTTCGCCATAATCGTTTGCAATCTCATCTGGTTCTCTGGCGATTACCTGCGCAACGTCATATGACAATAAGCCAAGCAAATGAGTTATCCAAGTGTTTTCTAATATTTCAGCTTGTTTGGCCAGACGTTCAAACATTATTAAATATAAGCTTATATCGTTTTCATCGGAATTAAATTTTTGCATCAAATGATGAATTTCTAACTTTGGATTAATTTGCATACTGTTTACATTTTGATTGGCGATGGAATTTGAGTTTAAAACCTATCTTCTGCTCCAAGGCGCATTTTTTGCAGCTCGAATTCCATTTCATCCTTCCGCTTCCGTTCCTCGTATTCTAGTTTTCTTAGTTCAATTTCTTGTTTCTCCTTCCGCTTCCGTTCAGCAGTTTGGATTTCGTCTTGGCGTCTTCGTTCAGCAATTTCTTCTTTCCTTTTCTGTTCAGCAATTTGGATTTCTTCTCTTTCCTTCCTTTCATTCATGATCGTATTCATCCATTCCTTCATCGTACTCTTTGCTCGCCAAAATAATCTTTTTCGAATCCTTCAATTTATGGCTGTCATTGACCGTTTCTCCAAGTTCTTCAGCCAATACCTTCAAATCGCACTTCCTTGCTCCAGCGAAAATAGACATTTCCGCACTTTACTACACTTTTATTTACAAATAACGACAAAAAAACAAATTTCGTAACGTACTTTGAGATTTAAACTCCTTCCGCCTTACTTAACTGTCGATGAGATTTTCATTCACAGGTTTCTAATTAATCCCACTTTTGATTTCTGTTGGCTTCTCGACTGACATTCATAAGACTTCTTTTGAAACAAAACAACATTTATTAAGCAAAACCATTACACTTCGTAACTGCGTACATCGTAAATTCGTTCAACCGTACTCGTACTCGTCTCGTCTCGTCTACACTGTTTCTAAAAATCAAATTCAAAGTAGCGTAGCATCTTACTGTTGCCACTTACCTGATATCATACACTGATATACAATAATTATGTTTCAGTCATGCTTTTGTCAGGCATAATATGAAATACGCTTACATATAATATAGATATAAAACACTTTTAATTTTATTCTCTGAAAGGAGGATTAAAAAAAAGTTGTTATTAGAATTAAGAATTTTCAACAAAAAATTTTGAAGCATTTATGTGTATTTCGTTATCTAAGAAACTGGTCATTTAAAGAAACGGGTCATATTGACCCGAACGATACATTAATATAATTTCAAAAAATAGACAGAAAGTATATAAATAAAAGACAATAATTTTCAGAGAAATAACATATTACCCTCACTAACAAATTCATTAGATGTCAGTAAAATATCTCTAAACTGTTGTTTTGTATAATAAGTTCAAAAACGTTTCGTGTCATATTGACCCGAACAGAACAGCAGTGTTAAGTTGTAGACATGGCATTGAATTCATATATAAATATTATGAATAAAATTTCAAATCATATCGAACCATCTTATCTCTGTTGGAGATAGTTACAAAACAATTTTCCCGTTGAGTAGTTTAGTGTTTAGATATTTAAACAATTTTCCTGTATCCTTGATACACGTTTAATTCAATGCTTAAAAATCTCTAAAACATGCCTTGATATAAATTATAAAATTGCATAAATAAGAAATAAATTTGAAATTGAGAAATATATTCAGAATTCAAATATATTGAGCAATTTTAAATGCAATCTTAAAAAATCTCTAAAACATGCCTTGATATAAATTATAAAATTGCAAAAAGAAGAAATGTATTTGAAATTGAGAAATATATTCAGAATTCAAATATATTGAGAAATATATTTGAAACTCTGACCCCCACGGTAATTTGATATCTTAATCTTGGTCTCAGGACCAGTTAATTAAAATATCGAAATTATATTCACCCAAAGAATCGATTCGTACTTTTTTTATTATTTTGAAAAACTCTTTGAATTCATCCTGGATAAAATTCTCACCTATTTGTGATTCTTTTGGTACATATCTAAAGAATTTAATGCATTTTAAATGGTTGTCGGAAATGTGGAGTGGGAAATCCAGGCTCAGTTGTTGTGTTCTTCGTCTGATCTGTAGAAAACTGTATCCGAGTAAAAAATAGCCATCGAATAGCTTCAAGACCGGGCATGAATATAAAATAAACAAAACAATGTTAAATATGAAAGTCATTGGTATAGAAATTTGAATATTTTGATGATGAGCTTCGAGGAGGAATGACGAGCTTATTTGTCGGGAATTCGGATTATGTCTGATTTCAATATAAATTTTATGCATAAGTCGAAACTCATAGTTCCAAAAACAAAATAATTTTAAATATCAAATTGTGATAAATATTAAACCCATGTTTTAGTATCCTTGTAGTTGTTCTATTAGTTTTAGATACTATGAATGTCCCTAAGGCAATTGAGTAACTGTCCGTATCATCTAACATCACAGTGCCTCTTGTCGTTATGCAATTAAATGGAATTATTTTCGCTTCTTATTCCTTACTAGCCGCCATCGGAGACCAGCTTGTTCGCGGGGAATATGATTTCAATTGAATCTTGTATCATTTTATATTCTTGGTTCTCTTCACAACGTAATTTTAAATTTCATCGTGGTAGATATTTTACCCATGTTCTATTAGTGACCTTGGACCTCTTCTGACCATTGTCTACATAAATATTCCTAACGGAGTCAAATAGCTGACCACGTCATGTAACCTCTAATTTCATGTTGTCGGCACTATCTTCACTTTCTAATTCCTGTTGTAAAATATGCATTTGATTTCAACTTTAAAATGAAGCTGCATATTTTATGGCCAGCGGCTTGTTAGCTGGATTAAAACATGCTGAGAAAAGAATGAAAACATAACAACCATAACCATTCAGCGTAATAGATATATTTCTTAATGTCAGAAAAGCAATATCTCGGAAAGCTTGGTTTACAGATTTAACAAAAATCTTGATGAAATAAAATATGAAAGCAAAATGTATTAGAATCCTATCTCAGATTACAACAATGAAAGGGAAATATGCAATTACTTATTTGTTTAAACAATGAAAACGGTTTGAGTTGTTTTGCAACATTGAAAATTATTGTTGTAAATTATGCCAAAAAATTATTTAAAAAACTTATAAAACATTTTATGGAAATTTAATTGATATGATTGGAAAGGAAAATATTTGCACTTTTAGCTGGTGCAAAATTGATTTGTGTGCTGTAATATTTTCGGAAGTTATTAAGGAAATTATTTAGGAAGTTATTAAGGACTCCGGAATTTCGCCTAATTTTTAATTAATTAAAATTTCAAAAAAGGGCTCCGAGGTGTACATTCCCACCTTCAAAGTTTTTTGTGCTAAATTTTGTGGCTCTACGTCTAGTGGTCTGCCCTGTAGATGACCAACACGGAGACACAGACATACACAGTCTCCTTTATTATTAGTAGAGATAAAAAATTTGCATTTAATTCCAACATTAAAATTACAATGCTAACTTTACCTCCAACACTGTGTTAGTACAATCAAACCATACCGATACGAAGATTTAGCAGCCATGATATTTGAGCTTATCGGATATATTTCCACATGTAGAGTATATCTTAGAGAACATTGTTTACAGATTTCGTAGAGAAATCATGAAATAAAATAAGAATAAGACCTCATTACGGCATTACTAAAGAATAATAAAAAATAGACAGAATTATAAAAAAATAAACAGAAAAGTGTTTCCTCTAGTACTTGATATTCCAGATCCAAATAATAATTATTATTTCTTGCTGGCAGAATTTAGCAAAAGTACTTATTCATTGTCCTTTAATAAATTGAAAATCTAACGAAATATCATACTAAGGAAAGCCTTTTCCTATTACAATAACATCCAACACAAATGCCATCATGAAAGAGAGGAATAATCGGGGCTTCCATTTTGGGTTAGAGATAATCCTATTCTTTTCGCAGGCCGAGTATTCTTGTCTTGTTCTAATATCTGACAAAATGAACAAAGACAAAAAGGCATACCAATTCTTCTGTTGCCCCGAATAGATAGGAAGAATCTTGGATAGGGAAGCAATCTTTCAATCTTGGAAACTCGGTACATTCATCAAAAAAGATCTGGAATGAAGGCACACAAAAAATAAACTATTTCCTGTCTCTTTGCAGACGTTAGATGAATGTCTCGCATATTGGAAAATCGGAAAAGATGCAGCTCTACTGATGCATCCAAAATGAGAAGGCTTGAAATCTATAGTTCAGAATGAGTGGAGAAATATTCCACTAGAATTACGAATAGACGTCTTGGAAATAAGGAAATATATTCTTTGAACTGGCATGAGATAATATTTCACCTCAAAGAAATTTGAATGATAAAAATTTTCTGCTTTGTAGTGTTTTATGCAAAACTATGTAGATACTAGGAGATTTAAATTTTATAATTATGACACATGCTTTCACATTTATACAATATTTGCTTCATGTATACCATGAAACTAAAAATTATTATAATAAATAGTGACTGCATCGCTTAACTTTACTGCTTTGGCACTTTTAAATCGATATTTGTGTTTTCGAAAAACTTTTGAAACTGAACTCTTTGTTATTTATGTGCACCAATGTAAGAATAAGATATAATTAAACTCTATAAAATTATAAAACACTTCATTTAAGCCAACGTAATGGTGCATCAACTACGTAATTGCAACGAAATTGAACTATTTGAAATGCGATTTGCAAATTACCTCAAGCAAAAAAGTTCATCCTTTTTTAAAATGAAAAATAATCTTTATTAAATTATAGTTCTGATAAATGATTACTTCAGAGTATTATTTTTTCATTTTTATATCGTTTCACCTCTGCATAAATTAGCCTGTAATTAACAGTCGATACTGTTTAATGTGAATTATCAGTACTAAAACTGGTATATTTATGAACTTTTTAGTGCATTTTATATTATTCTTTCATTGATTTCACATTGGATAATATCGGTATCAAATAATTTATTTTATATCTAAAATAAAATGCAAAATATGATCATAGATGAAGAAATTTCGAAATTTTATCTCATCATTTGATTTACGAATTTGTCTAATTTCTTAAATAGTTGCCCCATCTACTTCTAACATTTACCAAGTACCTTATCAACGAATGACATGAAAAGGAGGAGAAGAATGTTAGGAAGAAATTTCATAAGTATTCCTATAAGTATGCCATAAGATTCTTCATAAGTATACCTATTTTAGAGAGGTATTTTGAAATTTCATCCTCCAGAAATTTAAAGATTAAGCAAGGATCCTATACAAAACTCTAAACAAATATTTGTTTTCAAAATGCATTTGCATATGTTGTTTCGAAATTTCTTCCTCTAAACGAATTTAAACACACTTACGTTCAATACATATAGATGGGAAACCAAATATATAGCTGTCAACTAGTGACTGTTAAATTCCATTTCAATGGAAATTTTGCAGAAAGTCATAGAAAAATATATAAAGCAGTTTGCATTTCATATTTTTCTGACTTTTCTCTTTCCTGTTCTTTTCCCAGTTTATCTTTAATTCATATGAAATCATTTCCGCTCTTACTAAGTCTGAAAACATCGTTTTTTCTAGACTGTCTCAAGAGTCTCCGCAGGAAATTATTCTGTCTTCGCACTGGAATACAGTCAATATGGTGCTGAAAAAAAATTAAGTAAGAAAACAAATTTAAGTTCAGTACAAGATGTTTTGTTATTCTTCCCCAATTCGTAAATGCATCGAAAGACAATAAAAGATAATGCTGCCACATCGCTACATTACCTCATTTTTGTTTGTTTTGCTAAAGTAAGTTTTCAAAAATTCTTTAATCTGAAAAGATGGATTTTCTATATAATGATGTATATTTTTAATGATGAGAAATAAAACAACTATAAATCTTTAGCTGCCCAGGCAATTTCGAATTTAAGGCGAATAAAGATATCACACTGTATATAAGACGAAAATAGCATAAATTTCTTGATCTTTACCTATCTTTATGTTGCATAACAATAAGACGGCAACAACAATAGAGTTATTTATGTCTCTGAAAATACTGATTGTATCAGGAATTTACTTATGAGTTCCTTTGAAAAATACTTAGTTGATTTCCAGAAGATTTTATTTTTTCTTCGTGCCATATATTTAAATGCTGAATTAAAGAAAATATTCTGGATATACACATTTTAATTTTTTACCCCATGCTAGATTTTGTATTGTTTTATAAGCAAACAATTACCTTATTTGAAGCAAAATTAATGATGTCTTTCATCCTTCCAAAAGTAATTTCAGTCCAATATATTTCCTTGAAATCTTAAGCCTTATTTTCCATTTTCATACCATTCATGGGTATATTTGAAAGGTATGTGATATATGATATTGTTTTTCAAAATGTTGTAATATTTTACACTGCTATATTTAAATCAAAACATGCCGGAAAAGTTTCCTAGAAATAGATTTCTGAAACAGTTTTCTTTTAAAATTGTATGTCTCTAAAGATAGCTCCTTCTTATATAAGATATTTCTATTCATTTAGAATACAGAATGCATTTTAAATAATTTTCATAAGACAAATAGTGGATGAGGTATTTTCCAAACATTTTTCAAGAAATTTTTCTTCTCTCAGAAGAAAGGTAACATTCCGCCGTTAGGTAAAATTTTATATTTACAAAATTGATAAACAATTGTAATGCAAAATGTTTGAAATATATATGTTTATCTTTCTAATTTTCGAATATTTCTAATATTTCTTTAGTCACCTAGTCAGTGTAAGTATGAATTTCGAAATTTACAGAAACAAAAATCAGATATAAGTATTTTCTGCGCATTTCAAACTTTTCACTGTCAGATGAACAAGGATGTGCTATAAAGAAGAATAACTGATTTTTAAAAAAATTCTTTATTTAATACTTTATTAATTTATTTCTTAAGTAAATCCGGCTTCAAAATTATATAGTTTCATTTGCTGAGCTCTCAGTGTGTTAGATGCAACCTAAGAATAGTCTAAAGTATCAAACATTTGTCAAAGGATATATGGATTTTTCAGCTCTTATGTCTTTTAAATATTCTATTTATTGTTATAAACTTAGCTATGGATATTTTTATAATAACTTCAAACAATATGCTTCTAAAAAGTAAACTCTTAAAACGCTTTTAACACTGTTTAAAAAGAGAGCATTTGGATGCCTGTAATCCTGGAAAGCATTGGCCTAAATGTGGTTTTAAATCCGTACATACTTCATGCATAAAAAAATCTGTGTTCATAATTGTATAAATGAAGGTATAAATGGTATAAATTAATTAATGATATGAGGCGCGTTTGACTTCACCAAACTTTACACTCTTATGTGAAGAATACACACAACATTAATGACAACTATTTGGTTAAAGAAACTGAAACTTAAATCTACCTGATAACAAAATATCTTCAGTTTTAGATCACATAGAATCCAATACATTTTTTTAAAAAGGCATTTCTGAAAAATATCAGAAGGTAACTGAGGAGCTCAATATTGAATTAATTTCTTGATTTAAATTAAACCGAATCAATTTGTATCGAAACGTTTCGTTCACGGAATGATTCATTTGTATTTCAAGTAAAGATCAAGGCTTCACAAGATGTAACATAAGAAAGTATGATGATAATGAGATGTCAAATAATGTGGACGAAAAATTAAAATTAATTCAAAGTTAATATATGTTTAAAACATGATTGAATGAGAAACATGTGTTTGGTAGGCTTTTAGATTCTGACCACATTGTATAATGCTTTTGCTTAAATCTTCATCAGGTGAAAACATGTTTGAAACAAACTATATATGAGTTATCTAGTTCATACATAATTTATTATTTCTTATTATATAAATGATAATAAATCATTATATTTGCTTTTGAAAATTCCTATGGAAATACTATTTTCATAGGACAGTATATAACGATATTTATATATAATGTTTCTAAAAATAAATTTCTTGTGTTTCGGTGATCGATTGGTTAAAATTAGTATTTGTTAGTCTCAGTACATAATAAATGCAAAGTAATTTCAGATTTCAATAGGTGAGCATGATTGCCGGCTATTCAGCCAAGATCATATTAAAAATTCCTACATATAAATAAAAAATCTTAAAAATAATTTTTCTTTACCTTTAGTCTTAGAATAAAAAGATAAGAGAAAGCGGATGAATATATTAACAAAAAATTATAAAGGGAGAATATTTTGAAGACACAAAATACGATAAAAAAATAAAATTTTAAATAACCTGATTTAAATTTTTTTGTGTTATGTACATACATATATTTCGTTTTTGAGAATTTTAAATATGCTAAACTGTTTTTTAAATTAACACTTCAGGGAATATTGATATTTCGAAACTTCCAATAATTAGTTTTTCTCAGTTAAATAGCTTTTTCGGCAAAATGTTTAACCAATATTTAATGGAAAACAAATTAATTAAGCAATCAAAATAGAGCAACTTGCATGCCATCTCGGTTATGGAATTTTATAAAAATAAAGATTTTATCAAAATATCAGTTTTAAATATTTGGCCAAATTGGAGCACAGAAACAGCCAGATAGATACCAAGAGTAATTATTTTTTTTTCTTTACAATATACAAAATATACTTTCAACATAATATCAGCTGTTGCCTATATTAACTAATGATCGGAATATTAAGATTGTTAGTTAAGAAAAACTTTTTTTTATTGTAAACTTCTTGATTGAAAAGATTTTAAACCTCTTTCTTGTAAATGATTTTATAACTTTTTAAAATCGAAAAGAACTGAAAAATCAATCATGAGTTGTGTTTATCATAATGAATTATTCTTAAGTCATACATTTTGTCAATACATAAATTTCTTTTGGTAATTACTCATAGGTTAAGAAAATATCGAATAAAGTTAAGTAGTTTATGCTTTTACAGTTTTAAATTTAAAAAATATAGTTTTATCACAAATATTGAACCTCAGATAAATGTTCCACCTATTTTGTTTTCATATTTCCCACAAATACCATTACGCAAAATGATAAATTCAAATATTTTACTCGTAACTTTTTTCATACTTTCCTCAACCTTTCGTTTTGAAATTATTTGAGAATTTTGTATCTCTGCTTTGAAGATAAAAAATATCTCAAACTATTCAACCAAAAACGATCTGTAAATGTACGTTTATGTCGAAAAACTTCAGCACTGCTTTATTTCGGTTTAAAAATGAAAAGTCGACGAATTCACTGCTTTCTGTTCATCTTCGGTAAAAAGAAGGCCTAAAAATGTTTTAGTTTTCTTAAATAAATAAATAAAATGAAATATGGGTTAGAAATCTCTTTGACCAAAAACTGTAATCATTCTTTCTCCTAAGAAGCAGAATAAAATAAATCCAAAATAACAAAATCCAATGCTGCAGCCGTATTTCTTATTCAAGTTTTTTTATTTTCTTGGCTAGTTTCCTGGATCTGCACCAAATAAAATGCTTAAGACCTGTACGATGGAAGTTGGAAACGCTTAAGATAGCTATTCATCATGACAAGGCTGGTGGGGAGTAAGGCACACAAAACGTTCTTCTGTTCTCTCCCCTAAGCTTACGATAAGAATTTGTTGACATTTCTTACTGAGGCAAACAACTCCAACTGCAAGATTTCTTTTTTCTTCTTCTTCTTCAAAAACGTTCCAGTATCGTCCCTTTTAAAATATGAAATATGTTTTCCACTATACATGCCCATTTGGAATAGCCATAAATATTCACTTCAATAACTGCTGTAATAAGAGGGGTAAGTCAATTTATATAAAAATATCAGATTGACTTCTGTTTATCCGTGGATCTTTCAGGACATGGATCAAATTTGCGATAAATTTATGTGAATATTTTATAGGAACGGCAGCTTTCTTCAAAGAAATTATCTATTTTTTCCTGTATTTATCTTTAAAAAGGTACCCTCATCTTTAAATACTGCTGAGGATTTTGCAAAATATAATTGTTCTTAGGCAGCTAGTTAGAAGTTTGTGTGATTCTTGGATCTTAATAAGGGAAAATAGTTTTAATAAATATTTAATCATCAAACGAAAAGTTTCGTTTATCGCCATGATTTTTCCGTCAGATTATGTGTTAAACCATGAACTAGCAGTTTTCAATATGACAAAATTCTACAAGCGAAGTTTTTACAAAATGTACCAATAAATATATGATTTCAAACAGAGTTAAACGAATGAAAAATCCGATTATGCTGCTTTGAGGTTTAAGATTAAATATGATGCTAAGCCAAGAAAGGTATTGTCAGAAAAGAAAGGTATGCTAACTAGTTCCTGAGAGAAATAATATACATTTGTGCATAAAGAAGTTATAATCAGTGTTAAAACAAATGCAATTCCAATGTGAAATTTTCTATTGATTAATTAGAATTTTAAGTGGTTTATGCGATTTATTTTTTATATAAAACATAATTTATTGACATTTCTGATTGGAGTTTGGCTGGTGAAAAGTAATCCACAAGCGTGATTAAGTGATCGGGGAAAAAAATTAAAAATCAGATTTATAGTTCTGTTCACTATTGAAAATCCGACGAGGAAACTTTTCATAATAGCATGGCTAAATTACTGTTTGATAAACTTAAACCTCATTCGTATTTTAACGTAGGACTGCGTTCCTCCCATTGGGTTCTCAGGAAGGAAATTGATTCACACGCCAAAACGACACAAAACTTGGTATGGGATATCCTCTATATCTCGGTAACTACATATTTTAAAAACATAACTAATGTCTTATTTCATAGATAAAGGGTAATAACAGAATTTACAAAAGAAATTTGAAAATCGGAATTGTAGTTCAGCGACTACTGAGTCGTAAAGTTGGGCAAAAATACGCATGAATTGGTGACGCGATCCTCTATATCTCGGTAACTACTTATGTTGAAAACATAACTAATATCTTATTTTAGAGATAAAGGGTAACAACAGAAGTTACAAAAGAACTTACTTAAACTTAAAAACTTTCGAGAAACAAAAGAGTCACGCGAGTAAAGTGGTCCTACGACTTTAGCATCAGCGGCTGTTTCAAAAGACAGCTCCCCGTCATCTTTTGGTTTCATCCTAATTTAATCATTTAAATTTTAAGAAAAGTAATTTTTTGTAACGTTCGAAATAAAATTTCGGAATATTTAATATTTCTACGATGGAAACAAAAAAAGTTTCAGAATCATTAAAGGGATGTGGCGCGGAAAACGACAAACAAAACATTGGTATATATCTTTTTCTACTTTATTAGTTTATTCTTATTTCTACTATTCTAACTACTATGACAAAAGTGAAAATACAGTTTTCACTTCATATGCCCATTTGGAATAAAAATAAATATCCAATTTTTTGCTACTGTAATGAATAAACCGTTTTGCTTCTGTTGAGCTTTGAATACAGTGAACTGTTTTGGACTTTTACTCTGGGCCCGGAGGATTCTATGTTCCAAACATGATTCCACTGAATATCCGTCGTGTATGTGTGACTAGTTGCATGTACCATGTGATGTCCAGGATCAAGAGCTGTAGTCTTGAAAGTCTGGAGAGGGAGAGCGAATCTCAGGTTTCATGCTCGACATCCAACAATTGCTCCAAATTACGATGTCTTTTCTAAATAACTCTTATGTTCCATGAAAGTGGTACATTAATTGGATTGAACATCTTAACCATTAAAATCCCAAGGTTGCCTTTAAGCAACATACCAAATTTTGTCTTCTAAATTCTTGAGAATTAAACTAAAGTTCTAATGCCTGTTGTTGCCAATAGAGAAAATAATGATTTTTTTTATTAAATCAGTTTATAGCATATAAATAAGAGTCTGAGTGCTGATAAACAAATAAAAATAAATTGATATTTTTCACTTGAGGCTGCATGCTTTTAGCTTTCTTTTGTAAGCTTTAGAATACCATATTTTATTCTACGATCTTCAAGGAATTCCCTTATCCGTATTATTCCATATTAAAATTAATCTGTGTTTGACATAATACAATTTTATCAACGAACTTTTTATCTGAAATAAAACCCAGTGTTGTCAGTTGGTAACAAATTGTTTTTCAGCCAGAAATCATATTTAAAACAAAATAGAATTTTTAAAGCATTTTCCCCACGTTTTATTCAAGAAATATAAATCACAAAACATTTTAAAATAATAATTTTTTTAAAAAAAAGCTGTATTTAAGGTTTAAACAGGCTACATTGAAAAATGATTTTTAACGGCAAAAAGTAACAGTCATATCTAAATTCATGTTTTAAAAAAGAATATTTTAGAACTTACTTGCCATTCCGAATTAGCAATAAAGCATATTTTAAGAACTAATAATATTAGTAAGTAGTCATTTAATCATTCATGGTTCAAAACAGTCCAGTGAATATTTACTTAGGAAAATAATGTTTCCTTTTTCGAAATTTGTATGATTATACGACCAATATTTCACTCAAGTTGAATTCGAAATTTAAATCAATTTCTAAAGAAATCGTTGTTCTTATGATCTGATTTCCTTTTTTTTTTATCTTAGAGCAATGCAAACTTAAAATTTTCACTTCATGATATTGAACCGACAATTCAGCCATCAAAATCAGTAATTAGATCATCATCGTCTTGTACAATGACTATGAAAACAAGGAATCGTATGATAACAATGTACCGGTATAATTATGTAAAAAATTGAAATATTTGTTTAATAAACATTTCCAGTACATTGCGTAGCATGCTACATAGAAAGCTATTAATCCCATTACGTGCCTAATGTTCTGTAAAATATTTGCTAACCTCTTTTTTCCTCAAACAGTCATTTTCATTATATCTTGAAGATAAATTATTTTTCCTTACATCATACAATTATTGCTTACAATAATTTAAAATACGTCTATAGAAAAGTTGTGTTATTAAATTTACGCTTTGAAATAATTAATCATATTTTTCCCCTTAAATGTCTGATAGGTATTTGTTCAGTGAACCTCATGACTCGTAAAAGGTAATTACATAACGATTGGAAATTTTTCATTCTTGTTCAGATTTTCTCATGTCAACGGTATATAATTCTTTATTTATTATTTTAACTTCATTAATTATGTTTGTTACTTTGTAACATAGTAATTCAATTCGATATTGTATTGAAATATCTTTTAATTTAATGCATCATTAATTTTTTAAATATCAGGCGTAATGTTTATAAAATACTCAGTTCCTTTCAGCATTTTAATTTACGGAATTTATGAAAAATACTAAAATCAAAATGTAAATTTATGAAAAAAAAACATAAGATGTTTAATTTTTTTATAATCCGCTTTAATAAGCTTAATTAAAGTTCTTTACACATCAAAGATAATCAAAAAATAATATATTCCATTCAGGAAGATAATATTGGGAAATAAATATCATTTTCTACTTACCTTCAAAGACGAGATGTATATTTTTTTCAAGCTAAGTGATTTCCCAAGACATAAAAGGAAAGTAAAATAAAGATGAATAACTTTTAAAATTTTTGCCCACCTCTCCTCTTTTCTTCTGTACCCTTTCGCATTTCACTTAGAAGAAAATAAAGTAATCCTTAGTTGAAAAGGGTAAGAACATCTGGAGTTACTTTTCAAAACCTGTCTGCATATTCTTGAACTCATCAAAATCGATTTTACAGGAAAGGAATGCATTTGATGGAAAGAACAATAAAAAGGAAAATCGGAACAAAAACGTGGAATTTATTTTTCAGATTCCAGTATTATATTTTCTCGATCGACTTTTCCCCCTCGAGATAAGTTTTCTTCTCTCTTTTTATAAGTTTTCCACCATTTTTCGGATCTCCTTTACTTTATCTTCCCTTTTTATATATAACTGTAGTTATTGCTTTTTTTTTCTTTCACTAAATGATACATATTCCTTTTCTTCCAATGTGTTTACTTATGGTTTGAACCTTTGAAACTCTTTTCATATGCCTTTCTTATGATATTTATAAAAAATAACTGTAAATTTCCTCGATTTCACCTTTCAGGACTATATATATGTTTAAAAGTGAGTGAATTCGGGAACAGTATCAGTCATTTTTATCGCTGGAATAAAGTATTGTTTACGAAGCTTTATTTCCATTTTATTATTTTATGAATACTTTTGGCTTCCTTTCTTTCAGTAATTGAATTTCACGGTCTGAAAATATCGGGTTTCAAATATTGTTTTAAATTTATGATATCGTGAAAGAAATTTTAAATTTCAAACGGCGGAAAATATACAATTTGAAAGAAATGTAAGTGAGGCTCCTTTCATTTATATTTGAAATAATTTTCGCTTCACTGATTCATAATATAATAACTATTTAAGTGGTAAAATATAAAATGCGGATGTAATTTTGGATTGCTTATATTAAATTATATAGTTCAAAAAAAAACAATTATTTTCCAAAGAATCGCTCAGAAAACATGGTCACTCCTTTTCAAAAATTATAATTAGAATTGATACATAACCCTATTAAACGGTAACAGATATCTCTATTTCAGAAAATTTCTAGTACACTTTTCATTATTACTCATACAAAATCATATTTATTGACATTTAAATCGACACCGGAACAGAATGGAAACTGATAAATAGTAAAATTAAATTGTAGTCTTGAACTGCATAAAATTACGCTTCAAATGACTAAACGGAAATTGTCTTAGAAAATTTATAATTATAAACTAACTGCAGTTGGCAACGAACTTCAGATTATTTCTTGAGTTTTATATAATCTGAATTAAACCCTTAAAATAGCTTGCTTTTTTGATGGTTCCCCAATAAAATATTTTAAGTTTCAAATTGAAGTAGACGTTAGAGAGTTATTTCATGGCCCTCACATTGTCTTGTTTATTGTCCATAATCTCTATTAGAATGAAATCACATGACAACTGAAAAAATAACTGTTTGTTATTTTTATCATCTAACAGTACTGTTTCATGGTGCCGTTCGTTTTTTATTCATAATTCAAAATGTATTGTGACCCAACAATTAAAAGGGTGTCGTTATGGGAGATTAGCCAGCTGATGTCAGCTGGATTGAAAATATAGTGAAGAAAAATTTAAGAACAATGGACATTCAGGGATATATTGTTAGTGTACATCCCATTTTAAATGATTTATTTGTATATTCAATCAATAAAGAGACACGAGAAAACACTTACGCCATTGCCAAGGAGGAAAAAAGCTGAATAAAATCTGGTTCCTTAGAATAATTCCTCTCTAATGGAAGAAAATCACGCTTGACCTTGATTTCAAAACATTAGTAGAAACAGAAAACAGTTTTTTCATTGAAAATGAAAAAGCATTGTAATTATGATAAAAAAAATTTAAAATCTCTCAAAATTAGAAAAAAACTACTTCGTAACTAAATTCGTAACAATGAGAGATATTTTTTAATTTTAAGAAGTGTAAAATTATTTTGTGTGATAATATTTTCGGAATTTCGCGGAAAAACGCTACAGTTTTCTTAATTTATGACTGAATTCTAAAAAATAACCCAAAGTGCCCTACCTTCAAAAAAGTATGTAAGCATAACTTTAGTAACTGTACCAATAGTTCACTGTAGAGCCAGCACACACCACATTCGCTTTCTTTACAATGCAGAGATGAGATTAAAATTTTATTCAAAAAAATCTCTTTAACTATACTGTTTCAAGTTATGTTAACTCTATCACTTAATTCACTATAGTTATAATTAAAATCATTATTCAAATATTTATGTAAAAGTTATGCTATAATGACGAATCTTTCATAAAGTATCCTGTCTTACGTGGATAAAGATCTTGAAAATCTTAACTAAAGTTGATTAATTTTTTTAAAATTATTGAGGTTGAGCTCTAATATAAGAAACAAAAGCTGATCAGATTGAAAAATTAAAATTTACTCTTTAAGTAAAATATACTTGGATGTTTCAACAAATTTACTTTTACTAAAGAGGTACCAAATGCCTTTATTGACCGAAATACGTCCTCGTGTTGATGCCTTGAATTAAAATTTTTTTTAATCTTCACAACAGAAACCGTTCCGGGTAAAATTTCCCCTAAGTAGACGAAGGCGGTCTGAGGTGTTGTCTTCTTTGACGTGAGGTTCTGAGAGACGCTTAGAGATAAGGCGGTAGTCCGAATCACCTGCCAACCACAGTCCATTTCCCCTGCCTTAAGGAGATTATGAGCAGGGTGGGGTGAGGTAAAGATCACCAGGTGGAGAGTCAATCAATCGCCTCCTTCCTAAAATTCCTGGTGGGACTAGAAGAAAAAGTCGTTTGGGATTAAAGAGTTAAGTGGGGGAGAAAGCTAAATCTGGCACAACTCATTCTCTCAATGAAAATGCGACAACACAATTGTATTATGCAAAAACATCTCATCCATTCAAAATAAAATCATGTTAATTCGCTTAATTGTTAATAATTGCTTAGCATAAATTACCAGAAAAAATTGAGTGAAGGATAGACAGAGTTGGTCAACCTCATGGCATCAATTTATGCGGAAAACGCTGTGCGAAATCTGCAATCGGAAGAAAACATTACTGTATAGACAAGCGAACATTAAAAAGGACATTTACAGAGTAAAACAGATTGCAACAATACTTAATTGCTATCCTTCCTGTTACAGAACCCTCACTGTTTTGACAACAAAACTGCTACAATTAAAGAAAATCTTAATATTAGATACGCCAAAAGCTTGATTTCTAGCTTTTCAACAATGACTACGAACGATTAGTTATACTCAAATTTCAATCATTTATCTTCCTTATAAAAACTATAGACACACTCAAAAACATACAACTCAAGTGAAGAAATTGTTAATATCTAAGTGTTGACACACATCCTACAGTTGATTTTGTATAGGCATCTCATCCTATTTCGAAAGATATGCTCTGGACATTTGAGAATTAATCCCGTAGTTTGATAGAACGATATGGATAGGTAATATTATTTGACATCCTTATTTAATAATACCAAGCAATCCTGTATAAAATCCGATGAGCATTAAAGCCGCTAGGACCTAGTTGGAGTAGTTTCACCTCAATATTCTAGTCTTGAGGACGAGAATTAGTCTCTCAGGAACTCGCAAGCTCACAAGTATGATTTAGTTTCGTTGAATCAAAGTACATAGTCGTCACTGAGTATTCTTTTGATTCTTGAATTGTATCTTTGAGAACGAGGTTTAGGATTTATAACAAAGGCTGTTATCCCCATCCCCAAATATTTATTCCAAAATTCGTTTCAATCGGTATAAAAATTAAGTAAAATTGCTATCAGTAGATGGACTGATAAATTACATCCCATTCGGTCAAGACAAAAAAAAAATGGCATTTCCTGAAGGGCAGCTATTTTTTTCATCCCCAGAGTAGATTTAACTAATCGAAAATACTTGAAAGAGTACAGAGCTACATTAGTGAATAAATGTCAGCAAAATGAAACATTTATTTGTAAATGTTTTAAAACATTCGAAGAATCTAGATTAGATGTTTTCTAACTGAGAAAACTTTTAAAACCAAAACGCCAATCGAAGAGCTTATTAATGAAATTCTGAACTCTCAAATGCTGTAAGTTTCATGTAAATAAATCCTTTACACAAAATAAGAAATATCCAGATCTGATTAAAGTAATGCATCGAATATTAATTTATGCCTTCCATTATATTATGACAACAAGTCGTACTAATTGAAACTAAGAACATTTGAATTTTGAAATAAAGATTAATAATAAAAATATATCTGAATTTATGATAAATCTTATATGAATTAAATTGTTGTGAGCTAAATTTGAAAAAATAGAAGTAAAGATTGTGTCTAAAAATATTTTAAGGTGTAAGAAAATCGATAACCTGAAGGAGATAAAAAAAATACGTGGGAAAAAATAAACAATGTTTTGTCCATTAGATTTTTATCGTTAAAAATACATTATAATAATATTGAATGGATATCAAAAAAACATATAAACAAAGAATTTATAATTGTTTTGTTTCATTAAATATTTTTCTATTACATTTCGTTCTTAAATGAAATAAAGACCTTCTGAATAGAAATAATATATTTATTTTAAATATTATCTTCTGCTATCATACTTTAATTGTCACAAAACGTTGTTTTCAACTAATAGTTCACACCAGAAGACGAAACATAATACAAAAATATACGGAACTTAAATTGCAAAAGAAAGAAGTACATAAATCTATACGTGGAAAAATAAAATGAACAGATTTCAAACTGAAATTTGAGAATTCTTGAAATCCTTTTTAACAATGCACTTAATGAATTTGAGAAAATTCAAAGGTAGTCGAAAACGGTTGATATAATCTGCATCCTGTTGAAATTTTGATATTCGCTTGGAAACTATACTCCCATTATTTCTCTGCATAAACCCTTAAATCATGTTGCCATTATCAAGGAAAATTTTCATTACATTTAATCATTTTAAACTAATCGAAATGGAAATGCAAGTAATCTATCAAGATGCACGATTACTCAGACAAATTCTAATTTATCGTAGCTGAGAGTAATGATTTAAATCTTTGTTGATTAATATTGGAAAATTTTCATTACTAGACTGAAGATTAAAGATGGTGAAAAGTTCTAAAATCATTCATTATAAATGTTTGAGCCGAATCTCATCTCAAAGAGATTGAGTATATAACAACGACAACGTTCCTGATGAATAACTATCCACGATTAAAAAAGGAAAAGTACTAAGAATCAAATGAAGTTTTGTTCCTCTTAACTAGTTTGCCTAGAAATATTGCTTCAAATGTATAATTAAACTGGTAAAAGCGATAATGACATTTATATTATTTTATTATTTTGATAGTAACTTCTGCCTGGCTAGCAATGTACATAGAATTCATTAGATATAAAGCAGTCCGCAAGGAACCATTTTCAAATTAATTAGCGAATGCCATCAAACCACACAATGTGGAGTACAACCATAAACGAACGAATTTACCCGACCATCCTAGTCGTGCAAAAACTTGAATGATCGGCGCCGCGAAATTAATCGGGCACTGTGGTTCCTCATATAATATTCCTTATTGGAGGCAGTTCCTGCAAGACCTCTAGACAGAGGCGACCCGCCGGAGGTAATTCAATCTCACCAATGACAGTATGCTACGGAAGCGAATTCTCTTCATATCGGATAATGATTTTTCAAGTGTTTTATACATTTTGATATTTAAAGGCAGTAAAAGTTTTAAATAAAATAAAATTAACAATCATTAGATCATTGTAAAAAAAAAAGCACTTTTACTCTTTTCTAGCAACTATATACTTGAACATTTATATATTAAGTAGTCTCACATTACTGTGATACTATTAAAATTAATTTAAATACCTTTAACGTTTGTTAATCAAAACCATTCTCCTGATAGGTTTCAGAAAATAACTATTAATTTTAATATATCATTTATGTGAATGATTATAAGGATTTTGTGATATAAATTGATGAGTATATAAGATTAAATTCGATAATGTTACACAAATTCCAAATCTTAATTAATAAATATTCCGAGTCATATACACATAATTTTATTCATTGTATTAATATGATTATTTAAAATATATTGATTCGCATGTTGTCATCAGCATTAATTTATACTTTTATATTAGTATAATACTTGATAAACTAGAATTCCATCATTGATTGTGTTGGATACATTTTTACCTACCTCTGTCCCTTGCATAAAAAAAAAACATTTAATGAACATATGCTTAATTTCTTTCTTTTCTGAGAAAATATTTTCTTTAAAATTGATATTAAATTTCAATATACGTTTCCATTGTAAAATAATTATATTGTTCAAAATACAAAAGAAATATCAGAAAATAAATGTGTATTTTTTGAAACAAAATAGAAACAGGAAAAGAACAAGGAAAAGAATTAATAATATTAAAAGAGCATACCTTTATATAGGCTGAAAGTTCATAGAGATGTAGTGTTTTAGTAGGCTTATTAAACTGTAATTTAAATATTACACACATATTTGTTCCCATTCAACATCTTCTTTTCTTTGTTATATTTGGCGTCTGTAATAATCGGTAATGATGATCATTTACAGTAAATTATATTAAACAGATCTATAAACCTAACGTTGAAATTAAGTATCTCGATATTTCGCTGCTCATCAAGACAACATTTTCACACTCCTTCTGAAAATTTAAATATTCAAACTGATTCCTATTACCATTATATAATTCTCTTGTAAAATATTTACAGACAATAAACTTGTTAATTCTAACTCTTATGAGTATTCAGTAATCAAGAAATAATGGAGTTAAATTTTTCCTGTCGTAATAGTGATACTACTGCAAAGCTTAAAGCATAAATGAAATTTTAAGCCCGAGATGAAAAAATTAGTAGTTACCCCATTGTCCGGCATCCGACAATACCGATATTTCAACAGAAAAAAATCAATAAATTTCGAACTTTAAAATGGTTGTCGAGGATAATAAAATATTGTGAAAAGCCTTTTTATATGTAAAAAAAGGACTAAAACAAGAATAATTGCGAAAACAAAATTCAACATGAACTCCATTTGAAGAGCGATGATTTTCTCGAGTTTTTTGGAAAAACTAAAAATTGAAGTGATTCCATATTCCCAAAACGAAAAAAATTTTGAACGCTTGATTATATTGATAAGAAAATCGAGAATTAAAATAAAAAAGACAACATGTAGTCTTCGCTCAATTATTGGAATTAATAGGATGCTTCAAATTGATTGTACAGCGTACTGAACACCAGATCTGAAGGGTTAAGCAGAGACTCCCTTACCTAGAACTGAATATCATATAAATAAAATTTTACCCCAGGGTTAATTTTCCGTATTTCCCATAATGTTATCCACCTCTTTAAAAAAATTCTTGTCACATTGTACAAGAAAGAATATCACATAAGCATGTACGCTCATAATTCTTCTGATTAAAGGTAACGTCTCTGAAAGTTAGTCGACTACGTCACCAGATATAATATTGGGGTTAACATGAGGATCCTTACCTAGAACCCGTGATATTTCCATTGTTAAAACTAAGAGTCATCTTTTAAGGAGTAATGGTTCGAAGTATTTCATAATGGTATCATGAACACTACTCTTATATGGGAAGAAATTCCATTGTCACAGCCACATCAAAAAGGACAAATTGTAGCTTCATTATGTGGCTTAATACGAGTCGTAAAGTTATGTCCCATATACGACACCAGCTTGTAGGGTGCGGGATCCTTACTAGCTGCATGCATTCATTAAGTATTTTGCAGGAGATTTTTCCGAGTTTTCCAAAGCCTCTTAAAATTGCTGTAGAGGCAATCGAATTTATGACTTTCTGATGACATTTACTGGGAGCATCCAGTCAAATTACTGATTTACGATCCTGATTATTTGTAAAGCGACCGAAATTCCAGTGGGATAGCATACGACAATAGACTAATTGCGGAAGCATTTCGTCGCCACCTCAGAAGCAATTTTCGCATACAGGTAAACATAGATGCTCCAAGACAAGGTTGGATATGCTGAGCGGATTACATCGAGGTTATCGCTTCGGAGGGAGACGGCGATAGTTGTCTTATAAGGTGATCCGCTAAAGATTTATGACGAAAAAAAGTGTAGGTCTATCGTCGGGGGAACGTAATGAATAAGTACTAAGGCTAATGAACAGAAATTTTAGTTTATGAAACTTGCTATTTTTTGCGATTGTTAAGCGAAGTCTTCGCGGTCTTATAAGTTGATTGGTTTCATCGTTGTAAATCAATTTTAAAACTAAAAAAAAATGTGTCGGTTCTGAGTTCAAAATTCCACAGAATACAGAAAAGGTTACTGAATGTCTCATACACTAATATATCTTACGAAAGTACATTAAACTTATAGTATTATGTATATATAAACTTTGGATAATGAGCAGAAATTCTAGCTTTATGAACTGGACTGTTGCAATCGTTGTAAATGCTTCTTCTTAAGTTGGATTTTTTATACAATTTCTAAAAAAATATCTTTATCGGTTTCTCTGTTATATATTAACATTAAACGACTGCAAATGCGCCGGCGTCTATATAGAATTGCACAGGTAAGAAAGCTTAAACTTTTTTGTAATTAATGATAATGAGCAGAAATTTTGAATTATGAAACTTGAGCTTATTACTACTGAATTGAGATCTTCTAACGGTGCTTGCTCAGATATGATTAAATTATCTGCTTCGTCCATGATGGACAGATAATATTACTTGGGATTTTAATATCTGGTTGTGTTCCTCACCAGCCTGTCCAAAAACTGGTTAAGCTAAGGTACGTTTTGCAGCAATTGCCCTAAGGTGGACGATGGAAGCTACTGCAGGTTCTCCGCTAAGCGAAACAATATGGACCTCTGAATCCACCCAGGAAGGCAAATCATTTCTGCAGTTACCCAGACTTCTACTCTGAGGATAAGTACCTAGGCCCAAAATCGAAATTCTGAATAATAAAAGATGACATGGCCCTTATCATGAGTTTCGACTTGTCTCGATAAGGCAGAACACCAAACGGACTAGAATGGATTATTTATTTGCTGAACATATAAATAAAAAAAACTTCAATAATATCAAACTTGACTTAAAGTTTTTTTATTCTAAAGAGATCTTAAGACAATTCATTGCATTGTACAATTAAATTAAAATGGTGGTTTTAAATATTAATTTTATTTCATAAATTTTGATTTTTCTTTTCTTTATATGTATAAAATAATGACACGTTTGACTAGAATTTTAAAGTAGAAATTAAAGGCAAAATGCTCTTCCGTATCTTCTAAAGAGAGAATAATAATTTGAAAGATAAAATGAATTATTAACGCGTCTTGTGGCTATTAAATTTGTATTTACATGTGAAAATACTTGTTTTAATTCGGGTAGTAAAATAAATTTAATGTATTTTTAACTATGACATCTACTTCATGAACGAATTATACGCATTTAGCAATGAATTTAATCCAAATGAGAATAGCAAGGAAGAAATAATATAGTCTAGTTGCAGAATTGTTAAATCCTAAATTCGAATTATATAAGTAGGTATAACAACGTCTTCATTTTTCTGACCAAAAAAACAAAGTGTGGAAAAATTAAATAACGGAGTAACGAAAATCAGGACTAACTTAATTTCCTTGTATATAAGCATTCGTAACAAAAAACAACATTATACAAGGACGATTTCAATCGTATTTTATAAAATTAAATTTAATTAACGTTTAAATATTTATTTTGAAGTGGATAATATTAAATCAAATGTTATATTTTGTAGTTCATAAACAATTGGAATTCACTGGTTAAATTTCATATTAATGAAAGGGAGAAGTATTTTATGAAATTAAACGTTCATGTAGTTCACCAATCAACGATACAGACGTTATCATCATTATTTTTATTAATTCTGCTTTTGAGATGAATATTTTTATGGAATGTTTGATTCTTTTAAAAAATTGGTCGAAGCACCACAAAAGCCACAGTAGTAATCGGGATAATGGATTATATTTTAATACTCAACGTGACTGGAAAAGTTATACTCAGATTCATTGCTATAGTCTAATGAATAATCTCCATCTGTAATGATGTAATGATACTATTAAAATGACATAAATCTTGTCACAAATAGAACGGTCTTCATTCAAAATTTTTTTCGGTTATTATTTACTACATTAAGTAAACATAAATAAAATGCACCATATACATTTAGACACATTTCGAAAACAACACGTTGAAGTGATAGATAGAAATAAGATCCGTTACTTTTCATTTCGTCTAGAATGAATTATGTTTCATCAGTTAAAAATCATGAAGAAGGAAAATAACATCTAAAATATTTAGAAATGAATCTTCTAAATTATTCCTTAGAGATAAATCCATCAAACTTTAAACCTTACTTACAATACTTATCTTCTAAATTATTCAATCTTTATTCTCTGCAAGAATAAACAAAAAAAGTAGGGGAAGAATTTTTTTTTGCAATTTCTATTTCACAGACTCATCTGTTCTATAGCTAGATTTCATCAAAGACAGGTAAAACTCTGTTACTTTTATTGAACTCAATATATTTTTACAGTTTTTGTTTCTTTTCACCTGAATTTATCTATGCATTTGAATTAAATTTATTTTCAGTTTCTTTCGGATTTTTTGCATCAACCTCTGTCTTTTGTTCCAGTAGAAATATTTGCCAATGATTCCATTTCTTAGCTTCACTTTCCCAAATTTATTCCTTTGTGCTCCCAAATATCTATTTTATCTGAAATTCCTTCTATCCATTAAATTTTTCTAACTTTAAGCATTTAGAAAATTTTTTTTTTGTATTTTAACTGTTTGCTTGACTTTCTCAAATGTAAATCAAGAAAAAAAGATTATACTAGTATTAACATTTTAGCACATCTTAGATTAAAATATTTTTTCCCAACGTATATCATATTCAGTTTTCGAAACCAAAGTCGATAATATCGTCTAAACCACTTTATTTGATTTTAAATTGACATGGTACTTTAGAAAAAACCTTCCATGATAAAATTTTTGTAAAATTTTTTGGTGACTGAACAATGTCAAATTGCTTCACAAACTATTTAAATAACTGTTCATGCTTAAAATTAAATGATTTAGCAATCTAAATAACAGATAGACTGTTGCATTATAGATTTTCTTCCTAGAACAGCAACGATAAAAATCAAATTTAAATTGCATGAAAATAATCAAATGAAGATAATATCCCGCAATTTTAATCCTCAATGAATTAATGCTCCATTTTTCGATTTATAGTCAAAGATTGCAAATAAGAAAAAAAAATAAACGATACTACTCAAATTTCTCACAATTAAAGTTATAAAAACAAGAAAAACTATTCACAAAAGCTTAAAGCAATGTATTTGTTACATTCCATTCAGATATATAAACTCAGTTAATTTATGAAATGTCTTTAGTGTTACCCTTCTAAAACATTCTGTCATTCTCTTTGCTGATAGTCTCTTTTCCGGATTAGCTATAATTTGTTAATCGTACATCATCCAAAACTTAAAAAAAAATAAAAACTATTAAAGTAATTCTTATCTTTTGATAAAAGAGAAGTTTCAGAAAATAAGTTATAATAAAATTAGTTGTACGTACAAATATACTATAACAGCAGTAATAAAGTTGCTTTTATTTCCATTTAAACTATCAAAGAAATACTTCTGAAGAGCAAATCAAGACATAAGACTTAAAATTTATGCCTCTTCGACTCATTCCTTGTTTCTTTGCTTCTCTCCCTTTATATCTGCATTTATCTCAAATTAAAATTAATTACAGATAACAACTATTTATACTATGAAATAAGATTGAGAAAGAATTTTGACCTCAAACCTTTTTCCAAATTCATGAAATACAGCAATTTGTTTTCAGTGGCTGATTATACTTTTCTTTATAAATCCGCAAATATCTTAATAGAAAAATGTGGATTTAAAAATATATGAAAACAGGTAAAAAAATTATCATAGTTTGGAAAACTAACTTATCCCTAATTGAGAATAGCAATTTAATATACTAAGTTCCTAACTTGTAAGTACAATGGAAATATTTTATTCAAAGTTCAAGAGAATGACATGATATTGATAAGTTTGTATCACATTTTATACTTCTTCACCATTCCAAGAACTTCTAGGTTTTATTTTAATCTAAATATTTGGCGAGAATTTACGCCAACCTTCTTTTAAACGTTAGGTGCTAGCACATCACCATCTCAAAATAATGGTCATAATAATTAATTTGACTTCCATCAAGTGGAGGGCCTAACTTGGGAAATTTAGTTCGAGATGAGACTTGATACATTAATAGTATACCTTTAGAGTGTTCATCGATTAAAATAATAAAGCGCAATAGCCAGCGAATTTGAAGAAATTAGACCTCAAACTTTCGGTACAGCTTATATACTAGAAAGTTGTCTTCGGTGATAAGAACTGAATTGGCATGGTCGATAGAGTACTCCCTTGCTAACCTTTCACTTAGGGTACGAATCCAATTTCGTTTTTCAATACACATTTTAAAATTAATAATTTTGAATTAAATTCATAATTTATAAACCTCTTTTATGAATATATTAATCATTTTTAGGATTAAATAATTTTTATTTATATAATACTTGCATTATAGTTATAATTTAATTTTTAAATAATAAAATAAATATAAAAACAACTTTAATGATGTTATATAAAAATTATATTTACTACTATCATTAAATGGCATCAAAATTTTTAAATTATTCGATTTAAGTCATTAGAAAATTTTCATTCTAACTTTACGGGACCGGTTTTGACCGAGGAGAGAAATTGTATGTATAATTATTTAATTGTTTAAAAATTAAAATATAACTATAATTCAAGTAACATAAGAATAAACGGTTAATTTGTTGCAGAAAAATTGAGAAATATTTTAAATTAAATTTTTTTAGATTGTTAATTTGATTTTAAATCATTAATTTTTAAAATTATAAATACAATTTTAATGGTGATAAATAAAAAAAACGGTTACTCTTATCATGAATAAATTTCATTTTTATTGTAAATTTATTATGGCTATTTTTATTTGTAAATTTTTGAAATTTTTCTATATTTATTAATTTTATTTACATGCTTGAACCAGATTGATATAATTCTCATAACAATATTGGAAACAAAAAATGTATTTTTTCAACTTGCATAATTATTAAATGGTGTACGTTTCTTTCGGAGATCTGTTGAGAAATAATTCGGACCATCCTCATATGCATTCAGTAGATTAGCAGCTGCTCTAATTTTCCCGATCAAAACGGTTCCGTAAATTTGGAACGAAAATTTTGTGATTAATTAAATCGAATAATGATAATAGTAAATCTAGTTATTATCTAATACCATTAAAATTGTTTTATAATTATTTAACTATTTAAAATTCAAATATTATAGAAATAAAAATTATTTAATGCATAAAAATTATTAATATTTTAACCGAAGATATTTATAGATTTTATATTTAATTAAAAATTATTAATTTCAAAATATATTTTTAAAAAAAGAAAAAAAGGTAGGCGGATTCGAATCCTGAGTAAAAGTTCAGCAAGCGAGCGTGCTATCAATCATTCCAATTTGCTTCTTATCAACGGTACCAAATTATTACTATATAAGATGTCCCGAAAGTTTAAGTTTCTCTGAATAGGTTGGTTATTGCCCTTTTCTATTTTAATGGATGAACACCCTAAATGCATACTATTAATAAAGCAAATCTCATCAAAAATTGAAGTTTCCAAGTCGTGCCCTCCTCTTGTAAGTGATTATTAATATTTTCTTTCTGGTTTCTGAAGTTTTAAAGAGTTAGAAGATTTTATCAGTAGTGGTAAAGGAAGTTAGTATTTGCATTAAAAATTGATGAATTTCATGGTAAGTAACCTTTTCATGGACTTATAAAGGATTAAGACGGTAGACAAGATGTCAAATTTAACATGAACCTGGTTCACGTACATGGTAGATGCTTGCATAGCGACTCTAATTCGAGACCTTATCCCGAGGCTATCTCAGTCCCATGTTATTCGTTTTAGAAAATATTTTAAATGATCATATTTCACTTATACCTTTCGCAACGACTTAGATTTTCCTCAAATAGTAAGCTTTTAGAGCACAATGTTTTATTCTTCAAAAACATTTGAAATAGGCTTTCCTGTATAAGATATATTAAATATATTTTAGGATAATTCATTCGAATGGCAAATCCTGCTCTTCAGGATAAGAATTTATTGTCCAAAAAGTAAATTGATTTTATAAAATAGAACAATTGTCTATATCTAGGCCATTTTTGGAAAGAAACATCTAAAGACACTGGGAAAAAATGCATATATATAGAAAGTTCTGTATGAAAACTACAGAATACGTTTTACGTCTTTTTCGGAAATAAACCTTTAGCTCTGGGGATGGAGGTTATGCATTAAACATGCCTTCCAAATCGGCTCAAGTCTGGTCCAATAAAAACGCCGTCTTTATTCCCATCTTTCGCTATTTATTTTCGTTTCACAACCATTCCATTCATTCCTTGTAGGAAAACAAATTGCTGCATTTTATAGATTTCGGGGGAGAGAAAAAGGCGAAATTCCTCTTCCCAGGCATATTTCATAGCATCAAGGAGTTTTTTTTTCCTTTCTCTCTAGTTAACGCTATGCCAAAAAACGCTACGCTGAAGAATATATGTATATTTGAGGTACGATGCAAATTACGGCAAGGGAGGAAGATGCATAAGTTTTTAGGTCGGTCGGTGTCTATGATTTGCAATTCAAAAGTGTGCGTTTTTGCCAAGTTAGAACGGAAATAAGAAAGCTTTCCTACAGTTGTTATGTATTCAGAAGAGCTACTGTTAAGATAATTTATTTCCCTGAGATGAGTCTGTCAGTATCATAACGTGATTTTGGCGATAAAAATTTCCATTCATTGCCAGTTTTATCGTTTTGTAAATTTTATGGGCGTTATTAGATTGGCTTGGATTTTAAATCATATTAAATGGCACTGTCAATAAAATAGATAAAAAAGTTACTTGATGCATTTGTTTATATTCATTCTAGTTCTTTACATTATAATTTTTGAGCTTTTTAACTTATAGAAAATCACGCGTTTCTTCCGCTATTTATTGCTAATTTTAATATTTTATAATATTTATCGGCTTATTGAATTCAGATGGATTATTATTCATCTAATTGTAACCACAGTCTACAAGATGAATACCAACGAGATATTCAATTTTAATTATTTTCTAATTATTTTAATTATTTTAACATAAATTGAGTTTGTGAGAATATAACCAATATTACCTGCCTGTAATGAAATCATTATTATTCAAATACAGCGGAGTATCTTTCTTATGAAATCATTCGAAATATCATTATTGAAAAAATATCGTACTGATTTTCATATTTCTCATTCGAATGATAAAGAAATCCGTTAGGATCAGGATTTATTGTGAAAAAGTAAACCTATTTTATGAAAATATAAATTATTGTCTGCAAGTAAACCGTTTATGAAAAAAGAAAAATCTAATACCTATGATTAAAATGTGTGCCACATACTCCGCATCAAAGCTATGGAATGCACTTTATTTCAATTCGGATTCGATTTTTTTCCTCAGAAGTAAGCCACCTTCAGTTCTGAGGTTTGGGGTTATACCTTAACTATACTATAATTCTGTTTCTAAAGCTCAGAGCAATCATTCTATTTCCTTTCTTTTCATATCTGAATCCTTAATTCGCAAATTCGAAACTTAATATGTATATAATGTCATCTCTAAATTTTCTAATTTTTTAAATTCTATCTAATGCCACCTATCCAGAAAGTTTTAAACTATTATATGATATTCTTATGATAGCGTTTTAAAAGAAAATTTTACCAACGTAAAAAGAGTATGCATTTCCATAGGTATTATTTTGAAACTGGTTTAATTTATTTTCATTTTTCAAACACATTCAAAATTAAATTGATTCCTACACTCTTATTCAATACCAGCTTCAATAACTCAATAAAATCTCTAGTGAAAGAAATTCTCACATTTCCTTAAAAAGCTATAGCCCAAAGAAAGGGAATTAAGTCGCTTAGTCAAAACGCTAAGAATACCAAGTAGCACTTCTAGGAGCTTTTTTCTTCTCTCTTCTCAAGGAATAGGTAGCGGTTCTTTTCTATTTCTTTTATCAATCTCTCTTAATCCGGAGTTGGGCCGTAGCTTAGGTAAGTTGGAATTCTTGGGTGCATTGATTGTGTGAGCGCAGCTGCTCTCCATCTCGGTGCTTTGTTTTGGTCATGGGGTGACCTTCACGATAACATTAATGGATCAGGAGCCTTGGCTTTGCTTTTTCATGTAACCTTGTTTTTTTTACCCAGACCGAGATTATTGCTTCGTTGTTATTCTTATTGCAAATCGATAGGGCTGCAATACAGAGTTTCTCCAATTAATGGCAAAGTTATAAATCAAAGGGTAATACCGATTAGCTTTCAACAACTTGCTTAGAAAATTCCTGTTGATTTAATGGGTTAATTGTTTAACCTGTTAGGTTTCAAGCAGAATGCTTAATGCTGCTGGCGAATTAAAAAAAATCACCACTCATCAATTTGAAAATATTTAGAACTTTGGAACTTAAAGAGTAACGTACATTATCTTTCAACATATTTCTTAGAAAATTTTGTGGTGATGTTGCGGCGCTAGCATCAAGCCACTCATTTATTGTTGAAATGTAAAATGTATCTTTTGTATCTGGCAACAACGTTTTCATTCAAGATTGTATCCGCGCGATGCGATGTTGTTCACATAAGGTAGCTTCATGTAAATAAGTAGTGTAAATAGAATAAATAATTCTGTATAATTTAAACCATAACATCTCTTTTAATTATAACCCCACGTCAGACACGCCATATAATGCCAAAGTGATTTAATTGGTTAATTATTTACTTGGTTAAGATTCAAGCAGAGTAATAAATTAAAAAAGTTCCTTCATAAAATTCTTGCTTCTATTGTAATGAAAAGGAGATATTTGAATATAAACATATATGCAATTAAAAATACTATCAGAGCATAATTGACCGTGGGAGGCCAAGCATCTAGTTAAAAATTTTGTATTTTGAATTGGTAGGTTTCATAATTCTAAACGATTTATGATTATAATGAGTGTAATCGTATCTCTTCGACTCATAATAAGATATTTCCTTCCGGCTCAAATTAATGCTCAATTTTTAGAATATATTGATTGCTATTTTCAAAATAAGTCATTAATAATTAGAGGCTGTGCAAGAATTTCAAAGAAAAGAACTTACTGACTATTTAAATTTTTAGAGGCAATGACTTTTTAAATCAATAATTGGTAGCAAGTTGCAGTAGTAAGATTTCAGCTCTTGTTTTCTATTACATTATTATTCTATAAACATAATAATGTTAATTGCTTTAGACAATTTTTATTGCTAAAGAAATTTACAGATATTTTTTACTTTCTTAAAGACATACAGTGAAACATCGCTTAACGAACACCTAGCATCACGAGCAAAATTAATTTTAAAAAAAATTCGCTTAACGATCTACGTTCAGTATAACAAGTGACGAGAAGAAGAAGTCCCGGATTTCGTGCCTGCTGCTGTCATATCCAAGGATCTTTCATTTTGCTGCAATCCTTATCAAACATGGTGTCTAGTGATTGGTTCGTATCAAACATGTTGTCTAGGGACAACCTTACTCTCAGAGAATATTAGAAATATCACTTCCACAACGTTTCCTGCCTCAAATTGATGGAAATGTTTGAGAAGGGGTTACTAAAAGAACCCTCACTCGTACTTCGAAAAAGTTTTTGTCGAAGAGTGATGACGAATGGGACATTGAGTAGTCTGAGTAAAAGAAATTGTATCTTTGTCCCAGGTCTGTAGACTGTAGTTAGTGGACTGTGGATAGCAATAATATCGATGAGCTGGTGGAAGAGCACAACCAAGAGCTTACCGCCGAAGAGATTATGGAGTTGCATTGTGTTTCACAGCAAGGAGTCATGGAGGAGAGTTTGTCAGAGGAAGAGGAAGTAATAGCAAAGCGACAATCTTCTGGCGCAATAAGAGAAATGTTGAAAGCATGGGAAACTGTTGCATCGTACATTGAGAAGCATCGCCCTCATATAGTAGTGGCTATGCGGGCTAGAAATTTATATCATGATAATGCTGTGTCGCAGTTTTGTCAAATTTTGAAGCTTCGACAAAAGAAAAGTCTACAGACAACTATTTTAGATTACTCTAATTTTTCTCAATTGTTTTTACATACCTGAAAATGTTCGTATGCCTGTGTCACAGCAACTAATTCAAAGATATTGATCGTTATTTACAATATATTCCCTATTAGCACAAGATATTTTACGGTACCTCCACGATGTTGCTACGACATTCTGAATGCCTCACAACATCTTAAAGATATCGCGTGGATATTGTAGAGCATCTTGTGCTAATAGAGTTGTTTAAAAAATGTCGAAATATTTCAGGCTTTCAACGGCGACAGTTATCATTACTAAGGAACCTTACGGTGAAACAAACATCAACTCCCTCTTGAATTCATGGACATTTTGTAAGTTGAAATTGCAAGGAAATACAAAAAAGTTATTCAAAAACACAAATATGGTTTTCTGTGACCAAATAGTTCAGTTTGATAAGTTTCTCTTTAAGCTTAAGGAAAATTTTAACTCTTAATCTTACAGATGAGTTGCGCCCGAACATGTTAGCATCTGTATTGCACCCGACCGTAGGTTAAGAATTTTCATAGAATGCTGCTTATCCTTTAAATTTAGGATTTCGTTCTCAGGTTTTTCTCACCTTTTCATGTACCTGAGTATCCATTTAACATATCAAAATTCATAAATCTGAATACTTTGAATTATTGATAAATTATCAAGCAAAAGGTTTGTCCAACAGAGTAAAATTTTTCTTTTAAATGTTTGCATATTGATGACAAAAACCTTTTTGGAAAATTAATTAAGAACAAAAAACTTCAGAACTATTTTTCACAATTATTGTTTTTATTTAATGCAAAGAGTAAAAAGCTTTTGACTACATCTATTTGTTTTTGTTTCTCATTTATTCAATTCTGTTTCATTTCTCCCTGTGTCTTCGTACTTCCGTCGGTGAACTGTGTAACTTGTTAAAATACTGTGTCGCATAATACTTTGGCAATATTTTTCTACAGATAATTAATCTATAATAATATTTTATGCGGAAAACCCTTGCTGTTCGCAGATTCATTCATAAAATGTTTATTTATACATGTCTTATGATTTCAGGATAAAAAAAATAGTTTACAATTTGCCCAACTGAACGTTGGAATATTTAAATGACAGTCAACCTTTTGAATAAAATCGTTTTTAAATTTAGATTAAATATTCAAATTAAATTTATCTGTATAATCATGTTGATTTTATTTCTTTTTATTCACTTATTAAAATATTTTACGGTTTTGATAAAACAAGTTTCAAAGATTATGCATAGAATAAAGAATATAAATTTCTTCGTCAAATACCATGTCTTAAAAATCTTATCTTATTGTGTCTTGGTAATTTATGAATTGTACATAGAATCGTGCTCGAAAATTCCTTTGCTAAACTTAAACCTCATTTATTAACAATCCTTTTAGTAACATACTAAAATACTTCGCAAAAAGCACAAAAATATGCATAGTAAAGATTAATCCATCTTATATCTTTTAATTATCTATTTCATATTGATACATATCTCATGCCTTTATTTCATTTTGGTAAATAAATGAATAACCTTAAGTCATCCATCTTTTTTACCATATGAATTATTAAGTTATAGAAGCTATTCTCTCAAGATATTAATATGTTTTTAATGAACGCAAGAAGATGGCTTCGTTCCAAATCCACAGGCGTATCTGACAAAATGTCAGGACAATTGACAAATATTGAAACTCTTCGCTTCGTTAGGGAAGAGAATTCGAGCTTGCAGTTAACTTCACGCTCCGTTGCCAGAAGGTGATGGCTGTAAGCCGTCTTCATTTGCAAGCTGGAATTCCAATTTTCTACTCTGGAACACAAAAGGAATCAGAACGAAATGCTGCTTGCTCAGAATTTGTATTTTCTCTACGAAGAATGGGAGGATTTCGGATTTAAGAACGAAATACATTGCATTTTGATTAAGTCGAGTAATTTCCTTTGTGCTGTTTAAGTGATTTGTTTATTTTCGAAACTGAGCCTTTGAACATTTAAGTGAATGTTGAACGGTTTGAATGGAATGAAGTTTCCGCGAGGATTTTAAAATAAGCTTTAATGGTTTTGAAATTACATTTAATTAAACAATCATGAGCATTTTATTTCTTATTATGTAATTCAAATTATGTTTTATGGTTACGCTATATCAAGTTTATTAAAATTCTATAAATGTTTGAAAATTTTTTTTCCTTTATATTCCTATTCGACCTAATTTTTGGAGCATCATGCGTTAAGGATTTAATCTTGGAAACTGAAAAAGAGGGTTAATAGCAATAAAAAAAACTCTTCACGAGTACTATTAGTACTTTTAATTTTTTAAATAAAAATGTTGCGGCTAATGTGATAAATTGATTATTAATAATAATCGGATCTTAAAGTGGTTATTATTGATAATAACCTGATTTTATATGCTGTTATTATAATAATAACCTATTAAAAACATTGACCTTAAAACATATAATATGATACCTCTGGAACACGAATGGTTATAAAAACATCCTCGTAGAAATATTTTTTTATAATATGCTTGAAACATATTTATATGTTCATATTTTCCGTATATTTCGTTGAACTAATGCAAGTCTTTTCAATAATCAGTGATTCATGAATCACTTATCATTTACGGCATAATGAAGAAATTAGATGAACAACATGACTGTGTAGAACGAAGTTTGGTTTTCAAAATAACTCGGAAGAAGGAATTTTATAGAATGATTTCAGTTTAGTTTACTCTAAATTATCATCAAAATACTTATATCTTTACTTCTCGATATCCTATTCAAATTCGTATGTGCCACCAATTACTTCATGATTTTTACCTCTGATATGTTGAACTTTTGATGATATTTATGGAGATAAATTTAGTGACATATTTGTTAAATTTAGAAGACTTGATGAAATCCTAAAATCACAAAAACCTCCTCCGTTGACAAAAGAAGATGGATGGTTTTGGTATTCATTTATAAGCTGAAATTTTAATTTTCTACTTAGGAACATAAATGAAACAGGAGAAATATTTATGTCTTTCCTTGAAGAAATGGATAAATCGGATTTAGATGACGATATGTGTTACATTAAGGTTAAGTTGAGTATTCTTCCTAGTGATGGTTAAGTGATTCGTTTGCTTTCTAAACTGAGCGTTCCTCATTAAAATTACTATCAACAGGTTTGAAAGAAATGAAGTTCTAAAATATATTTTACAATTAAAGCGTGTGTTCACAAAAGAATATTTTATAGTACGCAGCATCTCATATTAAGCATTAATTTATTTTGTTAGATAATATTACTTAATTATTTTATGCTATTGTTAAGCGAAGATATTTTAAAGTAAGGGAAAAGTCTTCAGTCTTATATAAAATTTTGTTTAAAATGTGATGTTAATGAGTGATTTTTAGTTTCCAAATCAGATTGCAAATAGTTCCATGAAGCATTTTAGTATAATTTTTTAACGTCGTAACAAGCATTCAATAAAATTGCATTTTTCTTTCTTAAAGAACATGATTTTGTGAAGCAAAATTTGAATACTGTAAATCTATAACGAAATTTTGAACATTTCTTCAAGTTTTGCTAAACTGCCGTTCAGATAATCAAATTCTGCTTCACCAACAATTTTTAAATTTTTGAGGCTTGGTTTTCTCATTATTTTAAATTTGGAATATAATTCAATCTTTTATTGAATTTTTTTGTCCTTCCATTAAAATTTATCGATATACATAAAACAAAATCTTCGGCTTGCAAACAACTTACTTTAATGTTTCGATGAATTAAGTTGTATATTTTTCATCATTATTTTCTTTTTTTGTTCCAAACTGTATTAAGAAAAGTATGTGAAAGATAGTGCATCTAGTCTTTACCCTGACAGTTTAAATTTAGTTTCATACTTCAAAATTTGCACGTTATTCCATACGGAATAAGCAATGGCTGCAATTTTGTGATGTACAAGGAGCAGATAAAATGTTAAAGCAATTTCAAATGTAAATACATAGTTTTGTATGAGTATCAAATTTCTATCAGCATAATAACGGGCGCCCGTTTGTCAGATTATATTTGTCTGCAGAGACAAAATAAAGCACCTGCAATAAATTCCACACCCATTTTTGAAAGTAAAACATAATAATTTTGAACAGAAGGAAAAAAATAGTAGCAAAAAGTGTGTTAATATGCTGAAAACGTTTCAGAAAAACGAAGACTGGGGGGAAAAATTTGTTAATCTAAGGGAAGAAAAATTGGCCAAGGGAAAAATTTGATAGCCTGAAATGTGAACGATGAAAAATAAATATTTTCTCCCATTTATAATATGAAAGTGCTACACATATTTCATTTAATCTTTCCTGAATTTCCAATATATTTGCACAGAGCTAAATTAAATTTAAGGCCCGTAGAATGAGAATCAATTATCGGTTACTTAGTAATATTGGTTTTCAGCAAGAAATATGCAGTGTAAATTGATTCTGCGTCTTAGATAAATGCTTTAAGGAAATTATAGTAGTGATAGAAAGAAGAATTTTATTTCTGAAAGGATGGTACAAATTACTCTTGGCGATATAAATTAAAATTTATTTCTCTCTTAAAATATATTTTCATCTGCCTGAACGTATTTCTAATGCGACGACAGAGATGAATTTTTTTTTATGTTTGATACTTAAACTATTTCGGAGTTTCCTTTTTAAAAAAAATTCAGAAAAAAAAAGGATGTAATAATTAACTTGTGAAAATATAAATTTTTTACTATAGGAATCATTTAAGTTCATAGAAGCTTCCTTTAGGTTTTGTGAAATATATTCTTTTTGTATATTTATAATTGTATGGTTATTTGTTTGCACTTCTTAATATGCCATTTGTATTTCTAGCTCAGGCAATAATTCTAAACGAAAGTATTTGCTTTGAAGATAAACGAAATAATTTGGAATCCATGCCTTTGTGTCCAAACTTCAGAGTCTATATTTTAAGCTCTTGAACAGTATTATGCATTCAGAAATATTTGCATTTCTATCTTATAAGAATTTAGAACTCTGAATTGACAAATTGTGATGTGTATTAAACCTTCTGTTTTTATTTATGAAGTATTTGTAGTTTTTGCTTTCATATTTATTATGTGTTTATATTTGTCGCAAACTAAGGAATCTAAAATTTATCTTAAGTAAATAATTCGAGACGAAAATTATCAAATTTACCATACGTATCTTTTGATCATAATTTTTTGTGCTGTATTCGTTTCCCTGGATTTTTTAAGTATTTTCCCAACGTGAATGAATTATGCCATTTCCCGTAGAAGGAAGAAGAGTGTCACGTGACTTTCAAGGCCGACCGGTTTCATCCAGTTCAAATACGTACAGAGCTTCCGGACACTCGTGATTACAGTCATTTAAAGCTTCCATTCACTGAGAAGGCCAAGCCGTAGAAGTCCCATTATGGGAGCTCTCAGATTCCTCTTGGTATCTAATTTCCTGTCAAAACATCATTTTCTAGCACATCCACAACCAGATTATTCCCCTGATCTCGGCCCATGTGACTTTTTTCTCGGATGAAGAATTTTCTTAAGGTTCAGTGATTATCAAGTTCAGAAGAAGTACAACAGTGACGACCCTGTAGGTGGCTTTTAAACCGGATTTATATCGTTGTATGAACGATTGCAAAAATGCATATTTGCACACAGCAAAGGAAACTCCAAATAAGCAGGTTCTATCTGTATTCATTCTTTCGTAATAAATTAAGTTTCAGAACATTTTGAACGTAGTAGTATAATCGTTCGTCTCATTCCTGAGATTCCCAAATAAATGAAGTGAAGGATGGCGTGAACTAATAGTAATTCCCAGAATGAGAGATAACTTTTGATTTTAGAACTTATCAAAGAACGCTTAGATACTAGATGAACTTTTCATGGAAAGAAAATAAGTAATTCTATTTTCCTTTGCAAATATTTTTAAAATAAGTCTAAAAGAAGTTAATTGAAGTGTCCATTGAGTAACAGAATTTTTTTAAAAAATATTGAGTGATTTTTTTCTACTTTATATATCGTTATTTAATATGCACAATTACATCATGTTAATGCATGCTTCTTTCATGGGTTTGCTCTATTAATTATATTCTTTTTATTAATTTAATAAGTAGAATTTTTCTCTGGAATAAATGTACGCCATATTTCTTCCTGTGACACAAAATATACTCAACGCATATAACAATGTAACAATTCCGGGCTACGGTAACATTTTATATTGTGGCAGACATTAACTAGTCGTCTTGAAAATCTTAAAGTTTGAAATTAGAGAAAAGTTCGTGAGAGATTTTAATAAAAGAATCTACACCAGCACACTCACGAATCTCTGAGAAAACTAGAGTTACTTAAATTCGCTTGATTAATGTACTAATTATTATTCAGTGCATACAGAATATTCTTCTGAGAAATGGGACTTTCCATATTTTTGCAAGACTTTGTTCTAACAGAAGATTTCTCAGACGAAATGCATGCGATTGTTCTACAAAATAATGTATGAATCCCCTTTACATATTAAGTAAAATTTCTAAGAAAGCAATTAATATAATTTATTTTCTGTAATTTCATAACATAATTGTTGCTGCGTTCAAAAATAGAGTAATATTCAAGATGTGTAAAGTATATTGAAAATATGTGACGAATTTTTCATCTCATACATTTTAGCATTATTACTTATATTTGAATAATATGCAATCATAAAGATCTCGGTAATTATCTATTACTATTTTAATTTTGTATACGAATAACTTCCCAAAGTATTTGAAAGAGGTTTTCATTTTGTATGTAAATTTAAACCTCCTATAACACGGTTAATTGATTATTTTCATCAGAACACTGGTAATAGAAAATATTACGTTGACCACAAACCAATAGCACGGAAAATTCATGCTATATATCGAATTTCGAAGTTTGTCAAATAGTGGTATGCGAAAGCATTTCATCATAAAATCGTGTTGTAAGAGGTTTGTCAAACTTTTGCACCATGTCATATACAAAACCTCTAAGATTGGCGTATTTTAGAAGGTTGACTACATTAGGGATTTTAATTAGCGAAAAGTTGATAATCAATAAAAATATGTAAAGGATATGAAGGAAAATTCTTGTATATATAGGCATTTTTATGCTGTTACTGAGGCTGTAGCAATCGATTTGTACGTTTATTTTAATTCTAAATGTAGTTCAAAATCATTTAGCTCTTTGTAAGAGATGGAGAACATTATATACTTCAATATGGATATGCAGCTTTAACGTACACTCGTGTTATGTTCGAAGGAGACTTAAGTGAAGATTTATTCAGAATTAAAGCGCACAGTGCTCTGCCGTAATGAGCAATATGTTGGAGTAACAGCACATAATGAAAAATGCATGCCGCTGCTACACCTTGATAGCCCCTACAGCTGCACTAAATTAAGGCTTCATTCAAAGCTCCAAATGCATGTCAGCGTATCTAACAATTCGTGTTTCTAATGTTCTTAACGACAAGTTTGCAAGTTAAATAATTCTCGGGTTAATGCAGCATTTAGTATTCAAATGATGTTTAGAAACCAACGGAATATGAAAATTCCTCATGTTTCCATTCACTAAACAAGAATCTTAGGAACTTTATTTCCATATAGCAAAATGCGTCTCTCTTTTGATGAATTGAGTGGAAACTGTTCACGTTCTGTCATCTCGAGCCGAAATTATTTGATAAGAGAAAGGTTTTGAATTGCATTATACTCGATATTTTTAATTAGTTTGCTTTTGAAGGTGAATGAATTCTGTTTGTTTCGTACATGTGCGTTTATCATTCTTGTATTTTTAGAACTTTAGTATTTGCTTTCATAATTTTATGAGTACTTTCTTTATTTGAAATTTACAGGAAAATTCCCAGATTCAGAATTGCACGGTACTCTATATATTTCATTAGTTTGCTTTTGAAGCTGGATGGATTCTGTTTGTTCAGTAGATCTGCATTAAGAACTTCAGTATTTACTTTCAGAATTTTATGATCCATTTCTTTTCTCGAAATTAACGGAAAAATTATAGATTCTTTTGCAACGATAAATAATTTTTGAGATGATTTAGAATAAAAATAATTTATTTTTTTCAAACTCTTTATGAATTATTATAAATGAGAGAAATGTTCGTGGACGAAGTACATGGAGAAAGCATAATTTTATTAAATGTGTAACATTTAACTAGTCAACTCAAACTTAATATGGACTTGTGCATCACATTATTTCATTACTAATCAATAAACATCCTTTTTTTATAACATGTAAACGTTATACTGAAATTCGTTTCATTAGCTAGCTTAAACCGCTGATAACGACTTTTTAAACTCATTACTGTTTTTATCGCAGAATTGCATTAATCTTACACAGTTAAAGTATGATATAAATAATTATCTGAACCATGTACCATATTACTAGTATATATTGCAACTTTTTTTCTGCAGATGTTATGCATGCATATTTCATAAGTAAGTGTAATATAATCAATTTATATTCATTCTGATAAATATATTTAAGAAAAAACTGAAATAAATTACATGTAAAAAGAATAACGTCGCTTAACAATCAAAACCACCTATCTCACTTTCCCACGTTTTAAAAGAAAAAGAAAAAATTGCATTTTTCCAACTGAATGATTGATATTTCTATTTTTTCACATTTTATTCCAACATTTGGTTTCATCTTCTTACCAGATGTGAAAAAATAGAAAATATTCTTTACAGGTACCGAAAAATTCAGTTTTTTCTTTCCTGTGTAAGCCTTACACAACTTGTAACTGCGACAATGAATAAAAAGTAGAAAGCCGCTCAGTTTTTCAGGTTAATGTAATGAAAAGCATCGCGAATTCATAAAGTCTGTGGAAAGAAAGCAGATAATCACAAGAAGAGCAGCAGATTTGTGTGTGAATACTTTATTAAGAGACTTTTGTAAGGTCAAGAAAGACATGAAAGAAGTGTTCTACTTCTTATTTGCTTAAATATTTGGTGATTTGGCATTTTTGCATGGAAGACTTAGAAAAATGGAAAGGAATATAATTGACGTTAAAATAAGGCCTCTAAGCTGAATATCCACTTACTTTTAATTATTTATTTATTTGACAATTATATTTTTAAAAAAAGTAGTCAGGTTCTTAAAAGTTTATTTCTGCATAAACAACACTATTCACTCAGGAAAATATTTAACATTATTTTTCAAGTATTACTTTATAAATTTTCAGGTCTTGTTATTAATCATCTACAAATAAAAGTAGCTTACATAAATTCGTTTTCACGATGCTTCATTAGTAGCATAAAATGCCTTAAAGCTTCAGGAAATTTTATTTGTCTACTTAATCGCGAATACAGAAAAACAAAAGTTAAGGCTGATTGAAAAAACAATTGCTATCAAAATTTTAATCCCATAAATAAATTTGTTCTCTATTTAGGACGACTTAAAATTATTCAATTAACAGGTTTTAATATCAAATGCTTTAAAGCTGAGATATCTCAAGAGTGTTTAAGTTATTGTCTTGAATAATACATTAACAACTCATGCCTGAGTGTTTGGAAATTTCTGCGCTTCCTTATTTTAAACACAATCCACTCGCAAACTTATAGAACTGTGCTTAACTATACTTAAAGCGAGTTACCGTTTTCTATTACAGTTTAAACACCTTCTATGTGCAGAAAGGAATTTCTCTAATCTCCAGAAAATTAGTCAAGTTCTCAAGAGTATTCCATCTCGCCATGTTCCAATCTCATAATTTACGCGCATGTTATTTGACCCTTGGGTTTCAGGGATTTAATGGAAGTTTACCGCATTAAAGGAACGAATGAATTCTGACGTATAACTAAATGCAGCGTTTTGAATAATATTTGTTTTAAGACCAATCTCCCCATATATTTTGTAATATGTATGCACACAAAGTTGGGATATATTTATGCTATTTAACAAAATTAATTGTTCTTGTTTGTTAATAATCATAATGATTGTAATAGTAATTGATGTAATGGTATGATAATGATGTAATAATAAGTAATGTAATTCATAATCATAATAACTGATGTAATTATTTGTTAATAATCATAATTAATTGTTAGTAATTTTTATCATACTTAATTGGTATCTATTTGAAATAATAATTCATTGCTATGAATTTGAAATAAAAATTAATTATATCTTAATTTGCATAGAAGTTTATGATTGATGATTAATTTGTATAGGTATTGGAAGGCTTTAACGCAAAATTGAATATAACTGAAGAAGTGTCAAACAGTAAGATATAATCTGATCAATATTTTTACTACTCAGTTAGGTTACTTTTTGCAAATCAGCAATTTTCAATAGGTGAGTAATTTGAGGTATAAGGCATATATTGATTCGCATAAAAGATACAAGCACAGATAACGATTTTATTAGTCTTTTGAAGAATGACTGTAAAATCGGTAGTTCTAAATGGTTTTTCACTTAAAAAGAATATGAAGAGTAATTAAGAAGAAAAAAAGGAAATGCTTGCTAGCGCGTCAAAAGAAATATCTTTCTGTTTAAATGATTTTCATTTCATGTAAGGGAGCATCTAAACTCCATAATAAATAAGGAAAAAACATTCTTAAGAACCAAAGCATTTACAGAAAATAAAGAATATTTGTCATATGAAGCTATTACCGAAATACTGTCTAACGCGTCATGATCCCTAAAATAATGATGAAGTTTTAGTTGTTTATATGTCTACATCATAATAGCAGACTTTATTTCACAGATGATTCCCCATCGCCAGCGGCCTAATACACTTTTATTATTTGCTTTATGGCACCAAAATATTGCTCAAAACACTTTACCTTTGGTGATTCTGCATGCAAAAATAATTGGATAATGCTGGAGGACTATACTAATACCATTTTACAGATGATTATATTTATGCAAACTAAATCGAAAAGGAAGCCATACATTTCATTGTTTCCTTTTTAATTATTATTTAAGAATAGCATGCATTCAAAAAGGAAGCAATGCTGGCCTTAAATTTCTATACTGATGAAGGTATTCACATGACCTTACTTCTTTGTAATGTGCAAGTATAATGAACAGTATGCTATTTCAGACACCTGATTCGACGTTAGATGGGCAAGTTATTTCTCCTTACAGAATTTAAGTTACAGAATGGTATCTAAATAAAAAATACAAGCATGTCCTGGGTTGATCTGCTTTAAAAAAATTTCCTTTATTCCCAAGTTTCCCAAGTGTTCTCGAGTTTCACAAAATTTGTCTGTAGAAATTCAATGATATATATCACGATGACGTACTTGATGAATGCTTATTGATGAATTATACATATACTTCAGCAGCGGATTCCGAGACTAGCAATTTTGGACGATTTTACACCGCAAAGACGTGTCTGGAAATGAGTCAGAAGAGCGCATTTGTGGAGTTCTTTGTTAGATCACGCTCAGTAAAATGTAAAGATACCTCTCCTATTCTTCACTTTCCCCCTATTTTGATGAAAATAACTCCGCCCGGATCATGCGCAAAAACTCGGAGGGTTTCCGAATCCGTTGCTAAACAATATCTAATTACGTTACCTACCTTGAAAATAGAGATTTCGCTTTTAGAAACGCGTTTTGTCTGATTTTTAGATTAACTTTTCAGTTGTCAAATGAAACTGGATGATGTTTCAGATTTTGATGTTTTCGATAAATAATTACTTATCACATATGGGTAGAAATAGGATATACATTGCATTCGAAGAAAAAAGATAACCATTACAAAATATTACATTTCCAAAGGAAAACACATTTCCAAACAATGTTTTTGTATCAATTTTAATTAACATTTTTAAAGAATGTGAAGTACATGTAACCGAAGTAACAAAAAATAATTAAATTGAGGAAAATGTTAAGATTTGTTTTATGAAAAGTCATTACTAGCACTGATAGTGTCTAACGTTTCCAGACCACTGTATTAACAAAACGGCATTTATGCGATACCGAATGTTTTCACAGTGTTCATTAATACTTTTAATTATTTTTTAACTGAACACATTCTCAACACTGTTTGAAAATATCCTGATTATTTGAATAAATTTTATAAAAGTATTGTTTCTGTTGCTAATAAAAGAAACTAGCATTTTTATTTTTATAAAATTTAAAACATAATTAAATGTTTAGTTAATTGAATTTATTACTTAGCCTTGTATACACTTTCAGTCATATTACAAATTAAACACGAATTTATTCAATTTAATTCGCGTATAATAATCAAATGTTATGAAAAATGTTATTACGCAGTTCTTTCTAAACCCTAATTCACAGGAGATAAAGTTACATCATACATGATAGCGTTTACAAAAGCAGTTATTTTAGCTTCTATTCCTTGACATGAAACTTGGTAGAATATGAATCCTTTGGGGTAATACGTAAACTTTTAAATTGTTAAGAACTGATTTAATATTCATATTTATGTTGAATCGTTATTGAAGCAGTGAGTTTTCTCCCCACTGCTACGAAAAACATCTTGAAAGGAGGATCTAGTTCGTGGGTGTTACATGATTTATCAAATGCGTAATTTCAATGAAACTTACACAGTATTGCTTATAATATAAAAACGAATGAATTTTAACAATTTCGGAAGAATACCGATTACAATTTCTTTCATGTAATACTGATTCAAATTTTCAAATACTGTTGTCCTTTGGGAGTCTTTAGAACACGTTTTCATTTCTACACGAAACTTTCTAAATAACAGATTCAGTGGTAGCTTTTTTAAAATTAACTAATGTGAACAGATTATTTCTGATATATGGGACATTTGACCGGATATGCAGAGTGTGTATGAGATTAAGGGTTACAAATTTTGAGCTGCCTAGAATAAAATCACTTAACTGATCACAGTTAACAATCAACCTACTCAAATAATGCAGATAGAAAGCAGTCTAACCTAATCCTAAAGTGCAGTTCATGTCAAAATTAAGATTTTTATGCAATTTAGGTTTGATTTTCTTAAGATTACATGGCCCATTTTGGTAAGAATGACATGTTGGCGTATTGAAAAATCTGATGACGAACATATATACTTTGCTACTGAAATCAGGATTCGCTGTATGTGTGTTTATATTTTTCTTATGGTCACAGTGATTCCCTGTGATGATTTATGGTCATTTGATAAGTCATGCTCCTGTAAAATCTTTAGCATGAATGGACATAAATTAAACGTAATCTGCATCATCTGCTATTTTTTAAGCCTTTAAGATTTTAGTAAATGTCTCACGATTTTGTAGAACCGACGAAATTTTGCAGCTTTGCAAGAGTTGAAAGTATTTTTTTCTAAATATATCTAAAAAGATATGTTTGTTTTTATTCAGCAAATTATGTTACTCAAGAATGATCGTTCGAATGTTGAAGCCATCTAATGGTGAGGGTTCCTGCACAAACTTAAATTTTTAAAACGTGAATCTTTTGATAGTTATCATCAAAATGCAATTTAAATCATTGTATTTAATTTATAAGTATATATATATATTCAGGATATTCAACTTTTATAAATTTCAATGTTATTGTTTGAAAATTCAAGATTGAAAAATATCAGTTCTGCATGAACTCTTCCAATTTTGTTTCTCTTTTGTTTCTTTTCCGAGAACAAAAGCAACAGCTCTTGCAATATCTATACTTTTCTGAATTTCAACGCTAACAAACTGAAAATTCTTTATAAACTGCCCTATATATCTGGCCTTTAAGTTGTGAAAGAAAAAATACGCTACGTTTCGCACCTGCGAAATAAAATACTATTTAGTACAAATGCTCATATTTCCTCTAATATTCAACTTATTTACTTAAAACTTTAATACAATGCTTATTTTATATATTGTTCAAATATTCTGCAAGTTTCGTACAATTTGGTTGAAAACTCTTTATATTTTAAGCAAAATACATGCTGAGAAATTTGGGATTTGTTAAAGAAATTTTTATATCTTCCCGAATATCCGTGCTATCTTTACGAAAATGCATGTAAATATTATGCACATCAAAAGAAATCCTTGATAAAAGTTTCATTTCATTATCAGCCTTCTGTGAAACGGTACGAGTCCAAATCCCTTTTTCGTCTTGTCGACCCCTAAATACCCTCGTGATGAGATTTTCACAGCTAAATGTGAGCTCCGATTACTGTATGGCCCACGGCTCTCCAAAACTGATTGCAAACTATTGTATCCATATTAACTCCAAACGTGTCGCATCATAAGAATTGTGCTACACTTTTGGACAACAGTGTAACTTTGACTTTTGTGTAATGGCTCAATCATGAATGAAACTGATAAATAATTTACTTTCAGAATTTATGTTTAATCTGAACCTTGTATTTTCCTCTGAAAATTAATATCGAAAAATTTGGAAACTTATTTGAATAATTAGCAAAAAATATTTGGTATACGATACTTTTTATCTTCAAAAAGCAGACTTTTTGAAGATATATGAAGTGTATTTTTATTGGCAACTACATTCACTTTTTCATTTAATAAAATATAGAATAGCATTAAATATTTACAATCTTTACTACCTACTTCTCATAATTTTCAATCTGTACGCGAACTTTTTTCTTGGGTAGAAATAAAACATGAAAAATTCTTATAAAGCAGCTAATTCTTGAAAATTGAAATAAGAAAATAAATTGTCAGTTAATACTGGAATGTGGTGTCACTTTTAAAGAAGATTAATGCTTTGAAATTGCATAATAGGAAATTAGAAATCAGTTATTCAAAATTTCAAAATTAAATTAAAATGCTATAAAATAAAAATAATTGATGGAAGGCATGCATGTTAGAATTAAACATGCCAAGTTGATGTGAGCTATTAAATTATTGATAACTGGATGACATAAAAATTTATATATTATTTCTATTATTTTTCGTAATACGAATCATCTCCTCTCTTATTTCGATTTGAAATAAATGAATTTAAATATTGCTGAGTACTCGTTAGTACGGATATTCCAAATGCAAAACAGCTTCGCATTTAGGTCATTTAATATTGATTTAACGAAAATAAATGTAACTAGTGCCTCAAGGAAAGGCGTCGTGGTTCCTTACTTACTGTTTTATTTTCAGAACCTTCCTCTTTCTGTTGCATATACAAAACTACAGCATCTTTCCCATTCTTCAAGAACCGTCCTAGTAAATAGCTGCCTGCCAGAGGAGCCGGAGAATAAAGATTTGTGTTTTTTTGTTTGCCATCCCAAAGGATAATGCGGAAAATGGCCATTTCCTAATTATCCCTTACCGAATTTCCCAATGAAAGTCATTAAAGACTTCCACCGTATATTTCAGAGGGGCTCCTCTTTAATGAACTTTGAGCCTAATTGCGACTTTTTACGACGGTCTCCTCTGTCACCGGGCCGTCTTAATCTATCGTCGGCCCATTCAAATCTTAATTGCCCTGAGTCGCTATGCTAAAAATAAGCGCTTCCGCGTTCTGCTATTCAAAATGGACGGACATACGGAATCGTTTTAAGTATCCCCATCGACCAATGAAGCCACCGCATAACCGCAGTGTGGTATGTGTAAGCGAATACTCTTCCTTAAGGTTGCTTTAAGTAATGAATCGAATCAAGATGATTGTGTACTGAAGGTTAAGCGCATTTCTCATGTGGCTTAAAGGTTTTGCTGTAGGCAATTGCTGGGTATTTCACTGATGAGGAAAGTCTAGCACTTGCAATTTTGATTAACGTTGATCAATTCTCGGAATCACTTGATTTTGAAAATTCGCTGGTCCTACGCTTAAATGACAGTTATTTATTTAGATTGCTTAGTACTTTTGGGCTTAATGGGGGATATTATGGATATATTTCTTTTTGTTATGGCTGGAGAAATGTTTGTTAGGATGCATTTAAATTGCATTCGTACTCGGAAAATGTTTCTTACTTAAAAGTTATTCCTTGTGTGGAAATGTTCAAGAAATGAATGTAACTTCTTTAAACTTAACAACTCTTACTTTGTAGCTATAGTTATAATCTTAAGGGTGTTATTTTGTAACTGATAGTTATACGTTTCCCATAAAACTTTTAATCATACACTTCTTAATGGAAATTTTGGAATTTTAAATAATTAATGAAAAATCCATTTAGCATTAGTTACACATAATATCTAATTATTTAAGAGAAAACTTTATTTTTCACATCTTAGCTTCCTAGGACGTAAGTTACCAATATTAGTTGTTTATCCATGTTTTTTTCTCTCACCAACAATTGAATCGTTGACTGCAAAATGTACATGAGTCAATAATTTCAAAATGCTAGGATTTTTAAAAAAATTGATTAATTTTTAAATCAATGTTTAAAATGTTTTTCAAATGTCAGATTTTATATAACTATTTTGTGACTTTATTTGACTCTTCTAATTTCTTCACTCATTAAAAATGCATAGAGTCAGCATTATAACTCATAAGCACAGCATGAAACAGTTTTGTAAAAAAAATGGACTAATGTGATTTGTGATATCAACGGTTCAATTGTTTTTGCCTCTGAGGATAGCAGATGAACGCGCTATACTCAGAGGGAAATCCAGGAGTTTGATCAGGGTGATTTGAATGTCATAATAAATATGTATCTTCGCGACCTCATGGCTTGTATAAATGAAAACACTTTAACTTTACTCACCTGTTAATAAGAACCACAAAGAACTCTACAATACGTTTGACAATTAATAAAAAAAATCAAAGAAATGACTAGTTCAAAAATGTTTTCGACCGCGCTAACGCTGCTTACAACGTGGAATGGCTACAAAAGCGGGAAACTATTCGAGTCTTTCATAACCAGAAAGCATTTTTCATGCCACATTTTATTGTTAAAAAAGGACATTACGAAAAAACAGGTGTAATGATTTGAGAAAAAATTAAGAAATTTGATTTAGTTCCGAGGGGGGGGGGGTCAGCCCCATAGCACTTCCCTTGATTTGCCACTGTCTGTATTATAATGTAATAAGGAAAATTTAAATATATATTATTATAAACCATATATGAAATTTGTTAGGAATATCTATAATGCAAAGCAATAGTTTAAATTTTTTTAATTACACAGAATATAAAATATATTTTAAGAAATAAAAATAATACATCATATAATCCTAATAAATAAAAATAGTAAATATATACTAAGAGCACATAGAGAATTAGTATATGTATGCTATATTGAAAAACTATTCAAAAAAGACAAACCAGAAAAAAATTTGGAGTTTTCAGCAATTAAATTGGTTGCACAGCTTTGGATGCTCTCTATATATTCTTCTTCGATGCGTATATTGTTTCTTCGATGGCAGCAGCATAGTATCGCTTCCAGATCATGCGTTGTTGATTAACTTCCTTTACATGAACTGTGATGACTGCAGTAATCTTCATGCACAATGGTGACCAGCACTACAAGCAGCTGCAAGCACAATGAAACAATCAAGAATGAATTATCAATATTTTTCATTACTTCATATAATATCGATGATTTTTAATGAAGGCAAGACTGAAGTGAGAGAATATTATCTATCTCTTTTAAAACATAATAAACTTTTATCTTGAGAAGGATTTCAGAGAGTTGCATTTTATCACGCAAATTATAAAAGTAAAATGATGGAATAAGCTATTTAACATTTTTAGAATGTTTTAATTGAAAATATCTACCTATTCTGCAATTTTTTTCACAAACAGAATATATATTCTTAATCAACTCTGTGTTTGGTTCCAAACCATAAACGTCTGAGGAAACTATCACATATGGATATTTGTTTAACGAATTGAAAAAAAGTAAACGGAATTCATTTTGTGTAAACACTAGAAAATTCCCAGGAAAAAAATTAACTCTGGTTTATGGGTATAATATGAAAAGAACACTTTGCTTGTATTTTTGTTTCTAATGTAATAGCAAACCTAAAATAAATATTTCTTTAAAAACGTAAAAACTAAACTTCCTTTTTTTTATAAATTCATAACTATTAATTAAAACTAAGAAAAACTTGGCTGTAACTTTACGTAAAATCAGTTTCCTTCATTTCCAACTTTTCTTCAATTAAATATTTAGAACGTATTACTTAAATTTTTTCAAAGAACCCAAACATAAAAAGAAACTGAAAACAAGTTTCAAATTAAAAATCATTACTAATCACCACTTGCAATTTGCATAATGAGCATCGAGATAAAAATTAACACAACTTTATGTTGTTCTTTTTTTTCTTTCATTTCAAATAATGGGTAGGAAAAAAGAAGAATGAACGCAGCTTATCTTGAAAAAAATAAGGTGAATTACTTTGCATAAAAAGCAATAAAAAATATGTTCCCCTTTCTTCGAATTTTCTTAAACTGTAATTAGCTAAGCTCGGATTAAATTGTCTGCATCCGTTAGAACGAAAAGGCATTCGATAGGAACTTCGTGCATTCTCCAGATTAACTCTTCAAATAAAGATGAAAAAAATGAAACAAAAGTTTATTTCAGGTCAAAACAGAAATCAAAAAAAGAAATTCCCACTTTCTTCATTGTGTTGTTTTTGATCATATTCATTTAACATTCACCAAAAGAATGAAATGTTGTCTAGAAATATCCATCCCTAATGATTTCATAGGTTTTAGTACATACCAGATTTAATAATTTTTCAAGTAGAAATATTTTCGGTATCCATTAAAAAATTATTTAATTAGTTCCTTTTTTTAATTTCTTATTATCTGAGTTCATCGGAAAATGAAATTTGGGATGTGCATCTTCATCTTTCTAGATTTAATTAAAAAGTATCTTTCCTGCAAAGGTTTATTATAGCTTATACAAGATATTTAACAAGTTGTTTATTAAATTTGAAATATAAAGAATTATATTTTTTCTCAATTCCGTCATTACTATAAAATTAGTTGCAAGATTTTTTTGATTAAGTTCAAAACTTTCTTTTATACTTCAAATTTAATTCTCAGCTTGAGAATTTTTCTTAATTACAGTCTGGTGAATAACATTGGGTATATTAAAGTAATATTACAGGAAAGTCTTTTTAACTTTTTATTTTTGATTAATTAAAACTTTAAATCATTAGTCAGAAATGTATTCTTAATTAAAACGCATGCTTTTTTAATTAAACGAAAATAATTTTATAACGTGCTACAAAAAAAATCCTGTTCCAAAGAAATAACACTCATTAAAACTTCTATTTAAATCGCGTTAACCAAATTTTTATTATAAGAAAATATAAGTAAAACAAACACAATATGAAACAATGTTCATAAACAGTTAATCCTCGATATGCACTCAATTTTTGTATACTATTAAGAAATTCAGTGCTTTTCTATTTATACCAGAGGATTTTTTTATAAGTAAGAATAATTTCCTTTAAATCGGAGAGTAATATAGAGAATAGATATCTGACGTTTGGAATTGCTTATTTTGCTTGCTTTAATCCTGATTTTCCACACATATAAAGACGAAATTCTGTAATTTATTTTTCACTCCTTTAATACGCTAGTTTTAACATTTTTTACACCTCTATTTTCTCTATGACAATATGTTATTTTAATATTTTCAGAACTTTATTATCATGTAATTGATTAATTTAATTAAATTTTCCATACAAGTAGCACCACTTAGTAGCCAAATTTAGAAAACTTGATTTCAAGATCGAATATCAATAATGAATTTTAAATTAAAAATTAATATATAGGGAACAATTAAGATAAATTTATGTCCTTTAGTGAACGATAAAAGTTCGCTTATAAAACTGTCTTATTAAGTTTATTCATAATTAATTAATTGGATAGATAAATTTCATAACCAAATTAAAATTATGCTAACTTGGAGTTGTGTTATATAAACAGAAATCAATATTCAGTCAATGTATTAGTTTGAAGTATGTGGAGAAAGTAAATACCGACGCAGTGAATTTCATTAATTAATTACTTTTTTGATTTTCTACATGTTTGTTAAAATATTAAACTTCAAATTAATGGTGTTAGAAACGATGCTGCATCTTCGAACATTTTTAGCACTGATTTGGGAGATGGATTCATCGTTCATTCGCTTTCATTTGAAACTTTGCAGTTGAAATACCAAACTTTCAACTTAGAGAAGCCTGTTCAAATATCATATGAAGATTCTCTATCATATAGTAGTGTTGTAATTAAACTGGGCAAGTTTACCACGGGCTTAGTTTTATATGCATATAATGGTTGCCGTAATAGAAACAGATTTGTTGCATGATTCCACGTGATCGGTTTGTGGTAGATGGTTGCGTTTCTCACAGAGAAATCTGGAGTTAAAATGGCCGACGGCAGTGTGCTGATGAGTAAAACAGATGGGACAAAACAAGTACTCCATACCATAGATTCCTCCAAACAGATCGGCGCAGAAGGCGATCTGGTGTTAAAATGGCTGATGGCGGTGTGCTGACGAGTAAAAGAGACGGGACAAAACAAATAACTCCATATCATGGATTCCTCAGAACAGATCGGCGAAGATTTGTCTTCAGAAGGTGTTAGTAAAATCTCCATTTGCAGTAGAACGAGGAATCTATATGGGACTGGGTGCAGTTTTACGATGATGCAATAGGATTTAACGAGGAAACATTTTGGAATGTTATCAAATTTGAAATGTTGCGAAATGATTAGTCACACTTGACCATTAGTGCAAAATTCACTGCATGGTAGAAAAACTGCACTTCGTGACATAGACTCAGTTTCATGGATATTCGTCTGAAAATGCCGATTCCATTTAACTCCTTTTGGTGAAGAAACTGGTTTAGAGCGCGTTAAGCCTGTATTGATTAGGGGGGATCCAAGCCACGACATTACTTATTTTATCGCTTTTGTTTCCTGCAACGGTACAAACATGACACATTTTTAAACCAGATTTCTCATGACATGCAGACATCTATTATAGAAATCACAAAGTTTTACCAGGTGGTTTAATTCCGTTATAATCACAGACCTACTTTTATTTGGGCGTGCCATATATATCTTGTTTCCAGTAATCTTGGAAATATTCTCTGCGATATCTGTGTAAAAGCATCACAGAAAGCGAGAATAAATCATTTCTTCATAGTTTTATCATTTGATTGAGCTTGACCATCTATTTAATTCATTCCCTCGTTCATATGGTATAAATCAAATTCTTTATCCCAGTATCTGGTATTTAATTCAGAACCATTGACGTTTTCAAATCATTTTTGAAGGTAAGTTTTAAAGAGGAAGAATTATAGTAATTTTGCAATGTTTAAGCCCTGATGGAAAAATCTGACTATTTTCGAATAGGAAAGATATTGTTGGAATCGACGAGAAATTCAAATTTAATTAGTTTAAACAATACAAAAGGATAGTTTCCTAGTATATCTCTTATTTCTGTGGCAGGAAGTTCAAGAACTTGAATCTCAAATATTCTGTGAAAAAATTGTGATTTGTAGGGTAAAGTAAATTAGACAGCTGCTTCTAAATGCGATCATGTATCCTTAAACTGGATTGATAATAACTCGTAAATTAGTTCTTAATAATATCCATGCTCTTTCGTAAAAAAAGAAATATTTGAAAAATTAAAAAAAATAGTTAGAGCTGTCTTCTTTGGCAACCGTACATTTTTTGATACAGTTTATTCAACTGTGCCTGGATGTCAGAATTAAATTTTCAGTTCTTTCTATTTTAGCTTTTACAATGCAAATACTAAAAAGAACATAACTTAATGCAAATTTAAATAACAAAGTTTTTCAAAACAGTTTTTATTAATGTACTAAAACGTATAATTTTTAAAAATTAAATTATACTTTTTAATATTTTAATTTTTATTTACTAATTCTTTATTCGAAGTGTTATGGAATATTCAAATTATTTTCTTTTCAAATTCCAAACCAGATGGCGGTCCTAGTATGGAATAAAGATTTAATTAAATTTATAAATAACGACAGTGATTATAGTTTTTCTGTCAGTATTCTTATGAATTTTTTCCTAGGTTTTCCATCGACATCTATGTAGATGTATTGCAAAGTAATTTTTTAAGAATTAATTGTAGAATTGAAGGTATGAATATCCGAAAACATAGCCCTTTAATTTATTCTAATATTTCTAACCACAAATTCCACCAAGTTTCGATACACAATTTCAACGACAGATTTTTTATGCTTCCTATCTTAAAGTTTTGCAAATAAACCGCTTTTCAATGAAAGAGGTTTTTTTTCTCTCAAAGAAGGTCACATTTTTGAATTGGTAAAATCTTTTAATAAATATTTAAAAACGTGGACTATTCATCCTTTCCTCTAATACAAAAATAATGCTGATGCAAACTAAGAAAAAGAATGAATGCAAGAACAGAATGAATGATACGTTCTTGAGCATAGGAAATTTTCTTCATTCCATTGTATTTTTCCAGATAACAAGCAAAAAAATAAATAATTTCCTTTTAAGATCTGTTTCCCAAAGGGAAAACTGTAATGGTTTTGTGACGGGATTTGCATATATCAAATCAAAGTATTCAATGGATGCAAATATATTCCGAAAGATAGATTGGATGCTTCCCAAATTTTAGATATAAATAATTCCTGTTTAGAAAAAAATAGGCTTACTTCCTTTATATGTTTTTAAACGATCTTTGAAAAATGGTCGTATTTATTCCAACAGGTAAGATTGCTGGATTTCTGAGACTGGATAACAATATCCTAAAATTTCATACAATGAATATAACGAACATTTTCACATGTATACATACAAACCCCATGAAAAATAATAATTTTTACATTCTTTAAATTATTATTATGAAAACGAACTCACATTGTGTATATGTTCACTTTTTATACATCTTATGTTTCTGATCGATAACAAAGCTATGGTAAATTACCTTAGAAAGCTATTACAACTGAACGCACATATTTCCCAGAAACTTTTAGGCGTTTAACATAGGCATTAAAGAGAATGAAATTATTCTGGTCCAATTTGCAAGTTTAAATGCAATATTTTTTCCTTTTCTGCATTAGGAAACTTTTTATAAAAATTGCTGTGAATATATGAAAAAAGACATGAGTTGAATTTTAATCTAAAATATTTTGAAGTTTCAATAAAAAACGCTTTACCTCCCTCATCTGCATAAACTGTGATTTGTTTAAAGCGGATTTAAAAGTTTTAAAGAAAATACTGTCTGTAGAAATCTGCTTGAACAGGAATAAAAAATCCCTTTTCGGCAAGCTTGAAGGCAACGGTAGATTCCTTTACGTTAATGTTACAAAAGTAATGAAATATTACATATTGATCAATACAGACATAGCCAATGACTTTATTGTTTCTACACATTGCAATATTTACGCTATGGTTCTGTTTTCACACATGACATTTAATTTTTTTACTATATCAAGATTTTATCATTCCATTTTTCATTCCAAAAAGTTATGACAGATTTTTCGGTCAGTACATTCGGTCAATTTTTTTATATCTCAACACATAATCATTCAACAGGTGAGAGTCATAAAGAAATAAATAACTCAGCAGTGCAAATATCTTCTAGATAACATTAAGCCAGTCTATCTGAAACAGTAGCAAGAAATTGACACTTGACACGGATCAAGAACTACTCTACAGTTAAAAATCAGTTTATTTAATCTAGGTTACCATATAGTTGTGCGAACGTTGCTTTGTCATATGCTAAAATCACATGACATGAAACATTTAAACATTACTAGAATGGGCTCATTTAGAGAACCCCCTGGTTACAGAGACAATAGTCACTAAATTCTTAACACAGAAGAAAATAAAAATCATTAAACATTGTGAGTTCCAAGTTTAATACGTGCGTTTAAAGCATAGGATATGAATGCAGCCAATTTGAACAGTAAACTTAAATCTCCATCGACGGTTAAAACCAAATACTCAGGCAGAAAATCCCAAACAATTTTAAAGTTAAGGAGATATTTTTCAATAGTGAAAAGGATAAAGGAAACTCTTATTTAAATATCTATCGTTTTTGTCTACTTTATATTGATTTTATTAAACAAGTCATGGTCTTTTCTAATTTATAGCAACCCTTTGACGCCGCCATCCTGCATCTCTGTCAGAATTAGAAGAAGTTGCTTGGTTTTCATATCTGCAAGTGGTATGAGCATCGGAGATCGCCTATGTATTTCACATCATGTTTTTATTAGATATTGAAACGCATATCTACTCTAAAGCATTGGATAATACATATTCAAGATTGTTTTAGTACTTCACAACGCATTCACTTCATGTGTGACGTCGCAGTTACCATGTTCAATTTTATTACTATTGTTCGCAACTGGCTCTTGCATGAACATACTCAACATATGCCAACAGGCAGCAGCCATTAAATTTATATCTGTATATATTAGAACAACCTGTATATATGTAAATAAATCATATATTATAAATAATCAATACAGTCCGCTAAATTCGACGAATAAAACTCAAACAGATATCAATGCAGCCATTTTGACCAGTAAATTTAAATCTCCATCAACAGTTAAAAGCAAATACTCAGGCAGAAAACCCTCAAAACAATTTTAAAATAAATTAGATGTTTTTCTATATGAAAAAGGATAAAGAGAACTCTTATATATCTTTTATGGCTATTTTATATTAAATTTATTAAACAAATCTTGGTGCAGCCATGTTTAGTTAAATATCAAATTAAAGTAATCTGGCAAATTAACTAATTATCAAATTAACTATTAAAATTAACTGTTTGATAAATTAAAATTAACTATTTACTTAAATAAAATTAAATATTTAATTAATTTTGACGATATCTTCAATAAAACCTTTTTTATGGCTTATAGTATATGCCAACAGTCTTAATCTTGTAATTTAATAATTATCTTAATTTAAATAAAAATTATTGTGTCTATGTATGTATGCTCCACATCTCCTTCTAAACCACTGGACTGATTTCAACCAGAGTTAGAGTTACACTTTTTATTTAAGGCAAGAGAAAGTTCCCCTTCAAATTTTCAAAGCCCAAAAGTTACTCAAAATTTCAGGTAATTAAAAATTAATCAAGTCGTTTTTCCGCGATATCTTTGGAAAACATTATCTCACGAAACTATTTTTTACACCTTCAACAAAAATGACAAACTTTGACAAAAATTTCATTTCCATACAATTTGTTTCTCTCATTTTAATATTTTTTTAAATTAATTTATACGGAATTCGAAATAATATTCTTTATTTTTGAAGGACAAGCATAATTCGAATATATACATAGTTGCCAGAATACATTCACAGAATTCTGGACGAATGCTGAAAGAAAATTTTAAAAATAGACGATTAACAATTTATATCGGGACCAACTAATGATTGATTTATTTTCATTCTTTAAATTGATGAATAATTAACTAGTTAATTTAATTGTTTGAACATATTCATTGAAACCTTTCTTTTACTTGAGTAATTGTTAACAAAATTTGAAGTAGCTATATAACAACTAATAATTTATGGAGAAAACGGCTGTTTTTAAAAATCGTTTGTTTAAATTGATATTCCCATTTTAATTAAAAACGTTTCAGATAAGAAAAAAAATTTGTGTATTATAATTTTTATACAATAGTAGTTTTTACATTAGAAATATTAGACATGAAAGCATTTTAATCTGGAGCAAAGCCAGGTATGTCAGCTTGTTTACCGTATAAAAAGTGGGAGTGAATGCGGCTGATGGGAGCACATAACTTCTAAGTAATTCTTGCTGTCAAAAAACTTTCAAAATAAAAGTAGTTTGATATGATAAGGTGATAATTCCCCTAATTGAAAGTTTCTTTCTATCTTCAATCTTAGCAGAGTAATGGGGAAATGATAAATTGGGGGGGGGGGGGGAATAGCGCTTTTCAGCTCATAACTTCTAAGCAATTTTAGCTGACAAAAACTTTTAATATAAAAGTTGTTCGTTATGATAAGGTGATAATTCGCCTAATTGATTTTTTTTCTGTCTTGAGTCGTAACAAAGCTATGGGGAAATGATAAAATGGGGGAGGAGAATGAAAATGGCATTTTAGCTCATAATTTCTGATAAATTGTAGGTAACAAAAACGTTTCAATACAAAAGTTGTTTATTATGAAGAGGCATTAATTTGAATATTTTTAGTTATCATTCTATCTTCAATCGTAAAGGAATTATGGGAAAATGAAATTTTCAGTCCCCCCACCATTTTTACCCCCTTTTAGCTGGTTAGCCCATCTGCAAACTCGGCCAATATTTTCACCGACTTTACAACATATCCCCCGCCGGTTAAAATCTAATCAAAATTACTCTAGTTATCGTGTTCACAAAATAACATGGGCAAAAGCGTTACATGCATACGTCTCTACTAATACTAATACGGAAAAGAACATTTCGCCCTCTATTCTCATAAGGATTAGAGCTGCAAGAATGAAAGCAGGTGGAAGAGACTGCAAATGACGAGAGCTTTCCAACAAAGGGTAACATGCATAGGTTAAAACGTACTTTAAGTTAGGGGGAGAGGAGGGGACGGGTTGGAAAATCCCTTTTCAGCTCATAACTTCTAAGCATTTGTAGCTATCGAAAAAGTGTAAATACAAAAATTGTTTGTTATAATATGGCGATAATTCGCCTACTTTAAATTTTCTTTCTATTTTCAATTATAATAGATTTATTGAGAAATGAAAATTTCCACACACACCCACTATTTCCACCCCCTTTGAGCTGGACAGCCCATCTACGAACTCGACTGAGAATTTTACTATTCTTACAACATATCCCAGGCTGGTTAAAATTAAATCAAAATTACTCCAGTTATCGTGTTCCCAAGATAACATGGGAAAAATCGTTATATATATATATATATATATATATATATAAACTTTTTAACGAAGGGTGGTTTTGGGTTCTAGGGGTCATGATCATGAGAACCATTGCAATAGGTAGACTTCCTATAAGGAATCTACCTAACACAATTTACTGTAGTGCGTAAGTTATAAAATTTAAATTGAAGACATAACTTTAATTTTAGATCTTTTCCGATAGAAGCAGAGCATTTTCGGGATATATTTTTGGGAGTACTTTGGATTGAACATAAAAATTTAAAAATACAGCATATAATATATGCAACATATTCATTCATTCACAACTCACTCAGATTTAATTGGCCCGGAGGGGGAATTTTTTATTGAAATTTTGAAAAGTTACATTTTACACCAAAACACTGGTGGATAAAGCTACATCGAAATAAATTTAACTACAATACTCAGCAAGTCAATATTGACAGCTTATTTTTAATTTTATATTGGCATATTTGAAGCCCCCTTAGTGGGCACCACGAGCCCATGGATGAGAACCCGCCAGATTAGTAAGCGGGGTCTCGCTTCCCCTGGGCTTACAATGATGATGTGAGGTTGAGTTATCTCTAGTCCGATGACGGGGCCTACCACCTGAGGAAGGGGTTTGGCAGTGGCTGTTGGTGGCTATTAGAACTCCAACCTTAGTTTCCGACTGCTGTCGTGACGCCGGTTATTCAATAACTCCACATGTCTAGACAAGATGGAGTAGCTCCTTTGTGATCACGTAGTTGACGCCGATTATCATCAAACATCTTTAGCTAATTGTGTTAACGAGACATGGTGAAATGAAAATAAAGTGTCAAATAATAGATAAAGTTTTAAAAAAAAGATTTAAAAAAATCTTCATACTTCTCGTAAAAATAAATGAGACTGTTAGTAAGATATTTTATCATACTTTTTTCAGCTTTTTTATTTCCAAACCTCGTCAATTGCTTCCGATCCGTTACTCATTAATTTTCAACTGATTTGATTATTATTTAATTGTGATCTGTCTAGAAAAGTATAAAAATATCGGATACATTTGAGCTTCTTGGATTTAACTTAAATTCTGGCTACATAATTTATTCAGGTTAAAACTCCATATATTTTATTTTTATAGCATCTGAAACATAAAAATAATTATGAAATAATTTGCTAATATCGAAACAGTTTTATATTTTATGCATACCGTGAAAAGTATGAAACGCTGAACTGGAAGTTATGTATATCGTACTCTCATAAAACTTTCTGCATGGAAATAATTTAATGAAAATCTGATGACTAAATTTGATATATACTTTGCTTTTATAACATCTCAAACATAAAAGTGTCCAAGATATAATTTTCTGATGTAGAAACATTTCTATATTTTATGCATACTATGAAAAATGGATAATGATATAAAAATGTCTTATAATGGTTGGATTATCATCCAACCATTATAAGACATTTTTATGACTTTGTTGAAATATCATTAAACTAATAAGTTATGCATAATTTTATTTAAAGAATACTTATTTATATTAATGGTGATGACTTGAAAAATGAATAATCACTTACCTGATAATTATTATAATGTCTTACTTACGCATCAATGCAAATCATTCTTGTTTCCAATTTAGTAATAAAATTCAATATAAAAGATAATCTATTTTTTAAAGTATAGTAAACGAAATGCTTAAATATTTTTTATGCAAATGTTTTTCAATTTTCAATGGCTTTTTTTTCCAAATGATATAATGATATGGGATAATTTTTAACTGTACTCAAAATAATTGAAATGATTGAATTACGCGTACCAGATATCTTTCCTGTGTTTTATGAAATTATTTACTAACCATAATTAATTTGAGAAAAGATTTTTTTGAAATGAAAAATTATGAGACTTCCTTATGAATAACTATCTTTAGCAAGATTAACCAATAATTATTTTCTTTTCCTGTTAAGGAAATCTAAAGTTTCATTTTTATTCCTTTGAAGTAGATTAGTAAAAAAGGTTAATATTTTAAATAAAATATGAAATCTATATGTATATTTAAACGTAACTAATTAATTCTATGCGAAATGGCTTGAAAAGAAAATCCAAAAATAATCAAAATTTTGTTTGAAAATTTTTTAAAAATATTTCTACCGCAAATAATTTTAAGTACTATGGAAATTATTCTATGTGTCCAAACTGATTCTTTTCGCTTTTACAAATTTCATTTAAGACAAAATATTAAATTATTTTAGGACCATTTGCACACTGGAAATAACGGTTTCGATTTCAATAAAAAAAACACTAAAGTCACTCGTAGTGGAAATTTCGGCGTTGTATGTATAATGTATTTGATTAATTAATGCATAATTGATAAATATAATAATAAAGAAAGAATTTATTAATGATGCAAGAAAACGTTTACTGCTCATTGCAAACGAATTTCGATTGGGTAATCATAGTTACACGAGAAGCATGATATGTGCTATGTTGGCTTGCAGCACATTAGCACTGATTTCCTCCACTTGTTATTTGAATTTTTTTTTCGAAAACACTTTCATGTTCTTTACATTCAATGTTTTTAAGATGCCCCCTTAATGATTGCCGGTATACTACGAGCATATCCTGTTTCATTTAATAATTACACATATTTTTCTTGAAGCGCCGTAACTCATGTGAAGGTGATTTTTGAAGCTAGTTTTTCCATTAGAAATCGCTTATGCCATTGTGGACTTATATAGAGTTTCCTTAGACGTCTCTGAACAGTTTACTCTCGCTTATGGTAGAATCTGGTTTCGGGATCGGAGGATCGAACCTTGATTCCATGGAAGAATTTGAAATTTGAACATACTTGGTGCTTGCTAGGTACATAAAACACTAGATGCATATGTAGCAGAGATTTCCAACCTGTGGTACGCATACCACTGGGGTTACGTGAAGTCAAGGTTTGTAATGTTGGAAACAAGAAAACGTAAGGAATTAAAAAAAATTACTGAGTTTTGTTCTCCAGGTTAATTATTGCTATTTAATAACTGCACCACTTAGATAGTTGATTAATAAGGAGTGTAGTAATTTTCAGCCATACTTATAAGTTAATGCGAAATTATTACAATACTTATTTCATTTGTTTTGACATTGATCTACTATTGTAAAAATACAATAAAATAAAAAATAGAAAAATAAGTCTAGCAAATGTTACAAATGTCATTTTTTCGAGTCATTTGACTCTTAAGACAACTTAAGCCCTCAACATTAGTGATAAAAACTGCTTTGCATAGACGGATGGTTGTTGGTGGGAAGGGGGAGGATATGACAGTAGGGGTAAGCAAAAGATTAATCAAGGGTTATGCGAGGGAATAAAGGTTGGGAACCTATGATATAGAGGGTCAAAAATCTTCCTGTTCATCAGGAGTGGAATTTGATGAGGGGGTGACCGTCTCAGGGGCTGTCATCATGTCAGAGGCTCATCTGCAACTTCTGCCGCCCGGGGCGAACTTATAATATGCCGTCCTTCCTTTGCAAGTTAAATAAACTTCAAAATAAAAAATATAAATATTCCAGGCGAAAAAATTATTTAATAAAGCAATTCATCCTTTGACGTCCTCGATCTTTGCAGATAAGTTGCGAAATCGCGCGCCCACCACCAGTCTTTCTTTCACACATTGGCAATTTACCGAAAAAGGACGAAAAATATGAATTAATCTCAATAGTTCCTTTTTTTATGTGTACAATGATTGAACTGGTGACGCTGCTCTTCTTAGTTATAAAAATGTTTTCCTGCATGTCTGATTTTGCCGCCCCATTCCTAGTGACTCTCGGGGCAGAAAAACCCCGAAGTCCCCCTCCTTAGATACGCTACCGCATCATTTCAAACGTCCCACGGTTAAAATTTGCGATGTTCTTTCCAATGTAGCCATTGTGTTACTTGAAATCGAGATGTTAATCGATCTAGACAATTTACCCATTAGAAAGCTCAGAGCACTACACTTTAACCAATAGCGACTATGAGCCTGAAAAACCTTGCGCTCTTCTTATAATTAAAGTGTGACGAATACGTATAAAGATACTGTGGATTAATTAAATAAAATTTCGGCGTAAGTGAAATTATTAATAAGAGTTCCATTATACTGCCATATTGATCAATCATGAAATATTTATGCAGTTTTTAAAAACCTTAGCCCAAGATGGATTTGAAGATTTGAGCTTTCATTGCAAATAAACTTACATTTTATAAAACACTATGAAATTCATATTGACTGAGCTTATCCCAATAACTATGTTCTTTACATCAAATTGTTTAAATCATGGAAGGTAAATTGTTATTATTAATTATAAATATTATTTTTTATTAATTATCTCAATGGCTGCATTTTATACGATAAGTAAATATAATTTTCTAGCATTATATATGCTTATAAAAACGGCACTGTCTTTCTAAAGAGAATTTGAGAGCATTATGAAAAGATGAACTGCTCTCAACTAGAGTTCATAAAAATAGAGTGTTGACACTATAAAATGTGCAGGTAAAGAAAACATATGCACTCATTCTCAATTTGAGATTAATACGGCAGTAGATGCCCTAATAAGGATCTTGCGAGTCCTAAGAGACTAAAACAATCTAAGTAGATGTTTACATTTGTATGTAATAATTATTGGTGGCATATAATTAGGCGTAATATAGCTATTAGCCTAAATAATTTTAACAAACACAAGTGTCGTTCAGTTCAAATGATTAATTGATTTTTAAGTTTCTCAGTTCAGATTTCCTTTAAAAACGATTCATAAGCTTCATTTACAAAAATCCTCACTACTACTAACACATCGTTTAAATCCTAATGAGATCTTCGAAATCTGATGTACTGTTAACAGAGTATTAATTTGACAGAAAAGTCATTTTCATTTTTAAATAAATTTGCAATTTTAAAGAGAAAGGATTTGTAAATCTAACAAGCAGCATAAATTTCAAGAAAGAAAAATCAGACCAAAATTCACCTTAGACAAAAATTATTATTATTTCATTCTTCATCTTTTCACATCTATATAATCATTCTCTTTCGTTGATGATGAAATATATAATTTATTATGTTGTATATTAATTATGATTATATAATTATTCATATTTGTATTTTATACCTTATACAGGCGGTTCATTCCAGAATTTCATTATCCATAAATTTGTTCTTGTAATTAATATATTAATAGTGCCTATTTTTCTGGAAACAAACGCGAAAACTTTGTTGAAAATTAAAAAATAATCAAAAGCATTTCAATCAAGTGAAATGCCATTCTTTCAGATTTACAGAGGCATACCAGAAACAAAATCTTACGAAAAATTTATTATAAACATAAACCAATTTCAATTTGTATGAAAGTTAATTTTTCGAAAGGTTAATTTATATTAGTTTTTCATATAATCAATCACGTTTAAAGCGTTATACAAAAAAATTGATAGGTTGAAATTTTAGAAAAGAAAGAAAACTGTCGAGGGGATAATTCTTGTATTTCCGCTCCGAAGTAGGAAGTAAATAAGATTGCAAATTTATGGAAATTTACAAGACACATTGATATTGTAGTAAAATTACAGAATCTGCTATATTGTTTGAATAGACAGAATTTTAATTAAATTAATGATTAAGTAGTGTAATGAATACGTTGTTTTGTTGGACACATAATACATAAGTATTTTATACAAGATTTTCTCCTTCAGAAAGTGCAAAATGTACGTAAGTCATTTCAGTTATTCACTTTATTCTAAATAACTAGTTAAAATAAATTAAATCTAGAGAAATACTTCAATTCCTGATAGCCTTCACAAAAAATCATGCATTTCAATAAACTAATGAAGAAGATGCTGTTAATGCAATGATGAGTTAATAATTTTCTGAAAAGAATGTTACGTCTTTTTGTAAATAAATAATTAAAAAAAACCCGTTGTCTCAAATTCTTTCTAGTTTTTTAAATACCAAATTTTACAATTTTCTCACTTTGTTTGTTTATATTATAATTTGTGTTCAAAGAGAAAAAAAACAGATTCACGTATACAAAAGAAATCACAAAGAATGACACAAATCAATCTCTCAAAGCAAGTAAAGCCCCCTTTTTAGTTCAATTCAACAAAGCTGTCTTTCCCAATGTGCATTTTCATATTTATGTGTTTCTGTGAAAGCCAAACAGAGTCACGGATCCATCTGATATCAGTGCAAGAAATTTACAGGTCTATCAGAAAAAGGGAAGCAACTTTTGTGAGGAATAAAGCTCATCGGAAGTAAAAATCAGCCCATTGATACAGAATATTTTACTTCAGTCCATTAAAGATCTAACCTCTTTGTGGGACTCATGCACCGTAAATCTAATAATCTTAATCGGTTGCATCTTCCATGCACTCCCGTTCACACAGCTTAAAAGTTGGATAACAGGAACAGCAAGTTGAGGTATCCTAGTTATCTCATCTCGACTCAAAGCTGTCAGTTCCATTCCCATTTGCTCTTGTATAGATTCAAGAGACATAAACCGCATCAACAAAAACAATTTGTCAGCCACTTCAATTTTTCTCTTTACTCTAAGCTTCTATAGTTAGGGTGAAATATATTCATATTTCCTTTCTTAAAATACATTACAGAAACCTGTCACTTTTTAATAAAATGAAGGAGGCTCACTCTTAAACAGTAGATTTAATGAAAAAATATTTATTCCAGAAAATTAAAAAACAGTTGCTCTTACAGCAACTGCTAAAGTTATCCAAAATAGGAACAATGGAAACAGAAACAAAACTAATGTATAAAACAAGAATGTTATAACCTTTTTTCGTTACTTTCACACTCACAAGTTTCGTCATTTTTCTACTTTCATTGTCTTCATTACGTCTGTTATCTAGAGAGGCCCAAGAATCACAGAAAAAAATATTTCTATAAAAACACTGGAATAAGTAAAGCACGCTTATCAGCTGGATCCACCTCCTAGAGGAAAGAAACGGGACGAGAAAAGCAGCGGAACATAGTTTTTCCTTGCCATGACAATGCACTAAAGAGTATCTTCGTGTTTATGTGTTTCTGTAAATGCCTCACAGAGGCGTGGCGTCTGGATAAAGCTTCGCCTTGATATATTGGTGCCAGCATTCTGCTGGGCTGTCAGATTCGGGGAGTCGCGAAAAACAATTTCTGCTCGGGAATGAAGCTTATTGAAAGGAGAATCTGCGCCTGACACTGTTCGAATCTCTGCGAAAATCTAAGTAGAAGGAAGCTCCGACTGAAAGGAAGTATGAATGGAAGCCATCATCCAAACAGAATAAGAAAAGTCAGAAGAAATCTCGTCTTAGACGGTTCGCGTCTGGAGGTGCTGAATAAATGTGACTTGGGATTACGTGAGAATAATATATTAGACGTGTGGGAATAAGAAATCAATATTAAATATATAATACTCTATTCTTACTTTGTAAGAAGTAGTTACTCTTTGAAAAATGCTACGAGATTGAGCTTCTTTCAGATGTCGATGGTAGACTTTATTTCTGATCTCGCACTTTTTATGGGATCAGAAGATCTCGAAGATTGTTACATTTGTTAAAGAAAAGAAAAAGAATCATTCTACTATATATTTCTTCAATGTAAATTTATTTACTTATTTAATCAAAATGGAAGAAATAAATTAACAGAAATAAAAGTTCCTTTAATTCTGAAAATCAGGTGAATTGTAAGATAAAATAATTAAGATTTCTTATGAAAGTTTTGATTTCATGATGTTGTTGCTGTAAATTATGGTAAATAATCAACTTCAACTTATGAAATGACCGAAGAAAGAAAAACACAGAGAAACTTCTTTGAATTATACAATCGCCAAAGGTTGCAAAACTTTTCTTTTTTCAGTCACATAAAAGTGGAAGTTGGTCTTTTGATTCACATTGTCATATCTGAAAATAGAACCTTGACTTCCTGATGTCGTACGTAAATCACCTTACCAGATGGAGAGGTTTGTGATAGAATTTTTTAATACAGAATAAAGTGAACGAGGGAATAATATAAGTAAAATGTTGTTTCAAAATGAAATGTTTTCTTGTTCTGTAATACCAACAATGGTTTTTAATGTATCGAAGTATTTTTTCATGTTTATTGGCCTTAGATAGATTTTGCTCCACTGAAATGTCTTTCGCATAACTGCTGCATACATAAAAATGTACTAAAAATGTCCTGCTTGTGAAGCAGAATATTTTTAGCGTTTGGATAATTTTGATTTATTTTTTTTCAAAAACTATTCCTTTATATTTACGTAAACAGCATACACTGAGTGGCCAAAAAATTGGAGACAATTTTTTTTCTATGAAAACTAGTTCGACTGTGACGTAGGGTTGACAGTGATGTAACAACGCAAAGTTACTTACATAAGGAACTCTCAGCTTCGACCGACGTAGTTATCACAGAAGTTAATGTCAAAATGGATAAGACGAAAGATTTAAGTGACTTTGAATGAGCGATGATTGTCGGTGTAAGAAGAGCTGGTGCCAGCATCTCTGAAACGACAACTCTTTTAGGATTTTCTCACCCAAATGTATCTCGGGCGTTTAGAGAGTGGCAGTTGAGAAAGAAAGCTTCAAGCGATAAGGACTATTATTGTCGAAGAAGTCAGGTCAAATAGAGAGGTGAAAGGCGTGAAGCACGCATAGTTCGCAGCAACAGAAGAGCAACAATACGACAAATTACAGCTGAATTCAATGCAGGTGCATCGCAAAGCACATCCCAACGCACAAGACGGACTTCGCAAAGGATGGGTTTTAGCAACAGGAAACTATCAAGAGTGTCTTTGGCATCACAGAAAAATAAGAAAAGGCGCCTGCTGTGGGCCCAAGAACGACGATTTCTGTCACTTTAGGTCTGGGTAGAAAGAGCCTGTTCTGATGAATCTCATTTCCTGTTCCATCATACAGATGGCAGGATCCGATTATGACGTACACAGCACGAATTCATGGACCTCTCCTGCCAAATGACAACTGTTCAGGGTAGTGGCGGTGAAATTATGGTGTGGGGAATGTTTTCCTGGAGTACAATGAATCTCTTGATAACTGTGGACACAACTCTGAACAGCACTGCTTACCCCAACGTCGTTGCCGATCACGTGCACTCATTAATAGCTATATTGTTCCCTTATGGAGATGGTCACATTCAGTGGGACACAGCACCTTACCACCGTGCTCTATCGGTCACAAATCGGTTTGAGGAACATCGATCAGAGTTTAACCTGCTTCGATAGCCAGGTCAGTCCCTTAATTTTAATCATATGGAGCATTTGTGGGATGAAGTCGGAAGATCACTTAGAAGCCTGGAAACGCCACCATGCAAAGGGACCAAACTTAGAGTTGCCATTATGTCAGCATGGGCAAACATTTCTCAGCAACGGTATTAAAAACTTGTTGTGTCCATGCCAAGAAGAATATTGGTTGTGAGCAGAGCTAAAATTGGACAAACTCGTTATTAGAGGGTGTCTTTAATTTTTTGGCCAATCAATGTATATATTCTTTTTCATCTCTGCATTTGTGACGCAATATGATATTCAAAAGCTCCATAAGCTGTATTAAATTACGAATCAGAGTTGTGAATGATTGATTATATAGATTTTTCAATGGTATCAACACACTTTACGCTGAAAATCCATGAACTATTAATAAATTCTCCAGCCGGTATCTATAATACAAAGCATAAAATACATGTCTGTCACAAGAACTCTTCCTCAACGGTAATCTGTAGCGACATGAAGCTTGTACATTCCATTCTGGGTCCATATCTGAATCAAATGTGCTGTTCTGAAATTTTAAAATTAATTAATTCTTAAGATACTTATAATAAAAATAATAAAAATGTAGTTAATTTTTGGAAACAACAAAAAGAAGAGACTGGTTCTTCGGGCAATAAAACTCATGTTATGGAGGCACTTCTGTTGTTGCCTTAGCAATGATGGGGAGGGAAAAATAGAATTCCAAGGGCGGTTAGACTCTTGCCAGGTGGTCCGAATTACGGAGACAAAAAAGAAGAGAGGTGTTTGGTTGCTAATCGATGGGTCACACGACACAGAAGAGAGCGAACGCAAATCCATGAAAGATGCAAGAGAGAAAAACTGTCTAGTTAAATGTAAGAGGTTATAAATACTTAGACTTTAAAACATTTTCATCCCGAGTAACGCCGAGTTTATCAGATTGCCATTTTATTAATTTTTAGTTGCAGATTTTATATACGATAACATTACAACTTTCGTTTCCTTATAGCAAAATAATTAATTATGAAATAATTAAAAAAAAGGCTGTAAAAAATCTATATTATTCTGACACCAAAACAAGCATTATATTATGAGCATATGATAAAATTCGTAAATAATTGTCAACTTTTTTTCACTTGAAACACAGTATTCTCATAGTAAAATTTGAAAATAATCTATTATACTTTATAATAAAATTCTGATAATAAATTTTATTATCGCAATTATTGAGGCAAACCATAAATCCACAAACGAACCTCATAATTTTTAGCACTTTCCCCCCTTAAATTAATCATTATAAATGCTTTCGCAGAATTGTAAAATTGAAAGCCTAGAAATACAGTGTTTTATTCTGCAATTCGAGCAAACATCTTTTGTGTCAAGAGTAAGCTGAAACGTCTCAAGAATCCTTATTTAATAAATATTTTAATGAAGAGAGTCGGAAAACATAATGATTCTTTCAACTCAATTTTTTAAAATAAAATTCTGATTTTTAATTAGTGTAGGGAAATATATCATAAATAGCTAAACATATGCGTTAGAATTTTCTAATTCCGTATGAGATGAATAAAGTTATGTAATTCTTTTATAAGAATATTTTCAAAAATATTTTCATAGTTGAAAAATATTTCTCCAATTGTAATCTACTTTAATGTGAACCAGGAAAACCAAAATCAAAACATCTGCATATAATTCCGCATATATGGGATGAAGTCTGTTTATCCCTTAATATTAGTTAAAATTCTAACATGTTGCAATATTTACAAAATATGATTCAAAGCGTTTTCTTTGTTAATTATATTATTTATTTTACGACTTTCAGCATCAGAATTGCATCAGGTTGAATTTTGTTCCTGCTTATATTATAATATGGAGTAATTTCTTTCCAATAAAGTATGTGAATTGTCAGTCGATAAGTGTAAATGTAAAAAAGTGTTTTAGCTTGTTGTAAAAGTTAAGTGAAAATATTTAAATCAAAAATGGGAGATCAGAATACACTTTTTCATATGATAAATTTTAAGATAAAATACTCATTAATGAGGTATATTTGGTTAAATGTATTAAAGGAAAACTTATAAATAAGCTACGATAAAATATTATGGTTTCTAAATATGAATAAGAATTCATACAGTAGTTTATATTTCAAATTTTGGTAGTTAATGTGTTATATTTTGATTAAAGCAAAATAAAATCCCAGTAGCATTTGAGACAGATTTTGAACTTGCATTCGATTTTAAGGAGACGCAGTTCCTAAAAGTAATAAAAAATATGGATTTTTTTAAAAATTTACATATTTTGTTGATGCCACTCTTCGGCTAAATGGATCAAAACTTGCTCCTTAATAAATCAATAGTTATTTAAAATTTTATTTACAATGACAAATGAAGAATATTCACGAATGACAGCTTTAAACGGCTTTTTCTACATGTTAAGGCTTCCGACATTTTCATGTTCTAAAAATGCTAAAACTTATTTCCTCTTAAATGCTTAGCATTAAAGCTGTTCATGCAATAAGCATTAAATTGTTTAGTATTTTATATAAAAGATCTTTCAGCTAAATACAAAACTTTCAAATTCAAAATAATCCTACTTAAAAAATAGGGCCTGAAAGAGTTAAAATTATTTATTTGAAATACAATGAAACACCGCTTAACGAGCAGCTCTAATAACGAGTATTTCGCACAACGAGCAAAATAAATTGTAAAAAAATGACTCGCTTAACGAGCTATGTTTCGCATAACGAGTTATGAAGTTAAGGGAAGTCCCTGATTGTGCGCCTGCTACATCATTCCGTGTTTAGCACTCGTATACGGCTAGATTGGCTTGTGATCATACATTCTTCCAAACTTGTGCTCATACATATTTCTTGTGATTTTTTTGCCAACAGTTTAATAATCAGTGCAAAAATGACTCCGCAAGAATGCAGCCATAAGAGAAGAAAAAAAAACCCTTAGAAACGACCGTAAAATCATTGGAAACCAAAAACGAGGTATGAGCGTGGCTGATCTATCACGCACATGCAGGCAGTCTTACGTCAAGGAGTTTCATTATCCTCAAGAACAAGGGCATGTTTAAGAAGGCTGATGTTTCAAAGGCAGTGACAAGAATATCTACATGCGGGAAATGATGCTTGTTGTATGGATAAAAGAAAAGCAATTGCGAGACAAAACTATTTAACGAGAATATCATTGGCGAAAAAATGAAAGTAATTTTCACCGACATCCTTAAAAATACACCAGGACCATCAACAGTCGAAGAAATATTTAAGAAAAGCCGTAGGTTATATATAATTTTCTTTGAATAAATATTACGCGGAATTTTTTTTTTTCGGCGATGGAACGCGTTGTCGTATTTTACATTCATTTATATGGGAAAAACTGCTTCGCTTAACGATTTTTTCGCATTTCGAGTAAGATTTTCTAACGAATTATTTTCGTTAAACGAGGTTCCACTGCATTTACTCGAAGACATTATTTTCTTTTCTAATATATCTTCAAATGAAAACGGGACATAAGGTTACAATCTCAAACATTAGCTATACTTCAATCTTTGTAGAGGTGAAAATTTATATTAAAGTCAAAAATAATTTGGAGCAATAAAGAAATATAGATTGTCAATTCAAAGTTTCTTTATTTTCGAATATGCAATAATAAAGTGATTTAAACATACAAAAATCTCTGAATATAAATAATTTCTTATTTTAATATTCAGTTTTTTCTTAATTTTTTTTTATCAGCGCTTATCGCAAAGAATCAACAAGCAATAAATAATAATGTTAGATATCTTGCTGCTGAAAAAATAAGTTTTTAAATCAAAAAGTTGTATAATTCCAATGAAAATGCAATACACTTGTCAATAAATTGTTCTCGGGAATTCCGGCTTTCACTCAATGTTTCATTGCCATGAAAGCAATGAATTCTGTGTTTTGAAAGCAAGATTTCAGAAGCTAATTCTTTTTCAAATAATAAATATTTTACAATTTTCTGTCAAAATATTCAGATGCTACGAAAATGAGCTTTTTTCCTACTTAATACCTATTCTATGCAGTAATAAATTAGTGTTTATAATATACTAAGCTCATCCAAAAAGTAAGTACCGTTTGCACTTATCTCCCGCGCATCTGACAGCATGAATGCCGCGCATGCGCAAATTACATTCTTCAACTCGAGAACGAATTAGCCTTGCCATTTTGTTTGTCGATAATCATGTTTAAAACAATTGATCGGCCCACCAGCTTTGAAATAAGAGCGGTTACCAAGTTTTTGAATGCGAGAAATGTTGTTAGTGGACTGGATGGAACGAGGAACAACAATCAGCGTTACAGATTACTGTGAGACATTGAAGAAGTTACGACGCGCGATACAGAACAAAAGGCGTGGACTACTGACTTCTGGTATTGTGTTCGTGCATGACAACGCACGACCGCATACCACACTCGTAACGACGACGTTGCTTGATTCATTTCGCTGAGAACAATTATACCACAATCCTTATAGTAAAGGGCTAGTTCCATCCGACTTCCATGTGTTTTCTCATCTCAAGAAATATATTGCCGGCCTGCAATTTACAAGTGAGATCAAGGTAAACGTCCAGAACTGGTTCAAGTCGCAGGCGGCCGAATTCTACGAAGCGGGTATGCTGCAATTAGTGCCAAGATATGACACATGCCTTAATTAGCATGGTGAATATGTCGAAAAGTAGTTAAAGGTGTGTAGATTTTTCTGTAATAAAATACAAATGAAAGCAAATTGCTAATATTTTTAATACCCAAACGGTACTTCCTGGGTGAGCTTTGTACAATAAATTATATTAAATAGTTTATGCATATTTGTATAGAACGTTTTTCATGTTCCTAATTATTGATAACTTTGGCATAATTCTTTTTCAATCTCTGTAAGATTTAAAGAAAAATTATTCCGTAAAGTCTTGAAAGTACAAACTCTATTTATTATCGTCTTAAGGACTCGTTAATTTGTTTCAGCTCGAAACTTAAGAATTTAAATCTTTTATTCCCCTAGCATTACTCATTTATTTTTATCTGCATGTCAATGAATCATTTTTTATAATTAATATTTCACCTCTGAATATATCCATATCGCCTGTTTGTATGTGATAAAATATATGGAAAAATTTCCAAACTCCATTAATCATCAAACAAAAAAAGAATTCATTTTCGATAAAATAAATTAATAAAAAATAACTAAGAAGATTTTTTTAAAGTTATCTGTACTTTGAATTAACTATATGCAGCCAAAAATAAGAAAGCATATTCATGCAAAGAAAAATTTTGCTTGTTTTCCTATAAAAATAAACTATGAGTAATGAGTCCAAGAATTCATTTATTGATTGTCACATGTTCTTTACCCTTCCTGTCACAAGAGCAAAAACAAAATCCTTTTGTCACTTGGACAGCGATTTTATAAGCCAATATATTTATATCACAAGTACTAAGTTAAGTAATACAATATATCAAGCTGTCATTTTGCATTTACGAGTTAAATCCAGGATTTCTAGCCGTTCTAGTCTTCCAAGAACTGTCTTTTCTTGCCTGTGTTGTGAAATCAATTTCTTCTTTCTACTGTTTTCTTATGTTTAATCCTTTAAGGCGAAGTATACATGTGTTCCTCTCAAATTGTCAGTCCATCAAAGAAATTAAATGCTTAGAGTGTTAAGATAGTTTTGATTGAATATTGGACTATATGTATTATTTAGGATTTTAATCCGAGAGAACCTTAGCAAACTTTAAGACGCGTGGGGGTCATTGAATGACACCATACTGAAATTCAATACTGCGCTATTAAAAACATTATATTTTTAGTTGGAAAAATAACGCTTTTGATTTTTAGACCTTAAGAATACAGTGCTTAACACAAATCGAATCTACTCCATTGTTATCCACTAATAAAGCTCGGATTTCAAGAGATTCATTTTTCGCGCATATCTTTCACGTGAAAAGTATAGTGCGCATTTCTCGATAAATATATTTGTTCACTATACAATTAAATGTATCATGTTATCGTTGATGAATAACTCCCAACTCTTCACAGGGCTTGTCACTAGTGCTTTTTTTAGTTTCGCTAGTCCTTTTGTTGCAGGTAAACGCGACACAATATTGTGATAATGAATATTTTGCCTAAATTTTGTTTTCCTCCACTCAATGCCATCTTTTGATGAAAACAATTCCAAGTTATTCACATCTTCATTTCTATAATCTCCGGCCTTCCTCTTCCGATTCCGTATCAAGTTCGCAGAAACTTTCATGATCTGAAAAAATCTCTTCTAAAACATTCTCAAGTCTATTGTTTTCATTGTCAAAGTCTGGATCTTCATCAGGTTCAACTTCAGCAGGAAGTTTCCGTAAACGTTCCATTTCTTTTTCGTAGGGCGTTGGCATTTTGAGCAGCAGGTAAATACTTCGATTCGGAAAGGACAGCAACGGACGGACGTTATCAGCCGATCGAAATAACTTATATGTGGAACGAACGGTCCATAATCCCAGTAACTGACAAAACGTGTATTAGGGGACGAAAAATTATGGAAATACTTTCTAAACACTCAGAAAAGGCAGAGGGGGTGACTAACTCAGCTACTGATAAGAAAGTTATGAACAGGTGGCTAGTTTTCTGGGACTTGGAGTTTACAGACGGCTTGGGGTCATAAAATGTCTCCCGCGTATCCTCCCGGGTTAATATGTGAAACATAAATAAAGTTTCTTCAGCTTCCCTGCTTATAATTTTCTTAAAATCATATTATTTATTACATATAAGATGTTATAAAATGACATTTTCTAAGACTTACTTCCCATACAAATCTGTCAACCTGCGAGAGTTTTGTTAATGTTATCCATAATGTGTTGTTGTGAATTTATATCTATTAAATATGTATTGTACACTTTAGCTGATGTGTCCTCTTCTTTTACTTAATTCATTGGCAAGGAACCCCTTGTAGTGACCGCCCTTTGAGTTTGCGGTCCCATTTGTTTTGTAAAATTTGTTCCTGTATGCCTCACCTTCCCATAAAGTTTGTATACGGCCTTTTGGGATACTCTGTTTATTCTTATCTTTCATCTGTGGGAAAAACGCCTAACCAACATATATGCGACGACACGATAGGGTTAGGAGTACGATTACAGGTTATTCAGAGGATTTTTTCACGAGAGAAGGTACTGCTACAGATTTCGTTGTACTGCTTTGTACCAGTTCGTACATAAAGGAAGAGATGTATCTAAAACTATATCTATAAAACGCCAAGAAGAAACAATTCTAACAAAAATCGTTGTGACAGATGATTTTTAATGAAATTCATTTATAAAAGTTGCAAACTTTATAGTAGGTTAAGGGAATTCTTAATGATGTGCTTGCTGTTTTTTCCATAATTCTTAATTTTAAAAAAGTCTAGAAGTAATGCAAATGCTTACGTAAAAATATCAGAATTCCTGAAGAGTAAGGATTTAAAAATATTCGCTTTGAGAAATAAAGTTATCGAATAATATATCAGTAAATGAATAACTAACTAATAGTTTAGAAATATAGCTATTAGTTAGTTAGCAATTTTTAGCTTTAAGATGCTAGAAATTGAAAAAAAATGCTCTTAAATATTCAACATTATATGTATACTTCTAAAGAGTAGATCTCTACAAAAATTTAAAGTTTACACTGAATTTAAAAGAAATGAAAAATACACTGGATATTAAAATGTTTAAACTTCATGATATTTAAGTTTTCATACATGCCGATATAAAGTTGCATTACTAATTCCGTAAGAATCCGCGAAACTCTCTCTTAATATCAGCTAGAAAGCATTTTCAATTTCTAATTAGCGATTTGAATTATGGAAATATACTTTTGTTGAAAATGGCATCTTCTGCTGATAGAATATTTATGAATGGAAATGAGGGCTAATTTTAGGAGAAATTGACTCTTACATTGGATTTTAAATAGCGAAAGACAGCGTAAGAGGACCAATAACACTTTCTTTTGTTTTTTAGATGCTAGATAGCTACGATAATGAAAATAATGGATTTACAAAAAGTATTGAAAAATTGCAAAAATAAGAAAACAATTGAGAGTTTTATTCTTGAGTAAGAAAAAATTGATTTTAAAACAATAAAATAACCTTCCGTAATGAACCCGTTTTTAAAATGAAAAGTGTAGAATTTCTGCGTGTTTTGAATGTCGTAAAAATTCAATAAATATATAAATATATTTAAAGATCCGAATACATCAATTTAAATATAGTTTTAATATTAAATTTAACAAATGCGTCCTTCAACATTTAATTAATAAAATATTTAACCCGAAGATGATTTTTACAAGTATATATATATTGAAGAGACTCAAATTTATTCATTGTTAGATCATATTACTTCAAAATCTGTATTTTATAATATATATTTTTTATACAAAGAAATTTCTTTCAGTAAGGATTGAAGAAATTATTTGTCCATTACTTTATTTTTACAAATAGGATGGCTTTTTATTGATTTATATAAAAATTGGAAATAAAATCCGAGTTAGATATTAGCGTTCGTGGATCATTATTATAAAACCTTCTCCATTGGCATAGAAAAGGCTTGAGAAACTGATTTAGAATACTTTATTTGCTCTTGAAGTTGAAAAGCAGAACGGTAACTCACAGAAATTTAAAGTTGTCTACTATTATATTTTCCCCCATTCTTTATTTCTGAATGGAAATTATGTTATTGAAAATATAGCGAGAAAACCACTGCATGAACAGATTAAGTATAATACGGTAATAATATTTACGGGTATAAATTTTGGATCACTGTACTTCTGACTCGTTTTCGATATAGAACTATTGGATAGGTCTCAATATAATTGGTGTATAGTCTAAATAAGATCAAAAGAGTAAGAACGAATAGGTAATTAACCGTTGTGTCACCAAACAAAGGAGTCTTAATGAGCAAGTAAGTTCAAAACAGAGCTGAACTCTTATTAAATAATATGCTCGTTTAAAGTTTATTGGGAAAATACTGGAATTTAAAAAATTAGCGTCTGGTTATTATATGTAGCTAAGCATAACCTTCTTATTCTAAAATATGCTAAGTTTCTAATGAAACGAGCAAGGGTGTTCTTTCTTCAACTTCACGCTTGGTTTGGTTTAGGGTTTATTAGCACAAGAGCCAATAGAATGGCTATACTGCGCCAAGACAAGTCTTTACTTTCCTTTAATAAATTTATACATCAATATACACATTTAAAACAGTTTCAGAGAAAAATGTTTCAATGTAACCACAGGTAAAGTAATAATAAAATACAAAGATGGGCAACTCTAAACTTTTTACAACAACGCTTTTTCAACTTTATGCAATACAGCGAGCTTCGTGCAAAGCTTCTTAGCGTAGTGAAGTATGCATTTTGGAAATCTTCCTTTCAACAGGCTTGCAGGAAAATGTGAAATAAACCTGCAATTTTGTATCATGACCAAGTTCCAAATTTCATTCATCTTTCACTGTGTTTTTGATATTTCGTGTTCTCATACACATGGGTACGCAAAAGACTGACAATAAACCCGCTGACAGACTTAGTCCAAAAATCTAGCATCTACAGTTTTGGTATAAAAATAATATATTCGAATTTATTTAACTGACACGTAACGTTTGTTGCTTTATCGAGCACAAACAGACAAATATGATTCGGAAGACGGTTTATTAGGACCCTAGGAATTCTCTAACGTGTAGAAAAATTGTAATATCGTGGTCTTTGACAATTACAGTGCTTTCTCTTCTCATACAAGAAATTTAAAGAAAAAGGATTCAAGATATGAAAACTATAAAAAGTAATTCAACAAGACTGTTTTCAAATTCACATAAAATAGTGCCACATAAACATCCATATCCTAATATCGGGGAAAAAAAAGCCACGGCATTTTCTCTTCTAAACTGTTGACTCTTACTGCCTGGCAATGGGCTTCACTGTTCTGCTTCTTTTACCTCAGTTTCAAGCTGGTCGAATCTACGAACATCTAGAATAAGATATCGCTTTTGCTTATGGCCTTTACTATTTCATTTGCATCTGCAAATATTTTCCTTTCGTCGTGACCTACAAATAACGTTGTAACTTTCTTTGATTCAACAAATTTGGGGCTGTTTACCGTGCTTTCAATATAACTTCCAAGTTATTCAAAGGGGAAACTTTTTCACAGTTCCATTTCAGCGAAAGGGCTTCCTTTAAACATATTTCAGATTCTTATTCTTTTTTATAATTATAAATAAGAAAACGAAAGGCCCCAAAACATAATATAGATGCTTAGATTTCTATTAAAAGCGCAGAAAGCAAACAATATCTATAATATAGGAATTCACAATGTAAGAATTCTGAGCTATCAAACTTGATATCCATAAATATTTTCTCCAAAAATGTAACTGATTGAATCATTATAAATTATTCTGATACAGATGCAACTGTTTATGATATTTAAGGAATGGTTATGGGAGAATGAATTCCAGGAGACAACGGTCTTTGCTCATATTTTTTTAACCAAATCAAAAAGAGAGAGATGTTGTTAATATTTTTAAATGCCATTTACTAATTTATTTTCTAATCTCATACCCATTCTCGAAATGTACGGAACGTTTCAGGTTACCAACAGAACGGTGGTATTTTCTGAAATAAAAAGGGGAAATACTATTCTAAAATAAAAGATCCTTCCTTTTAATAATGCAGTGCATGCTTGTATTTATTGATAAGTCTTCTTAATCTTTTTGAGTATGATTCTTTCCGATTATTCCTCAATAATAATAATAGGTTTATTCTAGTAATTATAGACATATTATGTAATTTTTTTGCAGTATAAGTAAATTCACAAGTTATTCCTCGGAAACTTCTTAATGCTTAAAACTTCGAATCCAATCATTTACAGAACTTTTCTTGTATATGTGGTAGATAACCGCTGAAGTACTAATCGCCTCTCTCCAAACAATACTATATTTTTAGGATAAATCGCAAATGATGTTTATTTTTCACCTTCAAAAGATTGTTGTGTTAACTCCATTGGAAAACATTGCGATAAATTCCATAGATTCTTCGAAATTAATCGATTAAATATGTGGTGCATATGAAATAATCCAATGCTATCAGGTTGCTATCTTTTCTACAGAATTAATATATTTAAATTGATAATCAATATTTTATAGCTAAAAAATATGAGCTTTTTCTAGACCATGCCAATACTTTCGAAAGAAACAATTTACTTGACATGTTTTTAGACAGCTAACGGAAGAACTATTATCTAATATTCTGGTTAAAGCTGTCACATTCGTGGTATCCCAAGTACTGGCCAATTTATATGAAATTCATTAATTTAAGTCTCGTACTTTAGTTTTTCTAGTTGAATAAGGAACAACTTTATATTTGAAAGATACATTGCAGTAGAAATTTACAGTTAATGACCAAAGCAATCAATATTGAATGAAAAATCTTTAATGAACAATGGTGAGCTCAAAAGAAAATGAACTATGCCCTCATTTATATCATGGATCTTCTTACTACATTAAAGAAGTATTGCCTTCAGTAATATTTTCACAGTTTATACTTTAACATTTAGATTAGCTCTGTAAAGATAACAGTTTGAGAGGATTTATTTATCTTATAAATAATTTTTAAAAAAGTTGGGACTTATTATCTGTTAAAACTAATTCCTGAATATTAGCTGTTATAGAAATGTTATACAATACGGTAATGTTATCACAAGTACAGGGGGCTTATCTCTCTCTTATCTTTCCAGTTTACAGATTATTTCGAAAACACTAATTATTTAACTCATGCGATATTGTTTCATGTTTGTCTTTCTGAATACCTTATTTTGTTTCTTCTAGATACATTTCAGATTTATGTTGGTCAGCATGGTGAAACTTAATTACCATTTAAATTAAGCCATCAACTCACTGACACTCAAATTCTACTAGACAATACTTAATTACAAATTAATATTTATATACAATTAATGACAGTTGTGGATTTGTACCTGATGGAAAATTTATAAACTACGAATTCTTTTGTTTTGAATAATTTATTGCATCTGGATATACAGGCTAATAACAAATGCATGCCATTCATGCTGTAAAATTTTGGATATCTTTTCTTTTCAATCTATCTTTCACTGCAGAAGAAACATTTAAAATTCATGAATAAGATTTTAAGAATTTTTCCGAAAGTATTTAAAGTTACTACCACCGAAAAGTTTCTGCAGGGAAACCATAACTTCCGTGTTTTAATGGAATGCATGTTTGCTTTGAGCACAAAATTTCATTAAGTTTTGTTGTTTCTGTTCTACAAATAATATAGCCTAAGTTCTTAAGAAAAGAAAAAAAACCTACGCGTAAAAAATTGAACTAAGTAGAAAAACAGCAATCACTCTATTTTAGCCACACATTTTACATTTCACCGCATTTGGCATTAGGAAAAGTAAAGAGAAACTACTTTGTAAAGGCCAACAAACAATTTTACGAAATTTCTTCGGATTTTCCTTTTCTCTGACAGCCTACCTCTAAAACCAATCACGTTGCAGAAGCATCAGTATTCTCAGCCGGTACCCTACAAATGACAAAGATGATTTCAAGCACCCTCAAATACGAGAACCCATTTTTTTGGAACTTGCATGTCAGGCACCTGCGGAGCTGGCTTTCCTTCCAGCATATCACCGGGATGCGATGTAGCGCACGAAAAAAATCGCTTCCGGGCTTGAGGAGTGAGGATCGATGGCTCCAAAATAGCTTTTGTGCTCTCCGGGGGATGGCAAATCCCCGTCCGGCAATAACCTTCTCCTCCCACGGCCCATTGCCTGCTACTCCAGACGTCTGTTCGATGAACCAGAAGACTCTTCACGTACAGAGAGTAGAGAGGGTTGCTTCTTTTTTGTGTGTGAGAAGGCGACGACTGTGCCACGTTCCTTCCAAAGCAGCATACTTAGAGAAGATCTTCTTGTACATTGTCACTGCAATTTCTTTGGCACTTAAATAAATATTCTTGATATATGCTGACAGATTTTACAGTTGTTTAAGTAGAATATATGTATGCAAAGATGAAAGCCTGTTTGTTTAATTCCTTAACTATGTTGTTTAGTCTACAAGTTAATTGAATGAACCCTATATTGTACCGAATATATACCGAATTATAATTTCTGTGCTATCTAAAATTTTGCTTGTAAGTTTAAATTTGCTGTAATTCGTTACTCGAGTGAAGCTCGGGCGCCACAGTTAAGAGGTTAAAAGTGATGCATTTTCAAATTTATCGCCATTTCGAAGACGTTTAGTACACATGTGTCTTATGAAAAGAAGAATTATCAATTCACATACAGATATGAATGAATGTTGGTTCTTTTCTGGAGTTTGAGAAGGCGACGACTGTGTCACGTTTCTCAAAAAGCAGCACACTTAGAGAAGACCTTCTCGTACATTGTCACTTGAATTTCTTTCGCACTTACACTGAGAGATTTTGCAGTTGTGTAAGTTGAATTTATATATGCAAAGATGAAAAACTGTGTGAACTGAATAAGTGTATTTCGTTGAAGTTTCTTATAATTGAAATTTTGTTGGTTCTAAAAAAATATTCTTGCTATACTCTAAGAGATTATGCGTTTTCATAAGTTTAGTTTATATATGCAAATATGAAAGCCGGATTTTAAAAGGCAATACACTTTCAAATCTTTTCGTCGATTTAAATAATTTTTTTCATTCATTGTTTCTGAGGAAATTAAAGAATCAACACGCATATTAAAGTATGTTAACCTCTAAAAGGGGAGAAAAGGAAAATTATTGTGGATCTCGGAATCCGCTAGATTTTAAAAATATGATATCTGGTTCAACATATAATTACAGTCTATTAATAACGTTTTGTAAATTTTTTAAACACGAACACCAATGGTGATGAGAAACAGGAAATTCCATAATAATAGTAATGTGAGGTCTCTAAAATTGTTAACGTTAGAAATTTAAAATTTGGCATTGTAAGACAGGTAACTTTTCCGCTAAAGAAAATGTACGAGCTAAAGGACATAAATATAGGTACATCAAATAAATTTAAACAGTTTTCTTTCTATTCTCAGTTCCGAGGACAAAACCCTATTCAAACTGTGTAAAATTTACGGCACTGCACCCCAAAAATGCTACTAACTTTTCCCGAAAAGTAAATTATTCAGTTTTGTTGTAAACATGAATGTGCTTTTCCTCTTTCTTCACAAAAAAAGAAGAGATACGTGTGAATGAGGAATTATTCAGTTGTCCTTTCTTTTGCAACGGAATTATAATGGTGCCAGCTATAGTTATTATATTCTCAGTTAACATTGGCATGAATTGTGTAAAAGCCTGATTGAAATTATGAGACGTGACAACTGTACCATATGAATCCAAAGCTTACTCAGTTTGTTAATGCAGTTTTTGTCTCAATGCATTAAGCAGTAAAAGCTACCTTACTGAATGTACATTGCTCTTGTAGTTACTATCTGATATATGGAGAACACGAAAATATTGATACACGTTTTTTGGGAAGCTAAAACATGGTTTTATCAACGGCAATAATTATAATTAATACACTATATTTATGAATTTCTTAATCTAATATAGGATTTCAGTCGATTTTTGATCAAAAATGAAATAATAAAATATTTATTACACTTTTTTCCTAAAAATGGATTTGTATCGATCTGCCACCATACATTGATAAACACGGAAATATCGAAAATAATGATGGTTAATAGGTAATAATAATATCAAAACAAAAGATGCTTTATCAATAATCTTTATAATCCAAATCAAGTTTTAAAAGTTTAACAAAGAAACTTTTATTTTAATAAAATTTCAATATTTTTAATGAGACAGGAAAATTTAAAAAATAATGCCACAGAAAATACTTTATCTCTACAAATAATACAGAATAAGTGTGTCTGTGTGTGCAAATATACTTTGGAGGGAGAGAATGTGTTTCTCGAAGCCGATTTTTTTGAAATTTTAATGAATTAAAAATTAAGGGAAATTTTCGCCTTCCTTCTTGATGGCTTACGAAAACAAATTAGCACAAAAATAATTTCCACACCAACTAAAAATGCAAAAAGTTATCTTTTTGATGATATTAATTTAATTTCCGTACAATTTTTCTCTCCAATTTTAATGCATTCGTAAAAAAAATATTTTAAACTTAATTTACAAAAATCTTTTTATTTTTGAAATGAAATTCAAACTATTTTCATAGTTTTAAAAAAATGCTTAATTTCGCGTTTCTCTTAGAAAGTTCATTTTTAAGTTTTTTCCATTTCTGAAGACGATTTTCCAAAGTAGTTCCTGTTAAGGCACATTGATGCACACAGAAGATGCGTATCAATATGTCCCGGAGTCAACTGTATCAATCTGCCCCAAAAGACTTCTTTACTTAAAACAAGTAGTCACGCAAAATCATCGCTAAAAAACCTCAAAACTTAGCATTGTTCAGGAAAGCAAATGTTTTTTCTCTCATTGGAGTAGATTCCCTGGCAGGAAAACGTAATTAGTGAAAGAAATAAAGAAATCACGCAACACGTACTTAGAGTAAAATTTGCTTCGACTAGAATGTTAGCGGTTTGATTCATTTGAAAATTAACTTTTGACTTAACATGGTTTAAAACTTTACCTTTTGCTAAGGGTTACAGTGGCATATATGTGAAGGATTGTGAACATCTTGAGCCATTCCAATTATCAAAATTTAAGAACTGTATCAATGTTCCGGCGTATCAATCTACCCCAAATCCCCCTACCCGGGGTTGCTCAGGATTTTTTTAAAACAGCATAAGTACTTTTAAAACTTTAAACTTAATTACACAATTTTTCGCTGCATTGTCTTTCATTTATTTTCGATCGCCCTCTCCCGTGTAGTCTGACTTTTCGGCTAACAGTAAAACCTCTCACTTCTTTCTGCCTCTCTGGAACTCTGTTTTTCTCCTCCCCATCATTGCTACAGTGACAACAGAAGCACCTACATATCATAGGTTTTATTGCAACGACCCGTCCTCTTCTTTATGGTGTTTGTGTGCAAAACTTGAAGAATACCGTCTTCCCGTAGAACATAGTCTTCGTTCTTTTCCTCCTTAAGTCCTCTTCATTCGGTAGGAATGAGACTCAATTACCTTGATTTATTTCAAATACTCAATAGGATCTTAAAAAATTAGTGAAAATTAAACGGAAAATCGCATATAGCGAGTAGTTAGAATGACGTTATTGGATTGTTGTGCCTCCATATCAAAAAGTGTGTGTGCTATGAAATAAAAGCAGAAGTAAAAGTTCTGCTTTGGAATTAATATGAAAGCTGTATTTGTATCATAACTTTCACGGTTATGATGTTCATTAAAATGTGAGAAAAAACTGTTAGACAATAAAATTGGTATCATTAAAAGATATTATTTTTTGCTCTTTAAGACAGTAAAAAAATAATTTTCGTGTAATGATTATTTCAGAAGTTATTGGTGAAAACCAATCGGAAACGTCGAAAATTGGCTTAATTTTTCTTATTTAATTAAATATCCTAATGAATTAATTCTGAAAGTTGGAACTAGCAGAGTTGTTCTAGAAATGGAACACAGAATGATATGCACATATTTCACGTCGCTAGTATCCATTGTTTACGAGGAGTTCTGGTGAAATACAGGAAGATACATGTATTTTCTGCTATATATTATAGATATAAGAGTTTAATTACTTTACAATCGATTTACTTAAATTTTTTAAACGATTGATTTTGTTAGAGATATAGAATGTACCATAACATCGAAAATGAAACTCATTACACATGAAAGTTTTTTCTTTACATGGTCAACGCATAAGACAATAACGCATAAGATAAACAAAGTACCCCAAACATCCAAAATTCAACTCATTACACTTGCAACTCATTGCATTTAAAACTCTTTCCTTTACATATTCAACGCATATCGCACAGAAATATACAAATATGCCATATGTTGATTAAAATGTAGAGCTAATGGTGCTTAATGCTTTTAAGAATGTATCGCCTATATTTTGTAAATGCTCACTTTGCAAATTAATGAAATAGTTAAGAAACAATTAGAATTGTAGAAAATATCATCAGTGTAGTGAACGAAGTATTATAGCTCTGAGAGTTTCTTGCGAAACTTCTAAAGAAAAAAAAAGTTTGGTTGAAGAAAAAAGTTTTTTTCGGACAGAGGGGTTAAAGGTAATTTAGGTGCCACTTGCACCCAAACTAGCAGTTTTAAGTAATTTTCCTGCATGTTTTGATTGCTGTTGGCTTGGAACAGAAATAATGATGTTTCTTTGAAATACAATGTTAATAAACATTGTTACACTTTTTGTACACTTCCTTTTTACAGTTTTCACACATGTTTAATATTCGTAGTTTTTAAAAAATTTTATTTGTCTTTTGTGTCCTGTTTCGCTATTTGATGTTATTTCATGAGCATTTTTGTCACTTTCTTTGTCTTCCGTTTGGTTGAACAGAACTATGCTTTTCTTGTTACTCTTTTTCAAACAATGTAATTTAGTTTTGATGTCATGTTTTGTAATTTGATGTGATGTTTTATAATTTGATGTATTTTTTTTATTTTGATGTTGTTTTGTACTCCCCTCCGTCCAGGTCAGGGCCTTATACCCTCTGTAGGCTGTGCCGGCGTCGGAAATAAATAAAAAAATCCTTTTTCCCACAAAAACTAATTTCAAACATTTCTTGCGAACAGCAGCATAGAAAATGTTCATTTCAGTAACAATAAATAGCAAGATTCCTCTCACTAGAGATGGAAGTGTAATTCATTCAAAAGTTTTCCAAAAAAGAATATATGTACAACATTCATCCAAGCAAAAGTTTTTATTTCTTTTACGATGCTTTCAGCGATATCTTCCTCGTCAGACGCAAAATTAATATTGGATTATATCCAGGTGAATAAACAAATAGGCTTCGTCCTGATATTTATTTAAAAACTTCTTTGCATTGTGAACTACATTCTCCAAATCATAGAAGATATTGTGTCGTAGAAATGGCAAATCATTCGTAAAATCAACAACGTATTCTTTACAAGACCACTACGAGGAGACAACAGGTGAATGTATTTGCTGATGGGCTGCATTATTATTTTGGCTTTTACTCTCGTGTATTTATGATTATGATTTACATTTCCGACATGCACTTGAAATCCATCGAAGCGCCACGCTATATAAAATGTCAACAACATACAGAATCATTTTTATTGATTTATTGAGCACTTTATTTATTCATGAAAGGCATAAACATGATATTACGAAACGATGAAGCGACAGAAATAATAACTTATTGTAACATAAGTATATGTACAGTTTCTTTGAAAGTCGGACCGGTTATTTCCCGCCACATTAGTTCCTATTGTTTCCAGTGTATAAAGAGTGAATGCACTTTACTTGCTAGTCATTGCATATCGTTTCGCCCGCATTATTTTCCATGCAATTTTATATTTCACATAATCATAAAAAGTATATTATCTGAAAGCACTTTAAAAAGCTTAGGGGTTTTCTTTCATATATCTTACCAATAAAGTGACATTTTATGTGCTTGTTTCGAATTGATTTCTTCCACTAGGACGTCATATAATATAAATAAAAAATTAAAGATAATTTATTATAATGTAATGAATAGAAATGTTAAACTGGCTTTAAAAATCTTTTGCTATACCTTTCAAATTTTTCTGTTTCTTTTAAATCATATTTCTTTTTAAAACGATTATAGTACATGCGTTGTTAAAAGGATGTAGAGATTCAGCTTAAAAGTATACATGTTTATGAATTATAATTTTCTCCTTACATGGGTGAGACAACAATCTTATATTTTATATTCACAAATTCTGAAACTGAATTATTGTTAAAATGCCATTCACTGCATATTTATACAGCAGCAAAAATATATTCCTTTTGTTATTTAGCTGCATAATAGAAAACTGGAACACTAGAGTTATTCAAAAAGTATTAATAAGAAATTAATCCTTAATCCATAAATTCGTTTTATCCAATTTAATTTTAAATTCTTGGTCACTTTATGTGTTGCTTTTAGCATTCGAATCTAAAAACTCATCGCAATATGAAAAAGAAAAACATTTTTTAAGTAAATGCATATCTTCAGAAACACTTCTGCGATAAGATTACTTGAAAGAAATCGCAACTTCATTTCAATCTTATTAAAAACACCATTACACTTCGGCTATCTAAATAATATTATAAGTATCCTTCACAGGAAAAAAATAACGTTACCAATTCCCGAAAGATATTACCATCCCAAAGTAAATATTTTTACTTCTGATTTAACAAAAAGAGATAAATTTTGAATACCCTCGATATCAGTTACAATTATCGCACATGAATATTTGCATATAAAGATAGAAAAAAGAAGCGAAAGAAAATCTATCCACTAGGGAAATCTGTCGCCCAAATTTGGTGAAGATTGTTGAACGTTTTCATAATTCGATTAATAGATTCGAAGATATGATTTTCAAAAAGAATCGAATTTGTGTCGCGAGGGACGTGAAATATCACTTTCGTTAACAGGTTTTATAGGATTTTCCATTTTTAACGAGATTAAAACGATTTCACAAGATAATTTTCAATACAAAAAACATTTGTAGTTTCTTTTGATCTATAGATTTCTTTTCTTCCCAGTGGAATTCAATTTTATGAATACTAGCTTGCTACAAGCTCTAGAAATCTGTATTAAAAAATCCAGATGTGAGCAAATATTGCAGGTGAGCAAACAGTGAAATTTTGATTTTAAAGATGAATTCTAAATCAAATTATGAGAGATAAATTACGTCACAAACCTAACTGAGTTTTGTACAAGGCAGGTGTAAAAAATTTTAATAATGTTTCTTTCAACGATTTTACTTAAAAATAGGATTTAAAGTTAAAATTGATAAGGGAAAATTATTTATATTTCACTTACAAAAGATTGCATGAAAATTATACGACATTTTCCCTAAGGAAAATCTTGATTTTATTTATTTTATTTCAACCAAAATCCTCTAGTTTATAAAAAAGTCATACGATATTTCTTGTAACTTTTAATGAAATGCTGAAAGCTTGAGTTAAAACGCTTTGAAAATGGATATGAGGGCATATAAAGTGATCTGCTATTGTAAGCAAAGCTGAAAAATTTTAAGCTGATACATAAAAATGCATTTAAAAGAAGATTTAACAAAATAATACTAACGTGTATGATGCTTAGATACCTAGATTCAAACTTGAAATCCTCTTTCAGAAGTCTTTTAAGGAATTTATTTGTTTTTTAATCATTTTTAAATACTTGAAAACTGCTTTATTTCGTGTTATTTAAAAAATTCAACCTGTAAAAAGAAACTTTTCAAAACACACTTTTATTAGTGTTATAATATTATATATTTATCAAAATTTTGTGTGTCAAAACAAAAGGTAAAAGCGTCAAGCTTTAATAAAAATAATTTAAGTGAATATAAATATTAAACATTTTCATAATATATTTTCATTTTTATGAATGTTTTGAGACTTTCTCATGACATTAATTGTGTTCTAATTTTCTTATCGTTTTGTTTTCTGCTTCTTTCGCTTTTACATTTATGTTTCACCACCATCAGACTTTTGAAAAGAATAAATTTCTCCTTTTCAACTCACAACTACATCCTTGTTTCTAATACTTTTTTATTTTTAAATGAAATGAATACATTAACTTACAATTGAGTTTTGAAAATTTTAAAATACAGCATTGCTAATAAGAATAAAAAACTTATACAAATTTCATAACTTCAAGATATCAGGAAGTGAATGAAAAATGGATAAAAAAATTCCGTTTTCTCAAACATAAAAAAAATTCAGTTAATGAAATCCTATAAAACAATGTGATGTTTCACAGGCCAGTAGCATTTTACCATGTACAAAGATTTCAAGAGGTTTTCCAATTAATATTCCACAATTGAAGATTGTTATATGTATTTTATCTAGCCTTATTTCCAACGAGGGGCGAGATTTCAGAAAAACGTGAATTAATTTTCCTGTTAATTGCTAAAAATCTAATAATTGAACTAGTAATTGAAATATATAATAATTTTTTGAAGTTAAAGTTGAAAATATGTCATAAAATATAAAGTAAATTATTTCTTTTGGGATGTAAACGAAGAATTCTAACAAAATTTTGAAATCTTCACGAACTAAAATTAGACATTTATACACGTTGATATAAATTTTTAATACCCTGGTGCAGATGAGGAAATTATTGTTTTATAGAATGAAAATATTATAAATGAGGATTAATTATTTTTTCATAAAACAGAAAAAATCATATTTTCAACTATAGGTCTTTTTATCCAAAACCGAGAAATGTGTTATGATATGAGCATTTAGAAATTCGGACGAAACTTTCCCAGTTTTATATAAAGTTCTAAAAGAAACAAAGCACAATCGTAGGAAGTTCAATTTGGATCGAAAAGCAATCGCTTAGGGTAATTTCTCCTCTAGACATTCTAAGAATCAAATATTATAGGAAATTAGAACGATGGCAATTAATTTCGCAAATATTCATCTGCCCACGTTTTATTGAACTTTGTAGGAAGCTCTCTTGTGTCTGATGAAGCCTCCTACGCTAATACGATGCATTGAATACACAGGTAAAATTAAGTTAGTCTCGAGAAAACGGTAACTGTTTTCAACCCTGCAATTGCAAATTGCTCGATTTCTGCTGAAAAGCTTTTTTAATAAATTTCTAATACTTTACTTCGTGATTTTGTTAAGGAAACTTAAAGACATTCCTGCAGGAAATCTCAATACCATTGGAAATGAGACATTACAAATTAAATTTTGTTAAATTAAATGTTTGTAGTAAATTGTCCAACATTCATTATCAGCATTAAACATTTCATCGGATAACAAATGTTCCTTTAACCTAGATGGTTTTAAATGATTGCGGAAATATCTGTAAACCAACCATGTGCATAAATCAGAAGATTCCTAATTATTTAGAATCTTTTCTTTGAATTTGTTAACTCTGATAGGTATAATACAATAAGGTTACTGAATTTTAGCACTTTTTCATTTTTATAAGTATATGAGTACGCGCAGAACAGAATGTCATTCAGGATACCGTATTTCCACATTCACAATGATTGAATCTTATCAATTATACTATATGATTTGTGCACTTAATGAAAAAAGAATAAGCAAATTCCACTCTATTTCCATATTACTATAAAATCCCTGTTAATCGAAACTTGGGCTATCCGAAATTGAAAATCCTCTCCCCTCCCCTCAAAAAATTCTGCCTTGCAAGGAAATAATTAAGAAGGCGAGAATATTTTGCGACGATATCCTCATTTATTTCTTAAGCCTCTCAAAGAAGATCATTGATTAAGTTTAGATGCAGGAAAATTAATGGGTATTAACAGTATTCACTAAGATATTGTTTACCTGTACTTGTCTGGAGCATTGCACCCTAATCGCCGGTGCGAATATTGCGCCGTATGGAGGGTTAACTTTAATAAAGAACATAAAAGCTGCCTAGAAAGACAGCTTTTAATTCATTTTACATTCAAAACATTTAAGAATTATTCACTGTAATCATTATCCGAAACGCCCCCTCCCCTTTTTAGTTCGGTTAATCTGGGTTGTACTGTACATCATAAATAATAATCAGTCAAACAGAGAAGAATATCTTTTTTATTTGTAGAACTACATACAAATAAAAGAATAACTGTATAGATCCTCCTAATGACGTTTCAATGAACCGATCAGTGCCACGAGCTCAGTTGCATACATAAATTACATCGATTTATTTCACTCCGTGACCACAGATGAAAGGTGAAAAATTTACATTAATATAACTTTGGAGAAAAAATAAAACATTTGCAAGATGGAAAAGCAATAATTGATTTCATATAAATAACATTATTCAAAACAACACAAATGATCTTTAAACACATGTTAGGTTTCAAACCAATATAAAATGAAAAAAATGTATGTTGGTATTTCATTATAAAAATATGTCATCTCAATGGTCAAAATTATTTATTAATTTATGCATAGTTTCTAAAACTGGTTTCTAGACTGCTTGCTTACGGTGTGAACCTTTCTTACAATTAACGATGATATTGTAAGCTAATCACTTGAGTTTCTTATAATTTATACCGATTCCTTATTAAATTATCTCACAGAATATATATGTTAGGTGAAAGACCGAAATTGGAGAATGTCAAAATTCTCCGGTGTATGTCGACAAGCAAAAATAAGCTCTGGTGAAAAACGGAATATCTGATTATATTCTTATACATTCGGACCATCACATGTTTATGTCGACAGGCACAGATAAGATCTGGCGAAAGACCGAATATTTTGTTATATTATTATGCATCCGGACGGTATACAAATTTTCAATGAGCAGGAGAAGCTACTAGGTTCCGGCTCCCGCTGCTAGCGAAGCCATAGGATGTTTTTGTAAGTTACAAAAATTTGCCTGGTGCCCAATTTAGACGTCTCAGGCATCGCGAGCAAAGTTGGCGATGTTACTCGGAATTGCGCCAAGAAAAAATGTCCAAAAGCGCCACCACACCATAAACTACAGTTTTAGAATAATAAATTATGATTTTAAAAGTTGCATTTTTGGCTTAACGTAACAAAAATATTTTTACTCACGGTTAATGTCGAAATTTGCCGGTGTAACTCAGAAATAATGATATTTAGCAAATATTTCGGCTATACACCAAGTGACTATATGAATGCTGACATTTATCGGAGAATCGGAGAGAATCGACATTTACCAGATTTCGATCCGTCAAAATAACATATACATACTCCTTAACGCCCTTATTTAAAGTCTGTCTCATATACATTTGCGAAAGGAATTAGAAATCCTTTTATCTTTAGGGACAAAGAGCAACAAATCTACAATAAATAATTGTAAATCAATGCAGATAATAAAAAAAATATTGTTATTTATTGCTGAAAGTTTTCACTTTTTTATGGATCTCAAAAAAAAAATTAACATGGAAAGTTTTGCTTATATTTTTTGTTGTTAAAAATTCAATTGTACTTGAAGATAATTTATAGCCATATTGCCAAGTCTATTGTTTCAAGAGCCTCTGATCGATAATTATTTCCTTTATGTTTCTAAGATAAATCAAGCCTCATTTATTAATTCCTTTTTTTTTGCTACCTAACTTTATACGCTATGTCACATCCATTTAACGTATTTGATATCTTTATATAAAAATCAAAGTCCTTATTGTCTCGTGATTAAGTTTTCGACTTTTCGTAGGTTGAAATTTTAATCTTGAGGAGAAACTTAATTGAACCTATAAAAAACTAGTTTTTCGATGCGACAGGAATCTTTTGTGCGAAGTTATAATTTATTAAACGATGAATCAAGACAAGAATTAGACAGAGGTTATCTCTATGGTTTAATCCTTACACCAGTAGGAAATCATATCCATCCAGTGAAAATGAAATGAAATATTTATTATAATGAAGTATGAAAGGGATTATGATTCAGTGAGCGTAGGTGAAAAAAATGAGAAAGACTTGCAAAATGTGATGCAGTTCTATCACATTTTTGGAAGTCTTTCTCATTTTTTTCAGAGATGGAGTTCTGAGAGCCTTGCAAACCCCTCACCCTTCCCTCCGCTATTTAATAAAGGAAAGAAATTGTTCATGCAATCGATAGTACGAGTAGCGGATGCCATTCTGGTGGATGACTATTCATGATTGTTGCAATAGCTCGATAAGATCCGCTATAGTCTTTCCAGTTTTGTCCCATTCATGCTCAGTCGGGAATATACCAGGTGATCATGGTGGCCAGACGCAGGGAGTGTGAGAGATGTAGAACGCAATTACGATATGAGCTTTAGCATTAGCATGTTGTTACAGGCAAACAACTACACCTCGTTGACACTCTCTTCTTTTTAATTTATGATGCTGCAAATGCTAATCAACATACAATAGTTTTCCTTATGTTAACAAAAGTGGATTGGTTGAAAATGTAACTGTCTGTGAAAAAGATAAATTGCTTTTCAGAAAAATAGATCCCGTAATGATACAAAACACAATGCTAAATGCAGATTCCAAATAAATCTTTTTTTTAATCTGTTCTTATTAAATGAAGAAAAAATTTCAGTAAAGGATTTTCAATTTATCTAGGTTCAAATATGCATACGGTATAAAAACATGTCCTTTTATAATATCTTTAAAATTTTAAAATTTTATACTAATTAAATGAATTTGACTTAAAGAGAATAGCTCTAAAATTTTATTAGTATGTTCAATAATTTCTCACAAGTGCAAATATTTTATTTTCTCCATTGTTTATTCCTCATTTGCTTGGAAAGCCCAAAGCGAGGTTCAGATTAAATATGTAAATTTAATGCCTAGGTATTTGTACTTCCATTTTATAGTTAAGAAATTTTGCGTCGTAATTTTATGCAAGTTCTATAATTATTTTATGGTTGATTCACTTAAATAGAATCATTCCAGCGAAAACAGAGTGTCATAACGGCTTTACTCTTATAAATTACCTCTGCTAACTTTAAGCTAGACAAATGTCATATTTAAACATAGAACATACGTTATCATATGTCTGTTGACTTAAACAAATAACTAGATATTTCGCTCTGTACAATTATCAACATAAATTCTAAATAAATGAGCTCAAATTGTTATTGCAAGTTGTAATTATATTTCTTTGCATAAATCATTAAGTATTAACTCGGGGTAGTTCTCGGAAAATAGCAGCTGTCTGGCGCTTTGTAAATTACCTAACTTCATTAATGCCAGACGTGTAGGGAAAAAAGTAAACTCTTGCTAGGTGTCATTGATTCTAACTAAATTAGACTCTTGCTTAATTACTGGGCAAAAAAGTGGTAATTACGGAACGCAAAGGAATAAAGTGCAAGTGATAAAACGAATAAAAAAGGCATTTGAAATCTCAAGAGCAAAAGGGAAACCACTGAATACTACATTCATAAATAAGAAGTCGATAGTCTTGTCATTAATCAACAGAGGAAAAAAAACACAAAAAAACATATCCATGGAAAAGATAGAAAAAATTCTGTAAGTAGCTTATAAAAAAACTAATAAACTAACATATGCATTCAATTTTACTTGCATTGATATCTCTTGAGACAGAACAACGAAGAAGTTTCGAGGAAACTTGTATGCTTTATCACATCGCTAGTCGACAAATTCAAAAAGATGAGTATCCAAAGTTTTATGAAACTTGAGATATTTTGAAGGACTCTTGAATATGTTTTATAGTTCATGTTTTTATGTGGACTCCGAAGTATTTCATGGCAGTGGAAATTCTCAAAGAGTTACTTTTTTCCCGACTGAAAAAGAGATTTTCATTGTTGCTTTAATTTTGGGTGAAGACTGAAGAAAAATTCTCAGTGGACAAGTTATTCGAAATCTTCGCTTTTAAATCCTATTTGCTCTAATATGTTGATATTTTAATTGAAATCGATATATGCGCCTCACGAATATGAATACTTAATCCAACTAACTGTGTTAGTGAATATATTCAGTTACAGATTACACCAACAGCATGCCCAGTGAATAACGTCATACGTGTTTCTACATGTCTTAGGGCTATAGAAAAGACATCGTAAGTTCAAGTCATTTTCTTGCCAGATATAAAGTTTATTCATATACTGCATCTATTGCTGAATTTAAAAACTAAATTGATGCGCCAGTTTTTTTTAATTTACTGGAATGACATTCAGGACTATTTAATTAGGCTTAATTTTCCACACCTCATCTTTCATCTTAGTGTCAAATTATGCTGTCAGTGATTATATAATACACTGAACTTATAAAAAAAACTGGGAGTTACATAAACCACATATTGCAATTTTAAGCATTTTTTCCCTTAAGATATTGAAAATAGATCCCGTACTTCTATGCATGTAATCAAAGCCAGAAAGAAACGTGGAAACCTAAACAAAACCAACTAAATCAGTTTAGTTCGAAATCTAATAGCTTATAACATGTCTATTACACTATTTTAAGCTAATAAAATTTAGGTTTGCTGATTTAAAAACAATGGAATTTAATTTGAAAATGACATTGGAAACGAGAATTTTTTAGTTTTATTATAATGAAGTTTCGTTTCGTTTCTTCTTTATTGAAGAATTTAAAAATATCATAAGAATATTCGTTTAGTTGTTAAAGGAAAGGGGGAAAATGAACGCTAAAGAAGAGCTATTACCACTGAAAACAACAGCATTACATTGAAGTAGAAAAATGTAATTTTTAAATTGCTTTAAATTGTTAAGTTTCTATTTTGAAATAAAAATGTATACATTCCGATGTACGAGCTACTATGTGAACCATAATGTTTCATAACACTTTTCTCAATTCCATTGTGAAAAATTAATCAATAAAACTATTTTATAAACCTGTTTTCAATAACAGTGAAGAAAGTCGATAACTATCAGTGGTAAATATATAACACCCAACTTTTTTTGAATAACCTCTTGATGATCAAAGCGTTTTCTTAATGGTTCGTTATTATACTAGAAGGAGTGTGCCCGTCTAGACGAGTTGTTATCCTACCAACAACATCTCAGATCTGATTGTCGCAGATTTACTAACGCAAGTTATATCAGAAAATCCAATCCACGTTGGTAGAGTGCTTAACCCTTAGTGGGAGGGGATAGCATATGGCTCACTTACGGAGGGGTGGCATATAGAGTACGCCAGGTCGTTTTTTACACCGTCTCCTTCACATTTCTACCCATTTTGCTCAATTTATTACTTTGGTCTGTTCAGGAACCATAATAGAGAGAAAAAAGAATGTCAGATAAAATAAAAAACGAATAAAATTTATTCGGCATTTGTGGAATAAATTAGCATCTTGACAGTTTTTTTTATTGTTTTAACTTAGCGGTTTTTCTGCGTGTCCGTCGTGTCTTTGTCTTCGAATCTGTTGCCAGCACACAAGTTTCCGGCGTATTGAGTTCGCCGAAGTGACGCGAGTGCAAATAAATAAATAAAGCTTAGATTGCAAGCCAGAAGTCAGAAAGAACGAATCGTCTTGACGCATTGTACTCGAGGAATGCTCCTACAACGTTAACGGGAAGGGTTTAGCGAGGAATAATCAAAAATTCAAAGCAAGAAATAACTCATTGAACTTCTCTGTGTGCCAGCCCCTCCCAGTAAGGGTTCAAAAAAGTTTTAAAAATTATAATTTGTAGTACACTTTAAACATAAATATATAGTAACATTAAAAAATAGAGAATAAGGTTCCGGAATTCTATCAGATAAAAAAACTTTATTATAAACATCATTCTTTGTGAAATATCGGTTATCGTTTAACAATACTCCTTTTGAGTATTTTTTCATTCGAACTTTAACATGGCTGGGATTCCTGCCTCTTGATAACTCAACATAAAGAATCAGCATTAATAAAAAAATAAGTGAAACTGCTGAATTCAACAACTTACCTTTACTACAAAACGGCAACGGATGTAAGATCAATAGGGCAGTTGTCAAGACACGGCACTTCGAAGTTCAAGCACGGCGTTGTAGGTTCGTTTCTCGCTTAATGTAATATTACCCAAGGAAAGCTGCCTGGGTTTTTTGACTCAAAAACTGAAATTGTAATTTGCGCGTCCGATAATGATGCAGTATATTTCTAACTCAGCCTGCGTTACAGGCATCTCTGGACTTTTATATTATAGATGGTATACCTTAACGGAACTCTTCTAAATGATTGTAAGAGAATGGATCTGTTTTATTTTTAATGGTCCATCCTTACATTGCTTGTCATACCTAATACTTTTAGTTATAAATTAATAATAATCATACTAAATTTTGTTAAATAATTTCTGAATGATGAAATACGTTTTTAAACGGTTCATTATTATACGGCGTATCGAAACAGAATTCTAAAATGATTTCAAGATGATTTAACTACCTCTTTCTAAAGATTGGCATTTACTTTATATGACGTGCGGAATAAAACTTTTTTTCGTGATTCTTAAATTATTAATTTGAATTGAGATGACTTGTCATAAATAGAGAGTAGTCTTATGAGATGACTAAAATAAGTGCAAAGTATAGATATATTTATTATATGCCTGCATAAATCTGTATTTTATTTATAACTCATTATTCGAAATTTATTATATTAGTTCAGGCTTTATGTTTAGTTGTTAAAATGCTAATTTTTAAGATGAATTTAAGATTTCTATTGATAAGCTACCCTCATTTGTCGGTTTTTGATACTATTTAATATAATTGCAATACAAATATGTTTGAGTTTTCATTCTGTGTAGAACTCCATATAAGCGTATGTAATAATATTCTCATACCAGTACTGTATATTCTCAAGACAGTTTCATTTTCTAGTATTATCTACTAACCTCCTTCGGCGATCAGCTTGTTCGCCGGGAATACGATTTCAATTAATTCTTGCATCATTTTATATTCATGGCTCTCTTAACAACGTAACTTTAGACTTTCGCAGTAGATATTTAACCCATGTTCTATTAGTGACCTTGGACTTGTTCTGTTCATTGTCTACATAATTGTCCCTTCGGAATCAAATAACTGACCATGCCAGGTAACTTCCAATTCCACGTTTTGGTCACTATTTTCTCTTTCTTATTCCTCTTGCAAAATATGCATTTTATTTTACCATTTAAATGACTTAACACATTTTATGACCAGCGGCATGTTAGCTGGATTAAAACATCCTCAGAAAAAAAATGGAAATATAGCAACTATTACCATGCAGCTTGCTGGATGTATTTCTTAATATAAGCAAAGCATTATCTCGGAAAGCTTGGTTTACAGATTTTACAAAAATTTTGAAGAAATAAAATTTAAAAAAGCAAAATGTATTAGGGTATTATCTTAGATTACAACAATGAAGAAAAATACGCAATTAAATATTTATTTAAACAATAAAAACAATTTGAGTTGTTTTGCAACAATATGTTGCAAATTATGCCAAAAATATTTTTAAAAGTTTATTAAAATTTGAGAATCTATTGTAAGGCAACATAATTGATATCATTGAAAAGGTCATTTTTTGCACTTTCATATGATGTAAAATTTGTTTTTTTTTGCTGTAATATTTTTGCAATTAACAAAGCAAAACGAGAAAATATCGCTTAATTTGTAATCAATCAAAATTTCGAATAAAGGGCTCCAAGGTGCACATTCCCACCCTTCAGAGAATGTTCGTACCAAATTTCGTAGCTCTAGCTCCAACGGTTATACACTGTAGAGCGCCAACACGCACAACCACACAGACATTCTCCTTTATTATTAGTAGAGATTATTATGTGTTTTAATAAGTTACATTCTCTATTATTATGTGATTTATATGTTACGTTCTCTATTATTATGTGATTTATATGTTACGTTCTCTATTATTATGTGCTTTATAAGTTACATTCTCTAATATTATGTGCTTAGCAATAAGTATCTCTACTTATAATGAAGGAGAATGTGTGTGTGTCCGTGTATCTGTGTGTTGGTCCTCTGCAGGGCAGACAGCTAGACCCATAGCTACGAGATTTGACACAAACATACTTTGAAGGGTGGGAATGTGCATTTTGGAACCCTTTTTTGAAATTTTAATTAATTAAAAGTTAAGCGATATTTTGTCTTTTTTTCTTTATAACTTCAAAAATATTACAGCAAAAAAACATTTTTACATCATCTGAAAGTGCAAAGAATTACCTTTCAATGAATTCAATTATGTTGCTGTACAATATATTCATGAATTTTAATAAACTTTTAAATATATTTTTTGGCATAATTTACAACGATGTTTTTCATTGATGCAACGAAACTCAGACAGTGTTCATTGTTTAAACAAATATAACAAATATTTAATTGCATATTTTTCTTTCATTGTTGTATCCAGAGATAGGATCCTAATACAATTTGCTTTTATATTTTATTTCATTAAGACTTTTGTGAAATCTGTAAACCGAACTTTCAGAGATATTGCTTCGCTTATATGAAGAAACATAAGCTGAAATTTTATGGTTGCTATGTTTTTATTCTTTTTTCAACATGTTTTAATCCAGCTAAAATGTGCTGTATCATTTTAATGTTGAAACCAAATGCATATTTGACAAGAGAAATGAGAAGGTGAAGATAGTGCTGACAATATGGAATTAGAGGTTACATGGCATGGTCAATTATTTAAATCCATTAGAAACATTTATGTAGACAATGAACAGATGAGGTCGAAGGTCACTAATAGAACATGGGTTAAATATCTACTACAATCCGAAGTTTAAAATTACATTGTTAAGAGAACCATGAATATAAAAAGATGCAAGATTCAATTGAAATCACATCCCCAGCGAACAGGCTAGTCGCCGAAGGCAAATATTTTGTAATAAAATAAAACATATTTAGAATAATATATGTTCGAAAATTTACTGAATTTATTTACTACAAATTTTAAGCAAATCTGAAAGAAAATGTATATACAGTATACATTCTAAAGAAAAATGCTTGCAGTTTCAAAGGGAAATTTCGGAAAAAAAAAGGGGAAAGGAAATGAAAATATATGTTTAACAATGTAGCAGTCTGCAAGAAAGAATGTATAGTGGAGTACAATTCAAACAATGAACATTAAGTACATTAAATCGTCCAAAAAATGTTTCATAAAAGGAGAGATAAAGAGAAGCATTTTGAACACGAGAAAAATTCAGAGTATGACAAAGGAATTCCTCTTTTAAATATTAATATTCATATTTCAGGGTTAGAAATTGCTGGAATAGAAGGATTGGATTTTCGTGTAGAAGTTCGAAAAAATAACCACCGAAATATGAAATAACATCTGTGAACACATCTTTCACATAAAAGTAAAACTAATAATCAAAATAGATATAAATGTTATAACTACGTTGTTAAATATTGAAATTTGTTAGCGACTATATGTGCGTATGGTTCCAAATTGTAAAAGAAACTGACGGTACTAAGAATGGAAATATTTAAAATTGTAAAGGAGTAAAATGTAATAAATTTCACTGAAACGACGCTAAATTGAACTCTCTTTATAGCGTATCCAAACTTCGAAAAAGTATTTGTACATATTATGATTTTTGAACTTGTTAATAAATGCCTTCTTCTTTTATTCGAAAGGGTTTTGAAAAAAAGTTAAGAATTAATTGCAATCGTAAACTATTTTTTGATTTAGAAACCTATACCTCAAAAGCGACTTCCTTTTCCTAAACAGGATGAAATATGTTGGTTAAATAATTGGATAGATTTTTTGGGCTATAAACTTCCTTTTCTGCATGGTTTTCAAAACGTTTTTTTTCACATGATTTAATCGATCAGTTGAGTGGAATAAAATATCAAACTTTTACCTCAATATTTTACTAAACAAAATTATTATTAGATTATCTAGAAATCTTTTATCAGAAATATTATTAGAAATGTTTAGAAATTAGAAATCTTATCATTAAGGTCTTGAGGAAAATGATACCGTCAACTAACTAACTGATTTATAAAATGTTTAATTGTATTGAAAAACTCTCTAGAATTTTAGAAAGATTAAATTCATATTCAACGAACGGTTTTTAAAGAAAGTTCATTTCCATAGATATTTTAAATGCTTACATATGTGGGAAATAATAAATATAAAAAATAAGACCCAGAATTCATCTTTAAAATGTCAAATATATTGGGAAAAAATTAATTTGATTTCATAATCGCATATCTTATTCAATGAAAGGAAAGAAACGCAGCCTGTTTAGCTCAAATGTTTCAATTTACCAGCAGGAATGCATCAAATATTCTAACACCAATTTAATGTAATATTTTCTAAGCTTAGAGACATGATTTTTAGTGAAAAAACGTTAAACTACGTTATTGGAATAAACAACTGTTTTCCCTTCAAAAATCCCCTTTCTTGTTTCGTTGATCCTCCCATTTTTTTTCGAAAATCGAAAGACCTAATTCATACAAAATGCTATAAGTACACATCAACTCTTATCGATTTATTTATTTATACTATTTTTGCCTCTTATGATAGCATTGAATTCAAACTGAATCGGGACTCTTGGGGAAAGTTCTGTGCAAGAAATTGGATTCACCGGCTTTCCGAAGTCCAGATTTTTTAAAAGTCTTTTTTATCACTTATTTGCCTGCCTATTTCTTTACTATGTTTTCTCCATATTTCCGACGCTTAGCTTCCGTGATCGGCTTCTTTGAAACGAGAACTGTGTCGGAAGCCGTTTTGGTGAAACAAAGTTGTTCCTCAAATATTATTCTTAGCTTTCCGATGTGTCTTTCTGAAATCCTTATTCAAATAGGCTTTGCCTGCCTTCTTAAGCGCCTTGAAAAATACGCAAGCATTTTCTTTCCTAGTTTTAGTCGTGCGAAACCCTTGGTAAGGGATAGAATGGTATAAAAACGACTTTGTTTTCTGTTGGCAAACAAGAAAGATACGTTCTTAATTCTTTCTTTCTCAGACGAGGCATAGTTGGAGAAACAAACGAATATGCATTCTCTCCTAATTTTTTTATACATTAAGAAGTAGGATTACTTTCAGCATAAAAAAGTGTACTTTAGTTTTTTTCAAAGGAGATCAAAGAAAAAATTTTTTGAAGTTATTTTCTCATGCGTGGAATAAACAGCACTTGCGAATAGAGTTAATGCGTGAAGAATATTTGTGTTTCCAGAATATTTACGTTCTAGTATATTATGGCTTAGAGTGGAATTTGTCATTTCTTAAATGTATTTTAATTACAAATGCTAGTAAAATTATTAAAAATAGTTTTACAAGCTCACAAATGAAAATAAAGAAATGTAATGTATATTTTTATTATGTAATGTATTATTTTTAAGTGAAAAATTAGTTATTTATGACGTCAGAGAATTGAATAAAAATGTGTATTGCTTTGAAATTGTCTTTAAAATAGTTAGATGCAAATTGTATAGAATACTTTATCAATGGTTTAGAGATCTTTTTCCACATTTCACAACGATAAATCTTGACACTCCACTTTTTAGGGAACATTCATTTTTATTCAAGAAGATTTTTCCCAAGCTAGGTAATATCAACATCATTTAATAAAAATGATTTAAAAATAATTCTGTTAAATTGATTTTGAAATTTCGATTGTGTCGTTAATCGTATTGTATTGTGAATACTCCTAAAACTCTCATGATGAAACTTTAATGAAATAGTAGTCAAATTATACTCAATTTTTAATAAAGCGAATTTATTTAAAAAATATTCAAATGATATTTTAAAACCTTTTTTCCCTTTCTCTACAGATTGGAAAGAAGCTATAATGAATGCAACACTACTCGGTGCTCCAAAAAATGGGACAATCTCAACATATTTACTGTCATTTCTTTTGACTTCGGCCCCGTTTCTTTCTCCAACTGTACCAAGTAAGTTTTTCTTCTTCGTTTTTATAAAATTAAAACAGCACCTTTCCACAAATCAGTACTTTTATTAAAGCACATTGTATCCATGATATGCTTTGCTTATCAAAGATAAATGTCAAAGTTTACTTTGGCATTTGTTTTTCGTGTTGGTCAAATTATGTGCCTGGTTGCAACGGATTCAAATAGAGGAACAACTTGGCTTTGGCTTCGGAATCTGTCCTGCTTTTTCTGAGAAATGAGCATCCTATAAGATTTTTTTTATTTCCTGTAAAAATCATTTCATTTATAAGTAAAAGTACTTCTGTGAGCACAAAATATAAATGGCAAACAAAATTCGTAACGAACACTTTCTATACGTCTTGATAGATTTACACTAAATTAAGTTAAAGTGAGTAGTTTGAAATAAGTTTAATAAAATAAAAGGACTTAGCTCTTATATATGCAATATTATTTAAAGGATAATATTACGAACAATTAAACTACAAATTTTAGTTAAAATGAGTAGTTTGAACTAAGTCCAGTAAAAAAAATGTCAATGCAATTACCTGCAACATTATTCTTATTTAAAGAACTTGTACAGTGAATGTATAAAATCCTCATATTTTAAGAGTTGGTGGCCGCGAACCCGCCCTCACGAATTTCGGCATAAAAGTCTTCATATCCATAAATACAGAATGAAATCGCCGTAACTAAACAGTTTCCGTCTCTTACAATAGGTATTTTACAATATTTTTGACACGCTATTGTGATGGAACTGTTGGTATCTATATATTTCAAATAACATGGTAAAATCTCTCAGAGATTCCCCAGCCCCAACCATATAACCTATTTCGGCTTCGCTTGGAATATACATATATGTTGATTTTGCAAAGCATTTTAATATTCTTGTTGTTATTCCTTCTTTTACTAGGAAGACTTGTGCCATTATTCATTTTTCATTAACCTTAATCTTAATTTGTTTTTCCTTTACTAAACGGTGATTGTACTGCCTTCAGACATGCTCGATTTGGCTTCCGTAAAACTTCAAAAAATTCCTTTTTCTAATGCAAGAACATCTAGTTTCTAGTGATTAAAGAAAATAAATTTCTTTCTTCACACACGAGCATTTATTATTTAATAAACTATACAGTCAAAACAGTAGACTAATGATGTATATTGCAATATTCAGCCGATTTAATAAATTATTTCTTTACAACTTTTCTTTTAGTGTTCCCAACTAATTTCATACATATATTTTTGAATCAGCAAGAAAATGTGATTGGCGTTTTACAATTAATTTTTCTTCTAGAGCTTCATTCGTTTTCGTAACAAAAATTCTTTTATCTACTGAATTTTTTCCTTTGTAATATCAAATCCCAATCACTTGTGTAGCCGCCAGTAGGGTTATTCTGATAGATTATTTTTCTGATATTATATTCTTAAAAATATATATGTTCTTAATTACCTGCACAATTTTTCCAATAAAACTGTTTTAGAACCATTAAAGAAATTCATCTGTAAAATTGTAATTCCACTTCACTCGAGTATTCTATTTCAAAAGAATAATCAAAAATATCAGTTGTACTTAGTTTTAAATACCTTTAAATATGAATTTGTTTCGCTTTAATGACGCTCTTATATATTAATCTATTAATTTTAGTCTTAATTAAAGATAAGCTGTAATTCCAATTAAGTAAAATTTTTAAACTGAATATTAAAACTGAATTTTGTTCTCCACACAAATTTATATACCAATTTTTTAAAATAAAGTGTAAACAAAAAATTATTATTTTTTATTTTCAACATTTTATTGAGAAATATTTATGTCAGATGCAGAATCTCGCTTGCTTTCAGCTATTCTTACTTATTGTAATGCCCTCTAAAGAATTTCCGACTGAATTTTACTCCATATATATGAAAGCTGTGCCACAGATTGTACTTCAAGGGCAGTCCAGATCCACTCTTCATTTTAAATTTATATGACATTTTATTTCCGAAATGGAATATTTTATAAAAGCTTTGTTATAGTATTTATATAAACACTTGTATTTGTATTTGTATTTCTTGTGAAATATGTAAACTATTTTTCAAATTTACGAAGGAGTTTATTCTCACAACCTCAGAACCTCAGTATGCGGACAAAAAACATATGTTCGACAAAGATATGCATATAATATGGATTTATTGAATAATATTTAAATCATAAATTTTTGGAATTTTATTTTTAAATTATCAAGCTTCAAAATATATTAATAACAGTTTTAAATTTTCGAAGAAGCCGCGTTATCGTGATTTTCACATCATGTTTTGCTATATATAGGCTTATGAAGTGTCAGCGAAATTCATGCTTTTAAGAAGGGAAAAGATGGAGTTCAACTAGATACACATTATTTGCCATAAAACAAAGATTCGAAATCGTTTCATAATGAAGGAAAAAATCCACTTGCAACGAAACGCAACTGCTCTGAAGCTGGATTATTGTTTTAAAATGAAACTGATAACTGCTAGTTCTTTTCCTGGTACTAACCCTCTTGTATTCCAAGGCTTGTTGACCGACCGAAGCGAAATCTACGTTTTAACTCCAGCATTTTGCACTTGTCTGTCTCTATGTTTGTTACGCGATTACGACCAAATGCGTTGTTCGGTTTCCTTCAAATTTGGCAGAAATATTTCTTGCAGCAATAGAAAACGGTGTATATGTTTTATTTCTATTTATTTTAATTGGATAATAAAATAATTATTTTAATTATGTATAATTATTTTAATTATGTATAATTATTTTAAATGGGTAATAAAATAATTATTTTAATTATATATAATTATTATATCAATTGGTAATGAAAGAGCGAGTGGCAACCAAAAATTAAAATTATGACATCAGAGTCGTAAAAAAACACAGTTCGTTTATGGCTATGTATCGCTATGTATCGTTACCCGCTTTTCGCTAAATAACTATTACGTATTATTTTGACTAACTTTTAGTTCTAAATTTATTTGTAAACTCATTTACCATCTAAACCATACTTTAATTCTTTTTTACCCAATATTGCGGAATAACAAATTTAAAAAACTTTAAAATTTGCTTGTAATTGTTAAATCTAAATGGAATTATAAGACGCTTCTCGCTAAGATAATTTTCTTCAACGACAACTTTTCGTTTATATATATTTTTTTGCCAAATTGTAATATTCATCGCCAAGTTATTTCGAGTCCCATCTTCTTAGTTCGAGCGAAGTGAGTTGGAAAAAATAATTTAATGTGACGTCTATTTAATAGTGAAATTTTCGTGATGATATTTTTTAAATAACCAATTTAAGGATTCAAATTTTCTCTGCGAATTTTTGGCATATCTTTTTCAAAATATTTCGATATGCCGCTTAAAGATAAGCGAAGTAAAAGAGCTAGAGATTTTTTGCTAATTTAGCAGATTGTGAACCATTTTATCCATATTAACCTCCAATTGGTCGCACCATAAGAATTATACTAAAATTTGTACACTAGCGTATCTCCTGGAGAGTCCAGTGTCTCTAAAAGCAATGCTGTCTTCACAATGAATAGAATTTGCTAAGCTTTGAAAAATTCCAAGAAGAGAAAATATTATATTTTTTTATTTGGGGGGGACGAGGTCTTCTGTTCACAGAACTACTAGTCATCTTGGCAACATCATGTGCTTGTTGACAGTACCATGTTTGACATGGAACAATGTACATATGATGAACTGGGAGATATGGCTGAACCTAACCTGCTATTTTGTATTCACACTCTAGAGGTCTGAACATATAGGAGGATAGTCTAAAAGACACATGAAGTAGTTGGTGTACGAAATATCTGTAAACTCTAGGTGTATGTTTTTCCGATAATAACCCACCCAGCAGCGGAAACGGCTTTTTCCTTTTTTCATATTCAGTTCAAAAGCGCATATTTTGCATTTCTATGTATATTATCTTAAGGAACCTTCGATAAAGTATTCTTAAGACTTCTTAGATATAATTATATACGAAAAAGATCGGTTAATTTACTTCAAAAGCTAATTTTTTTAACCTGATCCCTTTTCTCAACAATATGCGTGGATTGTGCCCTAAGTTTCAGGGGAGGCACTATTATTTGAATTACAATGCATTATCACTTACATTTTTTGTTGAGAGTTCATGGATATTATGCAAAACCATGACAGAAATGGATCGACATAAATAAGCTAAAGCACCCTTTTCCTCCAGTACAAGCCATTTTCGGCCCATTGCTCCATAGCAAGTATTGTTGTTTTGTTACTCCACCCCCTTTATATTGAAAGTGTGTTCATGAACACAATGCAAGTTTATTTACTTAACTAAGCATTAAATAAATATTTCCAAATTAAGGGCGTAGTTTTCAGACAGATCTCACAGCACTTTAAGAAATTCATAATGGAACTAACGATTTTAACTTGTGTCACTACAAAATGACGAATTCCTTAACCATATCATAACGTATATTTGCAAAACTATGTCTATTATCATTATAGAAAAGTGAAGTAACGGTTATTAATCCATCTGCACAAAATCTGACAGAATAACAGACTATCGTTAACTCCTTCTTTCCAAATATTTATCTCTCTGAAGTGAATCCTACAAGGCAGATGAAGAATATTATTGATCCGTCAACTGCCATAAAGTTCATCGCTCCCATAAATAAAAAGGAGAAAAGAATGGGCAGCCTCAGAAATTCATTAATCTGTATAATATCTAATAGAAATATTCTAAATACAGAATTGTTTGTTTAGATACAATTTCGAATTTCTAACATTAGTATTCAATAGCATGATATATGGTAATAGTTAATGGTAATAATAACCAAATGCTGCTTTTTACTCGAACGGCATTCGACATTTTATATATTTGTGTTCTTTCAATGCCCTTTTTTGTAAATGCATGAATATTTATCTACAAGAGATTATGTATATAGAATGTATATATACATCATTATATATTTAATAAAATATTTCGATTTCAAAATTAGTTTTTTTCTGATCTAACTTCTATGAAGATGACAAGATTAAATCTTCTTAAGGTTTGTACCTGGTAACTTCATTACAAGTGGGTAATAATTTTTATGGCTGAGATTCTGATGTAAAAGAACTATAGGGAACGAAAATATTAGATATTCATTCCTTTAATTATCCTACCCAACGACACACTTATAAAAAGGGTATCATAAAATCACGACTAAATTGAGAAAAGGGAGCCTTAAAATATGTGGCTAGTGAAGCACAAGGAAAAGTCAAAGCAATAAAATATAAAAACACAAAAAGGACAATTTGATAAACTAAATATGCAATAAAACAGAATGATAAAGAAGAAGCTCCTTAAAATAACTAATTAAAGTAAATAATTACAAATAAAGTAGCCGTATAGTTTCTAAAAGTTTTAAAATAATAATTTAAATAAAGGTTATTTTCCAAAGGTGAATTATAATGAATCTGAAAAATTTCGAAATTAATTTAACAATATTAATATATATTCATAACATAAACAAGAGAATTAAAGCAATAAAACTGCAAAAAATTTAGGTAATTATCCAATTAACAACTGGAAGACATGTAGCTTGAAGGAAAAAATTACCCACTTAAATGCTTCAATCTGGTTAATTATTCATCAACGTCTGAAATCTAAAAATTTTTATAATTAAAAGAATAAGTTTTAATTAATGATAGCGATGAAATTGTATTACAAAGAATATTCTGAAAATGCAAAAAAAGTTAATTAAGTTAAAGTTTTCTGCTAGGAACTGTTCATCAAATTTTTAATTGATGGTTTATTTTATTACTAATTAGCTTTTCGAGGTATATAATTTAAAATTCCATTTAAGTTTATTCATAAAACTTGGAAGCATCAAAGTCTCTATCTATGACAAATAAATTTAAAATATAAAATTGTTTACTTGTTGTATTTCTTCAGAAAAAATTTATTGCTCAGAAAACAATTTTCATTGAATTTTGTTAGAATCCCTAGGCTATTCTGATTACCTTAAACAGAATTTCATCCCCATATGCTTTTTAAGGTATATGCTGTCTTACGCATTATTTGCAAATCAAATTTGCGGTATTTTATTACCATGATAACGGGTTATTTTTCTACAATTTACACTGAAAGAAGCTTTTCGACAGTTCTTTAGAAATTATTGTTTATTTTTGAATACGCAAATATTTACATCATTGTTCCAAAAATGTTTGCTATAGAATTACGAAGGCCTGGGCGCAGATTAACGAATGGTGCTATCCTTTGTAATTGGATCTATCCACCCAATCGAGAAATTTCCACTCCAACCTCCCTGTTGTTGGAATTCTATTATCACCTAAAACTCTAAAAACTCTCCAATACATCCGACCTCAGCGTCGTTCAATGTTCAGGTTTTCCGTCTTTCAGCCGCTCTCTCTCGAATAAAATTTTCAACTGACCACATTTCTCTTCCCGGTTCCAAGAAAAAGGGGAAACAATGACGTCCACCCATTTCGCTCAAATGGGGGTCCCCCCATGTGAGCTTAACGTTGCCTAACAGATAACAACTCAAAACGTCTTGACACATTCATAAGTAATCAGCTAGGATGGTTGAATGTCAGTCACTAGAAAATTAGTCATTATTTTATATTTTTTTGAACTGAAATATCGTACCAGTCTATTCAAGGACAACATCTAATTATGTGTCAGTACAAAATAAAGCTAGCCTAATTATATTTTATTTGTAAGACGGAGATAATTTTTACTACGATGATGGTACTGTGAAGAAGGTCCTTGGCTTCGGGACTCAGTTAAAGAAGACTTTTAAGCTGGCAACCTTCTGTTCAAACACACGAATGATATTAGGACATAAATGCGTAGTAAAATTTTGAGCGAAATTCGATCTTGAAATGATGACTGCAAATTTAAGTTTCACTTTGACTCTTCAAATACAATGTCTATTTCAACTGAGAAAAAAAATGTAAAAACAAAATTATTTTGTAATATACCCTTATAACAAATCCAGATCCTGTATTTTATTAGTACATCAGTATACACTAGAATCAAAAATATGCATTTTCCAATTATTACATCTTACTAATGATAAAGTTTACATTAAATAGAACAAATGTTCTTCGTTTTTATTTTGTCGCTTTGATATCTGAGTATTATGCTCCCTTTTAAACTCCTAAAACAATAAGTAAAACAGCCATTTAAACTCAGTTCTTGATAATTAATGTTGAGTTAGTACCATTATGCAATAAATCTACCATTGACCAATTAACATTGATCTAATGTTATCACAAAAGAAAACTCAAAATGAGATCAATTCGATATTCTGGTCTCGTCCTTAACATCATTGTATAACACACTAGTTGAATACCCGATAGCATCAGCTATTGGTTCTGGTCGACCGCAGTAACTCAGTCTTCATGATCATTGGATGTGACACAGTGGATCCGGTCGAAGACTATAATCAGTGCTGTTAAGTGATCTTGCGCGAGCACTGGAGCTTAACTATCTTGTTAAAATTTAAACAATAAACTAGGAGGAACTCGATGTGGAGACCTGTAACAGTCTTCAGCATTTCACTATAAAGACCTATAAAACTGCTCCTAGGATAGCTGATTAAATTAATAGCCGAAGTTCGTATTGTTCTGCTCAAAGTTCTTGAGCTAATATCTATTGTTCTGTTCTTATCAGTTTTTACAGCGGAGATTGCTATCGATTCTCATACAGTTTTCACAGAAGTTGTAAGAAATAAATAATTTAATATAGGAAAAATATTTAATTACTTTTAATAAATACAGGAGGAGAAATTTATATTTTAATTCACAGTTTTATCGCAGTTGATGTGCAACTTCTTAAAAGTTATTTTAAAATCCTTAAAGCTTTTCAGCCTATATGAAACGAGGTATTTTTATTGTTTGTACGAAGTGAGATTCTAAAATAATATTCTCATGAAAGAATAATTTTTTTCAGAATACACAGTAACCATGGATTTAAATGCTAAGAAAGACTTTTAAACAGTTTTAGAAAATTTTATTTTTGAATGCTTAGTTTACTTTAACTTTTTTCTAATTTTCTAAATTTATAGTTTAATATCGGTCCATAAATAAAATATTTTCTTTGGGGATAGTATAAAAATAGCATTATTGATACAGTAAATTCTGAAGTAAACAAAATGTTTAATTTAATTTTAACAATTCTTCACTTAAATTAAAAATTAAAAAAAATTGCTGGTAAAATCCATAGTGACAGGCAAATATTTAAGCTTTTAATCTGCTTTATCTTTACCTAAAATTTCATTAAATATATCAATATATGTTTTCTGAACATGATCAAAATCTGAATATAACTTTAATAATAAAATAGAAATTTTTTTAGGAATTTTAATTTATTTGCCAATATTGTATGTAGTTCCTTTCAAGAAAACTTATTTAAACACCAAATTATTTAAACCTGAGGATGGATATTCTTAACTATTTCAAGTAGTTGAATAATCTAAGGAAGAATCGGCATTTGGGCTTCATGAAGTATGCCACTTAACAGTAGGCTCTATACCAATGAAATTGATAATGATTTTAGATCTACACACTTATAGCGTGAATTGGATAGTTTTCTTTTCTTTTCATGATGCAAAATCTATGAAGAAAATAGCAACTGACTATAATACTTAAAATAAAGATATATCATGCATAAGCGATCCCATGGTGGTTCATTATAAATGAACGTGATATTTTATATCTGAAAGAGATAATCATTTAAATTTTTTTAATGCTTGAAAAATCAGAGCATTTAGAATGGAAAGTGCAGAAACACTTTGCGTTTGAAGGCATTGACAAATAATGAATATTAAATATTTATATTTAAGCACGATAAATATAATATATATCTTTAAATGTATTTTTCCTATCTGAAGGATTATAATTTATTTAAGTTCGGGTATTCACATGTAATGTACAGGGTGGTCTCGAACTTCACCGACAAGCTTCTAGGGGTGATCATTCACGCCGAGACAACACAACTTTGCAATAGAACATGGGGTAGTACAAGAAAATGTCGACCGCTAGAGGGAGTTCATTGCTAGCGAATTAACCCGGGAGGACCCTCACAATGAAGAGTAACGCGAAGACGCGCAAGCGGCTGTTCAACACCCCAATTCGTTATTTCGCTATTTAAGCAAAATTAGTAAACTCTTTTTCCTATATTTGTTCCAAATGATTCATGCAAACAATTCTAGTTATACAAGAACAAATTTTTAGACAAAAAATTTAGTAAAAAATACATTATATTGTTCAGTGCATTGCGAACACATAAGAAAAGTTTATTTTATAAATACATGTTTTTAACATTTTTTATAGGAAAGAATCATCAATATAATATTCTTTATACAATTTGGATAGAAAAATGCTGCTTCTAATTTTCTTAGGTACACAGGAAACCATCTTTTCAGAAATCCAAACAGGAATTCTGATGAGATTATCTTTAGATCCAATGAATTTAGGGCGAAATACACTTTTATGTTTCAGAATAGTTTTTACAATTTTAAGCTTTGCCTCCAATAGTTTTTGTGAAAGCATATAAGAAATGTGCGAACTGACTACAGTTGCATGGGTCAGAATAATATAACTTTTGCATCAATCTCTTGACATTTTCGCTCACTCTATTATTCAGTTTAATAGCAAAAATCTCCATTTTAGAAATATAAAATATTCTTAAATCCACTTGCTTCCTCACTGAAACTTAAATAGCGAGACAACATTATTTTCCTGTCCCTAATACGATCTCTGACGTGAACAAAGTAACCTTACGCGAGGACGCGCAAGGGTCAAGTGTTTCACACTCCTTACGGTGAATTCCAATAAAAAAAATAAAATAGTTTTTCTTGAAACACTTTCCGTCTGTTTAATGTGACCTTAAAGGCAGCTAGCATATCTGTAACAAATATAGAATTCTCTTTCTGATGAGTTTGTTGTTTGGGATTACACTGTTTAACTGAGTTGATCCACTCTCACGAAGATGCTGGTGCAAAGTTGCAAATATCGTATGATGATGATTACGTCTCCACGGAAAACGTTCCTAGTACAAGATCATATCGGCTCGCCAGTTACACTCTGATGTTCCACATACCAGGTGCATGTCGGCCAATTCCGTGTTTGTGTATTCGCCCATAATAAAACCTCAGCAAACGAATCTGAAATGGCGGTCTCTTGCGTGAACGACGTGGAGTCCAACTCATTAACAACGCCATCTACCGCACAAAAAAGTCGCTTTCGACCTGCGGCGCTATATGATTCGACTCATCTCTATACTAACCATCCCTTCCTAAAGTTGGTCGATTTGGTATTGACTCACCCTTTATATGATAGTTTACACCTAGACGATTCATAATCAAGTAGTAGTGATGAGTCCGTAATATATTCTTGGTCCGGTAGATGGCTTTATTTAACACTCGGGAGGGGGGAATCTTCCAATGCAGCACAGAGGTATTTTCCGAAAAACGCTCCGTGTGGCTTTGTGCGGGATTTCCTTACTTGTTGGCTCTCAACTTTTACCTGTTGACTTTTCTTCCGACAACTAGCAACTAAATGATATTTCTGGGGCGTGTATTGCTACAATTTTTGACGACCATCAATTCTCGGCATTTTTGCAACTTTTCTCTTAGTTCCAGCATATTAGGCGCCCTTGCAATTTAAGCAATAATGTTCGCAGTCGCTTACACATCACAATTGGCCAATAGTGGATCGCATCTGGTTGTCCGATTCATTGGCGTGTTCCATCAGCTGACCTATCATACCTTCATTGATTTTCATGGGGGTGTATCAAAACTGGGAAGTGCTGCACCCCTGCTGACAGCTCAAAGATGACGACTGCATGCATCGTAGTAGCTGCTAGGGAAATCGAAGACTTGCTAGTAATTTTCCAGAACATTTGAAATTCCATGCAGCGGAAATTTAGAACACACACCACTTAGAAGACCTTATTTAACCTATACTATTTTTATTAATGTGCATTAATTATTTTAAAGAATTACTCACATTGTATTCTTTGCTTTTTTGTGCTCACTAACACATGCACATGTCATTTCCGATCCTGCATTGCTAAGTCATTCCGAGTCGTTTAAGTGTACTCTACCCCTCCAAGAAATCTGTAAACCTGGTGTTGCACACCCTGTATAGATTAAACCCACCATAAGATTACAGAAGCAATTGAAGAGAAAATCCCAGACATTAAAAAGAAATATTTCTTTCTTAAAGGATTAATAATAAACATAGAGGAATGACGATATTTGTTTCAACCTATCATTACGTAATAATCTGATTCTTAAAAAGGGATGCGCCCTTTTTATTTTAAACTAAATCAATCTAATTTTCAGAAGCAATATACAACAAAAATACTCTAACTACGACATTTTCTCCCAAGATCATACTTTATAATTTAAGAATAAATAGCTGTAATCAAAACTGAGCAACACTGTTTTCGGAAATACGAAACTTTTAATGAGAAAATCGTGAAGAGAATACCCCATTAATCTGTCTAACCATGTTTATGGATACCCCTCAAATTGACAACAAGTTAACCGAACATTTGGGGATATTTTTAAATCTTATCGCATTTTTCTTATTTCTTTTCGGCGTCTGAGGCGAAGATTATACTCTAAGAACCAATTAATGAAGTGCATCGTCAGAAGAGAGACTGCAAAGAATAAAAAGTAGAGAGAAAAAGTAACAAAATTTTTACTGGTGCTCTAGAAGTATCTAAGGAATTGGTTAACATGATTGGTTGTGAACTGTCAGGAGTGCATCTCTCCAGTTGTTTTTGGCTTTTTGTTTCTCAAAGGAAACTCATTTTTGCTTTTTCTTTGAAATAAAGATGTTTGATGCCCTAAAAAACTTTCAGCGAAAGAAATTTCTAATTATAACTGAATAGCGTTTTTTCCCTTTCAATTTTCTGTATGAAAACGATTTTTTATCAGTATTTTTAGTTTTTGTCATTTACTCAAAACAAAAACTAATTAATTAATTTCAGTAAAATTTTGGCAGTGTTCAAATCTCAACTATCTAATTTTAAATTACACAGATGTGGGATATTATTCATTTGATAGAAATTTTCTAAAAATTTGAACAGATTGCCTATTGCCCAATACATTAAAGACAAAAACGATCTAAAAATTTGTTTCCATTTCATTGACTTCATTAATAAGTAGAAAGCAATTTAATTACGACAAAATGTTTTTAAAAGATTGATTTATATGATTTTTATATATTTGATACATATCTTTATTTTTTTCATTTCGAAATGATGAAAAACTTTTGATTTCAACAATAAATATATCTTTAATTATTACCTATAGCACATCTACTTTATTAATAACATTAAGGTTAATCCTTAAGACTCTTTCTTTCAATTTTATTAGTTAAAATTCGTTCATGTTTTTAATTTTAATATCAATTCTCCTTTGAAAGTGAATTTAATTGTTTTTTCCAGTAACTCTATTCAACAGTTTGGGCGAATTTAAACTTATTGGAATACCCTTTTATTTAATATTTTACTTCGAATAGAAACTTTTCTGACGCATTTATCGTAGAAAAAAGTACTCAGAATTTTTTTTAAAATTCTTCAATTTCAACGACGAAGTGTCTGCAAATCTTTTACAATAGTTATAATAACAAAAATCAAATTAATAACATTTGTATTATAAATGCCGATGCGTCTTGATACATGTTTTAAAGCGTATTTTAAAATGAATACTTTTCTATCAAATATCATGGTCATTTAAAATATGGAGCATATAAATAAATGAAAAAAGAAATCATCCTAATACAAAAAATATTCAAAGTTTTTCCATGTATCTGTTTATAGTTTGGATTTTAAATCTTGATTTATCAAATGCATCGATTATGTCACTGTAGCTCAATAGTTTATAGCAATTTTTAAGAAAATCAAATGTCTCAGTTTTGAATAGAAAGATAAAATAATATAATTTTAGATTAAATAATATATATAAAAATTCGTCAGGTTTTTCGTGTTTGATATAGGATGTCTAGATTAGCAGAGTGTATAATTGCTACCAAGATAGGTCGGCTACATGCACACAGTTAGATATTTATGTGTGCGTGTGTGCGTGCATGTGCATCATAGACAGCTATTTTAATTTGCAGTTATGTAAAATGCATTTTATTGGAGCGCTGTTGCTGGAAGTAAACCTCCATTTTTGGTAAAATCATTCTCAGTTTGCCAAACTATAATTCTTTTTACTAATTTCTGACCTTCCAATAAAATGTTGCTAAGTATTAATCTGTCAGGCTATAAGCCATGTAAAAGACTGAACGACAAGCTTTCACTCGTCGAAAACGCGGGCTCAGTGCTCCTTGCAAAATAAGCTACCTAATATTCACAGCTGACCTCCATTGAATAGGTTATACAAGTGATATTACTTGTTAATTGGAAAATAATCATTAATTAGAGCATCATCTTAACCCTCAAAGCCTGGCGTATAGAGTGATCCACACAACGAAAAAGTGTCAATGCAATCGTTATTAATTAGGCAATTGGCCGGTTTTACCCTCTAACCTACCACTCAACCTCTCCAAACACATGGAAACCAGGAACAAAGGCCATGAGGCACTCATTCTCTCTTTACACATCAGATATTTAGCCGAGATCTGTTCTTGGCGTACTCAGTACGCAACCCGTGCTCTCATGTTTTGCCTCGAAAAGAAGCAAATCGGGCCTCCCGATCGCTACCTTCCAGTTTTTCAAGAACTTTGGCCTGCGAATAAATTAATGCGTCGGATATCATTGACTAGGAGCATGTCGAAGAAAATTATCTATCAAACTCTGAAAACGAGGTCAATGGCCTTCAAGACATAGAGGAATTGTCAGGTGATAACGAGCCTAGTTATTTTACGAAAACCGTTTATAAAACGAAGACTGTGAAAGATCGAAAAATCAAGGAAGTTTTAGTGATTCAAAAATGAAAGGAAAACAAAACCGCTGAAAAGTAAATTTTCGAAGACTTCTCGTAAAAATATTTTTGGAAAACTTTCACCGTTTCGTAGAAGCTGTGATTATGTGTGCGATGAATTTTTCCAGCAAATAATTATCCATCAGACTTCTGGAAGATTGCCAATATATGTATGATTGATTCATTCGTGAAGTACACAAATTTATACGTTGAGAGAAATAGACCAGTAAACTTCGAAGGGATCAATAAGCAAAACGGGTGAAAGAGCGAGGGTTGAAATGATGTCATTCAGAGGTATTCTTTATCTCTTAGGGAGAAAAAGGAAGTCAAAATTAAACCTTCTGGAACCTACATTATAGAATTAAATGTGCAAAATTAAGGCACTAGGGTATGAAGAAGCATAAGCAATGAAAAAAAGTTGGCTTACTAAGCGTGCAGCCCGTGCTTTATTGTTATGGGTAAACACCAGTGTCTCTAAGGGTTAACATGCTATCCTGTCAACAAGAGCATACCACTGCACCACTCACTAATCGTCCTCGCACTTGAGGCAGTCTTCGGGTGGTGCCCATTCATTGCATGTAAATTACTCCAAAACCATTACAATTTTTATCTGTGATCGTATACAACCAATTCAAACAATTTGAAATATGCATTATTTTTCGAAGATCGAAATTATTCTTATATGTCGCTTTTAATTTCGATAGGAATCATACTTGCTTACAGCTTATCAGAAAAAGGAAATCACTCCAAATGAATTATTTATTTATTTATATAAAGAAAAGCACATTACAGAGATAACTCCATTTACAGAGTGCAATGAACAACAAATACACAAAGAACACAAGTCACAATGAGGGAATTAGAAAGATATTAAAAAAATCATTAGGAAAAAGAAGTTGAATACAAAGAATCATAAAAGTTCAAAACACAAAACCATAAAAATTTTGCAAGCGCATAAATACTTTAAAACAAAAACATGCAATCACAGAAGCATTAAAAAGCACACTAGGATTTTAAAAATCGTATACTGTCAGAGTAATATCATAAAATCACATTAAAATTTACAAAAAAAATTAAAAAATAAAATGAAAAGATCAATTCGAAAAGAGCAAAGATAAAAAAAAAGCTAATATACACAAAAACCAAATCTGAAAAACACATTAGGAGTTTAAAAGTCTAAAGAACAAAATGCACACGAGAGATAAATATAAATAGCAGAGTACAAAAATTAAACACAGACCAATGAGAAAACACCAAAAAACGGTTGAATACATAAGAACACAGAAAATTAAAACGTATAAAAATCTTAAAATTTAGGTACAAAATTATTGTAATAAAGCTAATAAATAGAAATTTATCTAATTTTTATATTAATGAAAAACTTCACTTATTTGCTTATACACCTTATCAGCAACGAATTACGTTTTATTTTAAATCTATCAACTAAATTAAGTCATTCATAGACGTTATTTTGTCATACAAGAATTATATGGTATGCATAAGGATCTTAAGTGTGCTGATGATTATTTAATTATAGATATACTAGAAAATCACCCGTCATGGTACGAAGGGGGCAAATTGCCTCTTCATTCGAGAAATTCCCTGTCAAATTTGGCGTGTTTAAATAGATATATATGCGAGAAAAATGTTTAACATTAATTGAAAACAAATTAAATAAACATATGTTTTATGACAGGAATTATTTTTTTTATTTACATATTTCTTTATTCTAAAAACCTCTTGGCAAACAACATTCCGTGTGAAGTGTTTTTGGTTGTTTAACAATTTTATTATAATTCAATAACCATGAAATTCTCAGCTTGTCAAAAGTTAAAATTTCAAAGGAATTATTTTTCTAAATTCTAATCAAAAACAAAGCCCTTCTCTGCTTGTTAAACGTGGCCAAAAAATATTATCAAATTATATCAACACGATTGCAATAAATAATCAGATGCATCATGGCGTCCAAACTATATCACGCGCATGATATACCACTGACGTGATTTACTACTTTCTATTAAAAAACGGAAATTAATTTGAAATATATGTTCAATATAATTTAAAATTTCTCGGTAACTATTGATCATAGCGAGGCAAATTTTATATCAATAGATAGTAAATTTTATTTCACTATTTTAGAGTTATTAAATTTGAAATTAGAACGACAATTATTCTTTTAAATTTAAAATTACTGAAACTTAGGTTCTCTAACAATGAAATAATGCTGTTTAACGTCTCGGAGTGCTATGGAGCGTGCTTAATTTTTGGTGACGTCAGAGCGTTACCGAGAGACAAATCTGGACTATTTTATTTATATTAGTGTATAGAGATATCGTTAGCAATATTTTCTAGTTTTCTGTAGTTTTTTCTGTTTAAAAGTAATATTTTCAATTAAATTTAATTTGGAATCTTATATTGTATGCAGCAATTTAATAAACTGTTACTGCCAGTATTATCCATTGCCTGATCAATCATATTTGATATAAGAAAATGCGTTTCACAAGACAATAGATCTGACACTCGCAGTACCCTGAAAAGTAAGTAAATAATAAACCGAGTCCCTATCTTTCTATAAACCAAGAATTTATACCCACTTATATTCTTTATTTTTTTATTTCTTTCCCTTCGGACACAACCCTCCCCTCAACTTTTTTTTTTTGGCGAATCAGCATTGCAAAAGTGAAAAATTCTATCCAAGACAGAAACTTCTTTTCTTATTTTTGTTTCTTCTCCCACTGTCTGGATAGGACCAGCGAAACAAGTTTCAGAAAGTCCTGACACTGGGAGTGTGGTGCCTGCCCTCCAGGGTCCGCCGGGAAGTATTCCCAGTGCGAAGTATCCTTTGCTGCTACTGCGATCTCGCAGAAATGTTCTGGGGGCTATTCCTTTTATTTCCTCCCCACTCCAGTGGCGTCAACGAACCGAATATTTTATTTCGTTTGGAGAAAATCTTTGCACTGCTTCTTCAAGAGGACAGGAATTGTTCAATGCATATTGAGGTGGGTCTGAAACCTGTGAACACTGTGTACCGGACTTCTCCAAGGAAGAGGCAAAGAAAAACGTTTTATATTGTTTTCTGACGAACCTATTTGAAGTTAACTGTAAGTGAAAAATATGGATTAGGGATGTGGTTACACAGAAATGTATTAAAACTCCAATAATATAAAAGACTAGATACTTATTATTGTTAATTAAGGCTTTTTATATGAATTAAAATACAAGGCATGTCTTAAATTTTTCGTGTTTTTGGCAAAAAAACAACAATAAAAATAAATAAATAAAATGTAATAGCCAAGTACTATAATCTTATTTGATTTTAGAATTTTTGTCCTTCCGTTTTCTTTATTAATCTTTGTTTAAAATTCTGATCGCGGATAATTTGTAAGAAAGCAATCACCAATCTGGAAACATTTTTAGGACACAAATCCCTAATCTGAAACAGTTTCCGATCAATAACCTTAATATACCCAATAAAGAGACGTCTCGGTAGTTAACCCAATTGACAAAGAAATTTCTTTTACTTTGTAACTAAGCAACTTGCTCTTTTTCGGAAATTGCCTTTCATTTCGTTTCATATGAGAGCCAGGAGAATGCCTTCTACGTTAAAGTGCGTCAAAGTGATTTTTTTTTAAAATTAATATTGGCTAATCTTACCCTTAACGAAGTACATATGGGCTACCGCCAAAATTTTAATCTTCGTTTGCGGGCTGGAGCAATTGCTACATCAGCAAAGAGACCGTATTTCTCTTCCCCGATTCAGCTAATCTACTTCCACACTAATCACTCATTTGATCGTTTTACTTTCCTTTCCTGTTCAGATAGCCCACTCGTAAGGGGTAGCTTGACTCCTAATGAGAGGAAGGAAAATTTTAGTAGTTTCTTAGTTGACCAAAAATAGAGGAAAAGTCTTAGCTCTTCCATCATGAAAATCCTGCTGTAAGAAGTTTTCTTTAGTCAGAAAATCTAAAGGCTAATAATTTATCCCTTTGACTGGTTTGTTTTCTCTACTATTTAATTACATAACACCTCTTATTTTGAGAATGTGTCACTTAGTTCATAAAATACTTAGATGTTATGCATTCCTTATGATTTTTGCCTCGAACTATTATGTTTAGGAATGATTTAATTTTAGTTTATAAGCTTAAAAATACAATAATTCAAAAACAAGTACACCGCACAAGAAAGGGAGTAAAGTGGTAAATTACAGTTTCCAGTATGAAACATTCTATAATTAGGTCTACGCGTCAGAGATTTGTTCTTAAGCTAAGGCGTTAAGACATTAGGATATCATGTTGTGCTATCATTTAACAGTGAATCAGGAGTTTACAAGTAGTGATTTTTTACGGATAATCAAAATAAATAGATAACTTCTAGTATATGAACGGGAAACTTACTTAGACAGTGAATGAGTAAAAGATTATTAGTAACATATTTCAAAAAAGATTTCATTGTTGATTTTATAAGCAGGATGCTTTTCTATTTAAAACTTAATAGCTTTTATAGCATATATTGTCTCTTAAATACAATTTTTTGATAATCTTAAGAACACAATATAGCTAGAGATAACCGCTGTTCTTTTCTCTCCATAAGTTTATTTATCTCCGTCCCTACATTTTTCAGGTTTATTTTAATAAATTTATTGCTTGATTTTCAGAAACCCATTATACAAAATTAGCATTCTATTTCTTGATAATGGAAAAGTGGTTTCATTTTAAATTGTTCCTGTAGGTAATTAAATTTTTACATTCATGAAACATCATTTAACACATTTAGAGCAAATAGTTTATTATCCATGTTCTGATATTTTCGTTTATAGTTTCATTATATTTATAAGTAACGAATATAATATTTATTTTATTTTCGTGAAATTTCAACATTCCACTAACCTTTATCCGAACAGAAAATGAAAATTTCATTAATTATCTAGAAACGGCGAGACACTAACTGTTCTTCCCTGTTTCCTTTTAATGTATAAACTTCTCAGAATTGTTTTATATTCATTTTCTTTTAAAAACTAATTAAATGCATCCTTCTATTCATATCACTTCACCTCTAGATGGCACATTGTTGCTGTAACGCAATTATGATTAAATTTATCTTCTATTTTCTAGAATACTCTCTGCATACTTTGTAGCAAATACATTACACATCACTGTAATGAAATTAATCGTTTTTAGTTTTATTTTATTTTCATGGACATTCTTATTATCAAATGGATTTAAATTATTTATTAGACAATAATAAATTAAAAAATATAAGGATGATTTAATGCCAAATTTAATCGAAATTAACTGAGTGGTTAAGATGTTTTTACCTCTTTAATTATCTTGCACGAAAGTAAAAACTTAAAAATCACTGATGTCAATTTCATCCCTCACATTTTAATTTTCTAATTATCTGAAATATAAAAGAACCAGTTTCCTGAAAAGATATTTCAGCTTCAGAAAATGAATACTGTTATATCTCTTCATTCACGCGTTATTCATAAAAATATACGGGTAATCTCTTTAATTAATTCCCTATTCGGGCGCCTTCACATTTTTTTTGAAATCCCTATTGCACTGGCTTTAAGTCTCACAAATTCTATCTTTTACTTTAATATACTTAAATCCAACGGAATAATAAAAGGAACTTTTATTCTAACTACAATCCAGTTCCAGAAAATTTCCTTTAAACATTTTAAGCGGATAGACAGGAATCAAGCAAATGATAATAGATAATTTTATTTATTTTTCACATAGAATCTTGTTCTCAGATTTAAAAATATTTTATTGTATGTAGTTTTATTGTAAAAGTATTTTATTATAATGTAGATATATATTATTTATCTACATTATAAAATTAACAATTTTTCTTACTCAAGTCAAACATTTACTGAGTTCAGATTTTAATATTCGAATTTAAAGAAGCATAAAAACTGCAGTTAAATTCTTTTATAGATTTGAGTTATTAAATTATTCCACAATATTTTTCTGTTTAAGTAATAACTTGTATAAGTGTTAAAAATGAGTTAAACATATAGTGCCTTTTAAATATTTTCAAACTGTATCTGACCATTGTGAGATATATCATTTATCTGATACTCATTTTCAGGATCATCTTGTTCATGGAAGTTTTCATAAAATTTTCTTTTAATGGAATAGTTTAAAATGATTATTTAGACTTAGTTTATAAAGATTTTTTGTCGAAATGTCATTATCTTTAATATAAAAACTTATCTGGAATTATGCATTCTTTATTTTTCAATTAACTCTATGAATCATAGAATAATGTTTACATTTTAGCGCATTGTTCTAAGTGGGTTTATTTATTCACCTTTATTGTAGTATATTATTTTAGAAAAATATAAATGAAAATAAAACAAAACCATTCATTTGGTTGTATTTACATGATATCGTTTAGATTCTTGGACAAACATATGTTAAATAAAATTAGAGAAGTTTATATTTTTACGAAATCTAGAGCATGTAAATTATAATGTTTCATGAAACTTTCTAAATTTAGAGGCCAGAAGCCGAAGATTATGTCTTCAAATCTTCATAAAGTGAAAAAAATTATAAAACCATCTTCTGACTCCCGGATTGAAAAAATGACAAACTTCAAAAATAAATAAAGAAAAGAAAAGAATAGAAAAAATGAAAAAAAATTCAACGGAATAATTCACACAAATTCCAATCAGTCAGAAGATATTAGGTGATAGGATATATATAACAAATAAGAAATAATCCTAACAGAATTGTAAAAGCAACATAATCAACATAAACATGCATAATCCACAAAAAGTAAAGAAAAAATCTGCGGAAATAAAAAAATCTTATAGGGAGAAAATAAACAAAAGGGAAAGATAATATAAAACACAAACGCAACGAATGCGTAATAGTGCTACAATTCAAGAATATTTGCGGAAAATATCAATGTCATGAAAATGAATCAACGTTAAATTCAAATGGATAAACACAGACTGTAGTTTATCGGTAAAAGAATATAGATGCTCCTCAGGGGTAAATAAATGAAATCTGTACCAACCTCTGAAAATTAGAGAAATCATAATGCTTTCTGCAGACAGTGTTAGCAGAAAGCTAAAAACACTACCTTCACCCCGAGCATTATGATAGACCAAGAACCATTCAGTTCTTTGTTCTATCCCCCGTTGGCCGCTTCCCTCAGTTTTAGGTACGTAAAATAATTTCTAAAATTTGTTATTTTCGAATTCTTGGTCTATCATAATGCTCGGGGTGAAGGCAGTGTTTTTAGCTTTATGCTAACACTGTTCGCAGAAAGCATTAAGATTTCTCTACTTTTTAGCGGTTCGTATAGATTTCACTTATTTACCCCGATGAGCATCTATATGCTTTTACCGAAAAGCTACAGTATTTGTTTATCCATTTAAATTTAACATTGATTCATTTTCATGACTTTTATATATATATTCCAGTAAAACACTATATTTGTTGCAGATTAACCATTAAAAGATGACTACGTAATATTTGAGTGAGCTAGGTTTAATTTTGAAACATAGAATAGAATGTACTTGAAATAAAACTGAAACGACTTATTTAAAGATTTTGATTAAAAAAAGGAAATGTAAGAATAGAAACAGGGTCAGAAGAAATGCTTTATTAGAGGTAAAATGAAGATCATCATGATCCGGCCTAAAAGCCACATTTAAAATTGATATTAATATATACATAGTTTCATCATCTAAAATGCATTTATTTAAGATAGTTTTTAATACTGGAATATTTTTTTCTTCTGTTTAAACTTGAGATCGGCTAAATTTCTTAATCAAGGTACTTCAAATGAATTTTCTTAATCAATAATAATCCTATGTATGGTATATCTCCTTTACTTAGACATATAGTTTAAGTGAAACCATCTAGAAAAATTTTAATCAATCATTTCTGCTATAAAAATACTTAAATGTTCTAGCGAATGTATTTAGGTTAAAGTTTTAAAATTTTTCCGAAGAAAATTGACATTACACTAAAAAAAGGTTTGGTTGAAAACCCAGTACATCAGTAAGTTACAATGTTGAGCAAATAATATTATAATTACTTTCGATTAGGTTTTCTTTCAAAATTTACAAAATGATATCACACTTTTTTAAAAATAAATATATTTTTGCCATGTTTGATCCTGCTGTTCTTTTTATGCTTTTTTCTTTGTATTAAACATCCTGAACTAAGAACTCCAATGATATAGATCACTTTATACTTTGGATTTGACAAAAAAAATCACTTTGACTTGAATAAACATTTTTTACAGAGAAAGCACATTCACGAAAAATTAAACCGTTGACACTTTTTAAGGAATGAAAAACCATTGTGCTTGGGGAGCATTTTTCTACTAAGCATTTAAAAAATAGTAATTTTTACATTACATTTTTTAACTGTTAAGTTATATTGAAATTTTATTTTTATAGTTTAATCATTTACAAAAAAGAATTTTTTCTAACTCTTTAAAGTTTTTACATAAAATTATAAGCTTATGATTTCCGGTGAGCCATACAATATTTGATTTTAATTTTAAAGCCTATGGTGCTTCCATTTTTTTTACTAAATATAATTTCTTTTATTAGAAAGATAAGCAGATTGATTAGATAACATAATATTTTTTAATTTATTCATGGGAGTGCATTTTAGTTTTATTTTTTGTTGTGATGTTCTATAAATGTAGCTAAAGATTCTCGTCTAAGATTAGTGCAAAAAAAATTTCCATCAAAGATTCCATATTTATCATGCAAACCTAGCTGATTCAAAAATCAATTAATGAACGCTAACCACATACCAAAATCTAATGATTTTAAGTTCAACGTGTAATGCACGCTCTCATGCTGGTGTTGATTTGAGCTTTGTAGAGTGTGTTAGTTGCTCAGATATCGTTCTCGTCAGCTGATTACTTCTGAAAGTGACCAGACCTGGCTAAACATAAGTCTACAACAGGTTGAAAACTGAACTTTAATAGAACTAAGAAAACTGGCACATCTTTCAAAACTCTTGAGTTTTAATCTGTCATACTCTCTATCCAAATCTTCCAAAGCATAAATTTTCATAACAGATTTAATTGTTTGTCTTGTAGAAGTTTCCAGCGTCATTTTGCTTTTTTCTTATATTTGAATCCGTATTAAATCACTGGACAATTTTCGTGTCTCTGATTTGTCATTGTTAGGGTCAAAGTTAAAATTATGATGACCATTTGTTCTATTTCTAGCAAAACAATCATTTCAGCTACACAAATTTCAAAGTATAATGTCCTAACAATCTCCCTTGACATTTAAAAATAAATTTTTCGTCCGATGTGGAAAAGGATTAAAAACTTAAAAGGTTTTTCTGTGATTCAATAAACCAAGAAAAAGGATCTCAATAGAAAGATATGGAAAGGAAACTTTAAAAAACATTTCTACTTTCATAATAAATATTACAATTTCTATTATTACCAGTTGTTCCAAATTAATAAAATTATATTTTTGCTTTAAAATATTAATGGATAAAATAGACCATCAGAAATAAATATAAAAATCTTTTCGAAGTTTGAACTCTGTATCTTTTAATTATTGTTATTTTGTATTTTAAGCCACATAATGTTTCCCGTCCAGTTTCACGTCGATGAATAAAGAATCTGTATCCAAATCAAATAAAACCCATTCACTTCACTCTTTCCAAGCAATATATTTCCCCTGATATATGTTTCAAAATAGTGTGCTCCACCATATCTGAGAAATGAAAAGAAACTGTGAAACAAGCCTTCTACATGGTGGTCGAAACCAGACAAACAAAACTCTTTCTAAAACTCGACGAAACGATTCACATCATGCGATGGAGCGATACAAAAAAGCGTTATTAAGCTTATAATAGGTATTATCATTTCCATTACCCCCTTCAAAAACACAATCCCATCCCAAACTGGAAACTTTTCCTTCCGGAGATTTCTCTCCGCACTCGATCCGGAATCCAGGTGCGATTCCGCGAATATTCGATACTTTTTCCTGCCCCCCACCCACTTAATTCATCCCCACCCACCACACGAGGGGAGGGTCGACAGATACCCTGGCGCCGCCTGGTGGGCAGATCTTACAACTCCGCACTCCATTGGAAGGCCTGCCGCGAACCATGCTTCATCCGCATCGTCTCCGCATCCGCAGAGAGATCCGTTGAATCCCATTTCGCGGACTTTTCTCTCTCATCTCAGTGCTTAGACAGGTGTCCAGTGAAAGACGTAAGGGAGGAGGAGGACAGAGGACACCTGTGATTCTGCAGCGTGACCGTGAGGATTAGTGCGTGCGTGAGGGGTCGTTCGTGAGTGATGGATTGTCGTAGGGGATGCAGAGGATCCTACTGGATGCTCTTGACGATGGCTCTCTACTTGCATTTGCTCAACTTTGCTCTCAACGTCCTAGGTAAGGAAAGGATGGGTCCTATATGAGCATCCTTCATATTCTGTTTAGTGCCTTCTTTTATGTTGTTTTCTCAGAATCCAACCGAAGTTGGATGAGTGAAGCCTGGAGTTCCGTGAGTAGAACCTTTGGTATTGTAATGCCTTGATAAGCTGTGGTTTGCAGCTTTAAATGGTTATTTTCAGTCTGTGGTGATTTCCTAGAAAGTTGTAGTAACTTCTCATTATTATTTAAAAAATGTTGATATAATTTTAGACAAAATTCCTTTCAAGGAAATGTTGAATAAGAAATGTTTTTTAGAATTTTCAAAAAAGAAATAATCCTTACAGAGATTTTCATGAAACAGATTAGCAAGATAAAGTTTATCTGAGTATCTCTTTTGTAAATAAAATGAATATTTTGAGGATACATACGTGATAGTACTTAGAACTGTTTTTAGCTCAGAATATATTTATATATATATTCCACGCATTATTTCGAGTTTTCACTATTATTAGAAAATACCGCAAGTTATGCACTGTCTCAAAACTCAGTTCTCATTATACAAATGTGAACTGAGCAAATTCAGCTTGTTAAACATTTCTAATAATGGTCAGAAAAAGAAAGAAAGCTTTTTACTTTTTCTGACTAAATGTGTGTTTTATAAATGCATAGTTTTTAATGTTTATCTCATTGTGTCAGATTCTATCACAAACAAAAAAATATTGGCTGCATGGAAATATATATACATATATTTTCTTATTAAAGACTTTCTTCACATGAAGGTTAATACATTTTATGAAAGTAGCCATTTCAATCAAATATGGGATTAGAGAAAAAAAATGACGATATATTCCTTTAAAACTCACAGTGAAATATTTCCTTAGCTTACAATGATTCGCAATGTGAAGGAAAACTATTGTTAGAATCATTTTCAAACAATAAAATAGAATGCTTGCCAGATGTGTGCAATTTAGGAAAGCAATTTTAAAATATGTAATCATTTGTGAAAAACTATCAATAAAATTAAGAATACATACATTTGATCATTTCGAATTATTTCGAACACGTAATTATTTCTTTTTACATTATTTAGGTCATTAATATCTTAGCAGATTCCATTTAGCAGATAATTTCTTTCCAAAACTTCTAGCGGACTTCAGAACTTCATAGTTGCAAAGCAATGATATTTTCTGAAATGGAAGTGTAGAAAATACACTTTATTTCATTATGTATTGCATGATGAAAAATGTATCTAGTTACAAAGTTTTATAAGTAAAAAATTATGCTAAAATATTTTTGCATAATTATATAATTTTATGAACAAAAATTTACAGAAAGAAATTCTATTTACAATGTGGCTAGAAATTACGTTGAAATTAAGCCTCTTTCATATTGTTTTTATTCAATTAATTCTCACAATTACGTTTCATTGTTATTTGTTTCTGTAAAAAATTATATAAACACTTGTTTTCCTGTCATCTGTAATAAAATTAAATTGATTGAAATTTGTTGATTATTGGTATCACATTCTCTCACAGAATATTTATATTAAAGTCTGGAGTGATAAATTTTATTTTCTATTGCCGTTTGAGCTTCGCATTTTTGCTCTAGTAAAATACTTGAACGATTTTTCTGGAAAGTGCCTTAAAATATATACATGTTTTTACATAATGTTTGTTTCTATGCATTAACTGAAATAATCAAAAAAATATTTTTTATTTATTTTGTAACTCTTTTCTAATTAAAGCTGTACATCGTTTTCTGGTATGGTATTTTGATATTGTAATTTAAATTTTGAAATTTCAATAAATATATGAGATTTCAAGACTTTTTACTCTTCCGACATTCAATATTTTTTTAATTATTCATTACCCGAAACATTTTGACAAGAAAAGTAAATATGTTATTCAGTAAAAAGATATTATGAATTTATTTCTAAAAATGCATTTTAATATCAAAATATGCATAATTTTAAGCTAATATAGACGAAATAATATTAGTATATTTCCAGTTAATGATGTTATGAATGAAATTAAGTTAATAATCTATGCCTGGAAAGTTCATTTTAAAGAAATTACTGAATTAGGGAACTGATGTTTAAACGAAGGATGACAAATGACCATTAAATAAACTTCTACGTGTTTTTAAGAATGAATAAATTATCCAGCTTTTCCAATAAATATATTCGTGTTTTGATGCAAAAGGTTACGATAACTGTTTTAACGCTCTAAGCGTTTAGCACGTATTTTTCCATTTCTCATATTCAGTTCAAACGCAGATAAATCATTTTTATATGTATAATTTCTTAACCTAACAAGAATAAAATATTCTAAAGATTTCAGAGACTTGATTAAACACCCCCCAAAAAATCAAATTATTCACTTCAAAATTAAATTTTGAAGACTATAAATTACGTGGATGAAAATAGTTAACCGCTCAGAATAATAATAAGCCATAAAAAAGAAATGCTGTAAATTTTAAAATTATTCCGTGAGTTCATTTATTGATTAAAAATGTTTAATGTTTTTTTTTTGATTTACTGCGAAACACTCTGAAAAATGCCACAACAAAATTACAGTCGTATAGGTTTCTAAAATTATAGAATATTACTCTTAACTTCTTAATTATTAAAGACCCATTTCCGAGTCTGGAACTCCATGGAAGACTTATTAACATAACATGGAAGATTTATTATAAGATCAATGGGAAAATGTAATTTAAGAGAAGACGGTTATTGATTGTCGTAATTCATCGTAATAAAGAATTTGAAAATTCTTCTGTTGATTAAAAGGTCAAATGACAGCTCTTTATAGGAAAATCATTATATAAACATGTTCTGCCATTAACGCTTCATGAAAATCTAGAACAGCATTTCATATTGCTAACTTGGCATATTTGAAAATAGGAAATTATACAATGTATCTTATGTTTGTGAAGACTTCAGATAGAATAGCATATTATTTATAAACTTACCCTAAAAATGCATATGAATTCATTTTCTTGAAAATGAACTCAAATGCATTCGCAATGAGCATGCATTCAAAAAAGAATTCCTTTTAATTAATGTATGGGGGAAGGAGAGAATTTTTATTACTTTCGTAACTATAATTAACGGGCTAAAGCGAGATATAATAGAACGTAGAATTAAACAGTAAAACCTTTCGTAAAAGCATTTCATAAAATGGAAATCAATACTTTAAATATTAGTAATAATAATGCCGCAATTTTGTAATGATATAATAGATCATAAATTAGGTAATCTGAATTCCGACAGAGGGCTTTCATATGGCATGATACGGTCATTTAATCAGTGTTCTTCATATAATAGAGATAAAAAAGTTATTATTAAAATTAGTTTATATTTCTTTTCTTAAAAGGTCTGATATATAGATAAAAAAGTTAAATAAATTGTAATAATTAAATAAATTGTAGCTTATCTTACGCGCTAATCTTTGCATACACATATTACATTTCAAGGAAAATATAATACATCCCCGCTGGCTTATTTTAGCGAATAACTTCCCTGTCTAAATCATATCTAGACACTTAATTTTGCGTGAAAAAATTTTAACATAAATTTATTAAAAGTAAATTTTGTATTTCTCAAAAAAATTTTAAAGCAGTTTTTTTTCATGTTTGCATCTATTTCAAAAACGTTAAAAATCATCACTTAATATTTATGAGTGTCAGATTTATCAAAGGAAAATGAAGTCAGGTATTATTATCATGTTTTGTCAGGTCAGATAATAGAAAAAGGTCTATTTTTCAACTTCTAAAACATATCCTTTGTGCATTGAAATATGAAAATGATGTGTTAAAATGTCAGTATATTATAGAAGATACGAAATCATGTTCAAAAATGTGCATTATATATATATCGGAACTCAAAAGAGTCCTGCTTCTGTTAGCGTGATCAAGAAACATATTTTGCTTCTGCCATGAAATAATGTCAGATAATTAGTTTAGATCTTCTAAACTTTACACTTTTTACGATTTAAATAGCAACGAGAAAATTCCTATTCCAAGACATAAATATATTATTAAAGTGAGTTCAGCTCAATATTATAATACATCCATTTCACTAGATATATCCTGACACAAGAATTTTAAATTCTTTGCAACAAAGAAACAATAAGGGTTCTATGCTCCAATATATTTCGTGCCAACAAGTCACTGATGCGTGACTAATGTTTTGGCAAAAGACGCAATATCCTTCAGGACATTTTTACATTTATCCTGTCCCTTTTTTTCCTTCAAGAGGTGGTTAACAAATGAGAGCTTCCAGGCTGAAGCTGGACGATTATATCTTACAAATGGCATTACTTATTACCTTTAAGACAATGGGCTGCCCATTAGAAAAGAAGAATTGCTTCCCTGCAATGACAATGGTAATCATTGGAAACGAAACCTTTTCTGAGATTTGTCTTATACGTCGCCCAACATTTTTTTGCTTCCTGTTCTGTATATAATCAATTACGGTACACGAAAAAAAGTGATGGCTTTATTGGCCGTTCGTCTAGCATGTTTGGGAGAAATAAGTTTAAAATTATGGTGTACCTATCGTGATTGCAGCTATTTCAGACGGAATGTATTTCGTAGGGAATTTTCCTGAAATGCGATAGAAGAAAAAATGCTTTTAAGTGTCAAATTGCGTTTCAGTATTTTGACTTTAAAAATTCAATTATTACAGCAATAATATTTAAATTGATTACGATTGTTATTTTTAACATATATTGATAAAAATTAGGATTTACATGATGATAATTTAACTCTAATCGGATTTAATCTAATTATTTTTTTTCTAATTTCCTTCTTATATATAATTTTCCAAAATATTGTATCGTTTTATTGCGCATTATATCATATTATAGTGCCGACATAAATTAGTTGGGTGGAATGAATTATGCGATGTTATATAACCAAGCATGACAGCACACATGTATATAACATAGTGAAATACCTAAACTTTTAAAGGTTAACCTTTCACGCAATTGCTTCATTTGGCTATGTTGAACTTTCTGAAAATGTTTCTTCGGTAAATGAATCCATGTTATAAGCTTATGAGCATGTTAATGTCTGTGAAATCAAATGCTACATAATTCATAAAGATATGAACCAGCTCTGGTTCGAATCCGTCCGGTGAAAGTGAATGTTCGGGTTCCCTAGAATAGCAACACGGGTACTGTGGTCAGTTACAAAATGGCCATCACCAGTCATGCACCAACCCCGCTCGAAGGAGGCACGGCCCGTCATTGGAGATGTGGTCAATGCAAGCACACAGCCATTTTTGTGTCTATCAGTGGAGCGAGAGCCCGCTTATTTATTCGACGACTTCTCACCCCCATATTTAAGTTGTCCCCCCCGAAGGGACTCAATGAGGTCAAGTAATATCTCATTTCGGGACACTTTTATGGTATTCTCGATGGATTTTTCGTTGATTTTTCACAGCAGAATGGCTTTCGTGAAGCAACTAAAAGCTTTTAAAAAGCTGTTAGGCGTCTCCATCGTTACGACATCGCATCGATAACAAAGAAAGAATAATTTTCACCCACTAACTACCTACCACTCAGTTGTGGTTTTGAAACACCTAGTACTATCTCTCTGCAATTAAGATATTATATAGTATTGCGCCATTTAAATGGTACCACGTAATTAATACTTTGAAAATTATTTAGTTATGAAATATCTTAGCTAATTTTCACGCACCCTATATGTATATTTATAAAATACGGAGACTTCAAACATTTATAATTCACGCCAACAACAAATCACTGATTTATAATTCAATAATTCTGATAATGAATTTATGATTTGGAATCTATTTTGAAACCATCGTTGAAATATAAAATCGTAATGAATGTGAATTTATGCTCATTATTTTATATTAATTCCATATGAAAATTATCTGTATAACGTCATAATTTACAAAGTACAGCAGTAGTCAAATTATGGTAATCAAATCGATTTAAGTATTTAATGGAGAGTGGCTCTAACATTGCCTAAAGCTTTTCTTAACAGTAAAATTTGTAGTTTGAGAGATAATGCATTGATAGTATACAATATCACATAATTATACATTAAGGAAGGTTGAATGCTGAGGACGAAGCACTTTAGTGGTAGATAGATAGTTTAGTTTCCAGCCTATTAAATAATTACAGAGTACGCTCTGTAAGGAATATTTTGCATTAATTGCAAATTCCTTATCAGAATAGATTTTTATACTAATACATGATGAGCCCAACCATAATATATATAATAAAATTACATTCAAAATATCCATAAAAAAATTCAAAATGATTATTTCCCTAACCGAATTTCTGTCTCTCTTTCCTAAATAATTCCGTAATGAACGCACTTATAAGTTAATCGTAAATTTACATTATCGTCTTTATTATATAGTTTATTGAACTTCTACTAGCAAATCAGAAATTTCTCGCACAATCATTAATCGCCAATGAAGTTAATGAAGCAATTTCCAAGTGCTTCATATCCGATACGCGTCAAAGCAATAAAATGTTAAATTCATCTTTTCAAGCAACTTTTGGATTTGGATTCACATACTTTGTGGTTTTCCTCTTGAAATGCGTAAGTAGTTTATCTCTCATACACGCTGGTCTTATAAATAGTCTCTAAGTTTACTGCGTAAAGGACATTTTGTTATGTAACCTCTGTCTGTTAATCTCCGAAAGAGACAGATTACATACATAGTAGGAATGTCTAGATTCTGTCACTGATTTAATCTAACCTTCTGTATTTTAAGTAATGCTTACATCGTTTGTCATGTCTGATTCTACCGTAATTGTTACTTTTTTGTATATTTAACCCGCGAGGACGCGCAAGGGGGTGTCCGACACCTCAAGCCACGTGAAATGTGAAAAATGCTGACTTCCCTTTAGTTGAAATGAGTCAAATCCATGCTATCTGCCTTTAAGGTCACAATCAACACACGGACGTGTTTTAAGAAAACTTATTTCATTTATTTTAGTGCATTTCACCATAAGAGGTGTGAAAATTCTCCTTGTTCGTCCTCACGTCGGGTTTCTTTGTTCAATTGAGTGATCGTTTTAGGGACAGAAAAATAAAGTTATCTCGCTATTTAAGTTTCAGTGAGGAAACAATTCGATTCAAGAGCATTCTATATTTCTAAAATGGAGATTTTTGCGGGTACAAAGCTTTTAAACTGGATAACAGTATAAGTGAAAATGTCAAAAAAATTGATGCAAATGTGACATTATTCTGGACTTGATAAAAATGTAATCAGATAATTCATGTCTTATCTGCTTTCACAAAAACTATTGGATGAAAAATTAAAAACTGTAGAAACTATTCCGAAAAATAAAAGAATTACGCCCTAATTTTATTCGATCTAAAGATAAAGGCCGTCAGAATTCTTATTTGGATTTCTAAAAAAGTGGTTTTCTGTGTACCTAAGAAAATTAGAAACAGTATTTTTCTATCCCAATTGTATAATGATTAATAAGAAATATGCTTTTCTTATGTGTTCACAATGCGCTGAATAATATATTGTATTATTGACGAAATTTTTTTTCTAAAATTTTGTTCATGTGTAACTAGAACTGTTTGCGTGATTAAATTGGAACTGATATAGCATATTAATGTTGCTAGTTTTGCTTAAATAGCGAAATAACGAATTGGGGTTTCGAACATTGCGCGTCTTCGCGTTACTCTTCGGAGCGCGAGTCTTCCCGGGTTAATGAAAATGAACTTCCTATGTTTTAATTTGCGTTTCTTTAAAATTTGTCTAAAACACAGTTCAAAGGAAAAATTACGCTTCCATAAGCTCATATTTTGAGGCTTTAAAACCCAAGAGGTTGTATTTACTTCATAGGAGGCTGAGAGATTGGATAATATCTGTGTTAATAAATAATCTAAAGTTCTTCTTTATTTAAATACTAAAATGAATTTGCCCCTACTATTCTAGACTAACTACTTCTCAGATGTTCATGAAAAATCATGTGATCTTGCATCACTTTTTTTATATAACTGAAAACAATTAAGAAATAACATAAAATGTTAAGAAAAAAATCTATAACAAAGCATGTTAAAAACGCAAGATTTAAGGGTGCATTCTAATTCTTACAATGTGGTAAACATAAAAAGCGTATGAGTCTGTAACTCATTTTTGCTTATCATTATTTTTGTATATAAGATAGATACGTTGTTCCATTGTAGTTTGTATTTCCTTTCCCTATCTCTCTTCCTATGACTTCCTTAACTACATAAAGTATCTTTCCTTAACTAAAGATAACATTCGAAGCTATGCTTTCAAGTAAGTGCAAGTCCGCGTGCTCTTACGAGCTCAGAGAAGGTGGAAACTATTCCTTGTAGGAATATACACTGAATTATTTAGGAAGAAACTATGAAGACACATTGACTCATGAATAGTTTCCACATTTATTACGCATGATATAATATTTTTGGTATGGTTTTACGCTGATAAGCTAAACTAAAAAAAATTCCATCCAGTTATATCTTAGCTTTTCTGAGCATACTTTTGCCTATATTCAGCCGAAGATTTTACATTTATATAAAATTATCATCAAGAAGAAAAGATATTGTCTTCGTAATAACGCCAATTATATTCTTTTTAATAAATGCTGAAACGTTTATTATGAAAAATTTTATTTTATATAATTACTTTATTCCATATACATTTTAGTTCCGTAATTAATTTTAAAGTATTTAGCGTTTCTGTTTAAAAAATGATGGCAATATGTAAATTTTTGAAAATCAATTATCAGAAAAACTTTTATAACATCTCCCTTCTATATTAGCCATACAGTTTTGTTCCTTTCTCAAGCGCGTGGCGTTATTAGCATGGTTGCCTCTGGAAGCAAGTATGGATCATGTTTCGGGTTAATGTATCTATTTGTCTTTTGTGTATAGAGTCTTTGAAATGAAGGGGAAAGAATAAATCATTGGCTACTGGACACATGCCAGATGAATTAAGGAGATGTTCCATAAGTCCCCTCTCATTTGACAGAGATTCACTTCAACGTTGTAGATCATTTCTATTCGTCGGCTTGGTTAATATAGAATTTCTTTCTTAATATTTCATATTCACTGAGGATGAATCTGTATAATCTTGCCTTGTTTCCGAAAGTGAGATACTTTCATCTAGTCACTGATGTATTTATGCTCCAAATATATGGAATTTCGTAATAATCGTGCTCCGGCGGTTTTCTATATTTTCTCACAGGTTGTTTAGATAAAGAATAAAATTGTTGCGATTTCCAGAGAGGTTAAGGCAAATTATATTTAGAACAGACTTCGATTTTTCAACTAATTCCAATAATTCGTTCATCTATCAGGAAGTTTGAGAAAAGAAACTGTTTTGAGGGCATAAGTCATGACTCTTACTATAAAAGTAGCTAAAAATATATTATTTCTCCTTTACTTCACATGTTGCCGACAGAAAATATCATTCAAAGCAATGTTCTGTAAAAGATAGCATTAGAGAATACAGCTCGATGAAGTGATTACATCAACGTTTCGTTTTGAAACCAACAGTTTGTATCGATGAAGACGCACTACTTTATTTATAATATTGGTTAAATGACGACGATGACATCTGAGCCAGCAAACACTATCCATACTTCCTCATCAAGCTAGCAGTAAAAATTTTGAATTTAGCGTGTACTACGCTCACGGTGAATCTTCGAGGGAATGTGTCGATGAACTCGCGACTCTAACCCACCTCCCCCTCTGCTCACAATACCGATACTGTCGATGGGTCTCCATGACCCTTAAGAATGATAGTAGTTGATTTTATCGAACAATTGGAGTAGGCGATTCCTCTGCAACTGCTGTTAAATTGGTACAACACAGCATAATAATAACTAAACTAGACACTGCTGTTACTGTTTTGGATTTTCAGGGCCGTTGATTTGGTAGATTTGACGTTCATTCACATTTTCGTCTAGCATTACCAATCATATTATTTTTACATTCGTTTATTTATTGTTTATCAATACACTTAATAGTTTCATCCTTTTATACGAAGGTTTTCTTTTTTTCCTATCGACAAGAGACTTGTCTACGTGGTGATTGTATTTCTCTCTGCCAGTTAAAGCCAAAATTAGTTCTAATTATCCCAAATCAAGGATACATTTCTAACTGAGCAGAATACTCACTGCGCATCTGGTTGATTTCCCGCTAGAATACCGAGCGGTGAATTCAGAAACGTTTTTTCTCCCTCTGTTTTCTTCTTCATTTTTTTCTTCTTCCCAGAAAGATCTCCTTAGGAATTGGATCTTCTTGTATCCCTAGACCATTTACCCTGATTGAATATCTGCTTTCACGCTAGCATCCCAAAAGACACGGGATCAGACTTTGCGTAAAAAGGCAATATTCGCACTAGTAAAAAAGGTAATAAGGCCCTTTGGTCGTAGATCAAAACGGAAAACAAAGTGAAACACAAGATGGCACAGTTTGGCGGAACGAAGAAGACGTACTTTCTTTTTAAATATTGTGTACCCATTGTGATATGCGATCTCACATGAGATCAAATTATATTAATGGAAATCTGGAGGATGAAGAAAAATGAATAGAATTTTTTTGTGCAACTGAGCTGGTTTGAAAAATATTGCGTGCATTTACTTTTAAAATTTCTTTCGGAGGATTTTATATCCTCGCAAAACTTCTATTTAGAATGATTAATTTATGTTATAAAAAGATATTCTTACATTTAAATCTTTCGGGTTTCTAAAAGAATGCTTTTGTAGCTTTTAATCATGGAGATTTCAAATTTTAAAAAAGCATAAGTAACATGCACAATCCAAGTATAAGTAAGTAAAATTTAAAAGTATTGTGTCGTTACATTAACAAAATAAATTTAAACCACTTTTCCTAAAAAATAGACCCAGTATAAAACGAATTCCTTTTGAATATTTCTTTCAAATGAGACATGCTCATGTTATTAGAATTTTCATTTGTTTCCTTACGTAATTAACAAATCTGTTTCTAATCATTTGGGTATTTCTTCATATTTTATTGACTAAATATTAAAACTAATGATACAAGATTCTATCATTCTTTACTTCAAAATAAAAATAAAGAATTTGCAACTAAATCAAAATACTATTAAACATGTAATAGTATCTTTCTATTGAAGGTGCAACAGCTACTCATCTGGTATTACTTTCATTTGAGTATAATACAGATCTTCGCTAATAAGGTATTCATCATCTGTGTTTGTCAAGAACAACAAGAAACACGTATTAGTTGTGACTTTTTTTCACAGACACTCATCATCTGCGTGTATGGTTGTGTCAGAGCACTTAAATGCTGAGAATACAATACATTAAAAATAAAATGCAGTCCTCAAAGATAATAAAAACGTATACTTGTTGGTAATTTATATACATAATTTTTGTATACCAAAAACAATTTAACTTTTGATATCTTTTTCTTTTTTATCTCAAGCACCTTCTTTCTGCCTAGAGCTTTGAAATATTGGAGACAAAATAAAGCTTTGAAATCATCAAACGAAATTCGAGTTCAACATTCCATTTCTCTAAATACCCGCCTTCGTATTTGTACCTGGTGAACTTGAATTTTAACGCTGGGAGAAAACACTCTAAAGCGTTTATCACACGGAGAGCTCTCGCACGCTGTTTTCGTCAGCATGAGCGCAATGCGACTCACCAAAAAAAGTGTGTACCACGTCACCGGTCAGACAAGATGACGGAAATCGTGAGCTGTATTCAACCTGCTTGAAAATGCACCTGATGCTGACGGGATATCGTCATAATTCAAACCAATCGGGTGTGACTTTGACGGTGACGTAGTTCGCCCCCGGTTGTCTCAATGCGTCACGTGCTACAAACATTTTAAGTAAGTGGCCTTGCTCACATGCTGACGAAAACAGCTTACGATAGCTCTCCGAGTTATATGCGCTTAACGTTGTGAGGATGTTCGGAAATTGACGTCAACTTAGATGAAGTTCCTGAGTGAGGCTCAAAATTAGTAAGTCAGATAAGAAATCGGTTTCAATATTAGGCAAATTTTAAAGAAAATAAATATTTAAAAATAGCCACTTGGCCACTTTTAGTTTCCATTTTTGTGTCAAAATTATTAAATTCCAATCGAATCATACATTGAATGCAAATATAATATGCAAATATTTTGAAATTACCTATTGTGCAGAAAAGTCGGTACATTTTTCGTATCGAAATAAACGAAAAGTTCACTTTTCCCCTCCTAATTTCGCATACGCAAGTGGCCGCGATGGCATGGTAAATTCTCGACTTCGGTGCTGTTAGGATTGAGATTCGATTCCATCGAAAAACCACCGTATAAGCGGGTCTGGTGTACTTTACTTTCGTCGGGGCCTAATGTTCTCCAACTGAAGTGGCGCGAAAGTTTAGAGTCGGAGGTGCCGAATCAAATGACGTCCTGGTCGCCTAACCACGGTCCAAAATTACGAGGTCCATCCCAAAATAGCCCTCGTGCTGTTCCAAAACGGGACATAACTAAACTGAACTGAACTAGACTAAACTAAACTAAATTGAACTGAACTAAACTAAACTAAACTAAACTAAACCTCATACGAAAACTTAAAGAATAGCTAAAATTTCTAGCTTTTATTTCTTTTTACGGATAAAGATCTTTACGATTATTCGAAAAATAATCATCATTAAATGCTAAATTAATGAAAATTTGTGGAGAATAGTAATCTATTTTTATATATATACGCTGCAAGACGGATCATCATTCGCTCCGTTTAAAGGTCAAAGAAGGAAAGATTTCTAACGACTTTTGAAAATAATAAATTGCGTTTACTAGAAATCAAAAAAATACAGTGATTTTGAAAAACATTTTTTTCTTACTTTAAAACATTTTTTCAATGTTTTTCAATTGTAAACAATTATAATTCTGTTGTAAAGCCCAGATAATTAACGACGCGACACTGTCCTTAAACCAGCATTAAGCATAACGGTTTGAGAGGAAGCGGACATAAATGTCTGCGATAGGGCAGGAATTACTCAGTATATTTCGTGGTAAGGCGAAAGTAAACCTAGTTAATCTTTCTCGAAGCGCTTAAACATAATCTAGAGTTATCTTTTTGCTTGCGTTATAAAAAAGGGGAGTTTCAGAACAGTCTCGAAATGACGACGTAAAATCGAACTTTCCAATCCATTAATTTTCAAACTTTTACGACCGTAATTCGTCAAAGATTGAGCAAAACAGCCAGGAAATTTAATTTTTTTCCTTCTACTCCCTTTTTGGCGAAGGCCAGTAAAAGAGAAAGTTGTTTCTTGTCCGTAATAAGTTTGGGGATTTTAAAGTGCCTTCCAGTTGCTTTACAAAGGAAGATTCTTTCTTGTGTAGTCCCATAAAAAGACGGCAAGCAAATATTTATTACGCTTTTCCGGGTCTTTACTTTCGGTAATTGGAGAGCGCGACATTGATATGAACGTTGAACTGAGTTTTGCTTCATCAATTCCTAATTTGTTTTGTCTTTCCTTAGAAAAAACGTCAGCATTGTAAATATGGGTCAATGACAGTAAATTTTCAAAAGTTATCATCTCCATAATAAGTTCAAGTATAATAGCTTGAACCTTTTTCGTCTTTTAAAGCAACTTAAGGAAAAATAAGTATAATAATATTTTAAATAGGGAGACATTTTTCAGAAAGTGGGATGCTTCATCTCCGCACATATATGGCTTAATTTCATTCTTTAATGAAATAACTTTTTTAAGTATTTTTATTTGCTTTCTAAATATCGGATATTTCTGGTAAACTGCACATATTTTATATTTCAAAAATATAATGATGCTATCAAATATATCAATTTTGTCATTGTTTTCTTGGACAGACTGAATTTATCCATACGTGATTTTTGTTTTTAAATAAAAAATAGATCCGAAATCCAATAAATTGTATATATTTTTATTTATAGGACATATTTAGATATGATTCTATCAAAAATATCGATCTGTTAATTGCTTTTTCTTGTTAAGACAAAATTTTAACCTATTCATTAACTTTAATAAAAAATGTTAATAGCGTTTCTGAAATTTATTATATCATAATACATATAAATGAAGTGTGTTATTTGCTTTTAAAAATGCAACACACTGATTTAATAAAAAATCACGAATTATTTGTAATTAATTGTAATAGTTCCGTAAATATATTTAAAAAAGTTTGTGAGAGGTTCGTTATAAACCAAGTTTTATTCCAGATATAGTCTATAGTCATTTTACATTAAATATATTAATGTATGGGAACTTTTTATATTATCTATCTAAAAATATGAATCGCAAACATGAGTGATTTCGATAATTGATGTGATGATAATCACAGAGACACATAAAGACTTTTATTTGCATACAAGCCAAAATTCAAGTCTAAAATATAATGTAGAAAATAGATGTGGATGTCTGTAACAAGAAAGAAGTCTTCTGAAACGTTGAATACTAGGAAGTGTAAATTTGTAGCGTAACTTTGGGGAGGATGGCGTGGGTAATTTCTAGTTGAACAGTGTTATTTCAACTTTCAAAGGTAATTATTTCTGAAGACTTTTAATCAAATAAGGGAAAAGAATGTGATAAAATCTTAAATAAAAATCATTATAAAAATGAACTCAAAAACAGGACGGAAATATTTATATTTCCGGTGTCATGTCGATTAGTAAAAACTATGACGCTTGTGTGTGAAAAATCTATAGCTATTTTTCATCATCTCCAATGTTCAACAAGTGTCTAGAAATACTGCATATAACGAAAACTTAAAATAAACTTGTGATAAAAGGATTAATAAAATTACAGTAAAGCAGCGTTTATACGTTTCTCATTTATACGTGGCTTATATTTATACGTCATTACCTCACAGTTCCGATTCATTGCTATCCATTGTATTGCTAAAGTTATTTGCTTATACAGCGTAAATCTTTGGTTATACGTCGTTTTCTAAGTAAAGACAAGCAGCAAAGTACGCAAAATTTCTGCCTCGGTTATTATTTTTCCGTTCGTATTAAGAAGGAAACATTTAATAGAAACCAATGGGGTAACAGGATGGATAGGATTGTGAATACCGTATTCCACCTTCTCTTAAAGACGAATGGACTTTATTGGAAAACTGATCTATTTTATTTGTCAAAACACTGGCGAAAAAACATTCAATAGATTTAATTCGATTCACAGTGCTACACTTAATTGTAACATACAATCACCACGCCAGTCGATGTTTAAATATTTTTTTAATTAAACGATACCTGAAGGCGCATGAATCGTATGAAATAAGAAATGTATAATTAGTGCTCAAGATATACAATAAAGATATGACTCTTCTCACTTTTATGATAAAATTTTAATTTTAAAATTTCAGTATTATATCAAATATATATTAGTATTATGTTTGAAAACTAAATTACTACTTTTAAATGAAAATGCATTATTAGCATTAAATTTATAATAATAAAAGTTGCTTATTAAAATTTCTATTGTACGTCTTTTCATTTCTACGTCGTTTTACTTCGGTCCCTTGAAAGACGTATAAATGATGGTTTTCTGTAGTTATAATGAAAAAGGAATAAGTGTGAATGTATCCCAAACAAAGCCGAGGAAAAAAGCAAATTTATACGTTAAAATATTGTTATTTTAAAAATTTATCTGGTACAAAAGCGCTTTGTGAAAGCAACATCTTTATATTAAAGACTCTCTTTGTTTACTCTTTTTGACGAAAAGCCAAAGAGAGTAAACTCATTTTTATGCAATATACTCCTTTGTAACTGCAGTCTTTTCAAGCTTTTACGACAAGATTTAAAATCAATCAAAATATTTTAAAAGTATATCTTTCATACGCACAATATTACACATTCTACAACTGACAGCAGAAATTAATTTATAACTACTTTTCCTGGCAGCTAAAATTTGATGGTGCATTTTCGCATTTAAAACGAAAAATCACGCTGCTGCTCAGGAATACCTTTCCTTCAAGGAAGTGTTTGAATTAATTGAGGATTAACTCGAATCTTGGATTAAATTAAGGGGCTACTTCGCTTCAGACAATAGTAAATACCAAATGTTTGGAAAGTTTGACGACTTTTAATTAGAATCTGTCAAGTGCTATCACTGAACTGCAAAATTGTACAAACGCTTCTCTTGACAGTTTTTAATTTTCTAGTATCCTTACTAGAAGTAGGTTTCGAAATTCATTTCAAATTAGACGAGTGAATTTTCCTTTAAGCCAATAATTGTGTCTTTTATCGACACAAATTTACTTATAAAATGTTGTTTACGTATATATAAGTACACTTCAATTCTTGTAAATTCAGACTAATTGCTTTTCTACAGCTATTTTCTATAGAAAATGAATTTAATGTCGTATTCACATGATCTCAGGATGGAAGTAAAAATTGGTGTATTGAGAGCACAAATACATTTTAAAGATGTCAGCATCATCATTTTATTAAGAACATTATTAGAGTTTTAAAGTTTCGTCAAAGTGATTCCTCTAAAGTACCATATAAAGAATACAATTTTATTAATAGTTACGATTTTTCAATATGTTATTTTCGTAATATAAATAATTCAACATTGTATTTAAAAACAGTTAAAATGTATTCATGAAAGACAGTTTCATAACCAAAGACTTAAAATTTTGGGTATATTTATCAAGAGACTGTAGAGAAACAAGGGTCAGTAAATTAGATTCTGTTTTCTTTGAGAAATAAAAAGTGGAAAACAACAGAACTATTTCTCAGGGTGTATAAAATATTCACTATAAATATGGTTTACGAGAACTTTTGGAAAATGTTCATGCAAGTTTCACTCAAACATCAATTTTTGGGGAGAATACATTGAACATCAACAAAGTCAAACACCATAAGTTAAAACTTAGCATTTTTTCAACATTATTCAGAAGAAATTCTTTTTTTTCTTTCATTTTCTTTATAAGTATATCATTTCTGTTTTGTCTCATGAAATTTATCCATACATCAACGACTAAAGCAGAAGATGGCGTATTCATTCCTAAGATATTGCATTTAAACTTTAAATTTAATCAGTATTTAATTTTGATGCTCCATATGGCTCATTCCTTTTATTAACAAATTTCAGAAGATTCTAAGAGCTTAAAATGATAGGAAATGAAAGAATGTAACCTCGCCAACTCTAAACCGCATATGTAAGTGTTTATTTCATTACTGAATTCCAAATCTGGCTTCTGTTTATTTTGAATTTACTTATAATCACAATCGATATATTTAAGTTTACCTTCTGTAAACATTTTAAAAATGCAATATATTTAAAAATATTTAAAGAATTTTTAATAAAAGTTTACAAATCGCGACAGGAAATAAATTGAAGTAAAATACTTATTTTTGTAATATAAATTCTATGAGAAATATTTTACTTTATTATCAACTAAGATTTTTAACTAAAGTAAACATATTAGAATGTAAATTTCTTATTGATTGCTCTGTATAAGAAACTGTTTACATTTCTGCTAAGGCTTTCCTATGAAAATTTATGTTTTTTTTTGCTAAAATGTTTATTTTTTTCTAAAGTGCAGAGCAGTTTCGTGTTTACATATGTGAAGAAATATATGTTCTTCCAATTTCCTGCAAACATTGTCTAGTGTATATAAAGAAGTAGTGTTTGAAATCATTGAATTCTTCCAATTTGATTAAAGTTTTGATTTTCATCCTTAATAATTTTCAAAGGCTGAAATCGAATTGGATTTGCGTTGGACTCTTGAAAGGAACTGTTTTTGTCGCATAAGAAAACTAGTGACTTTCTTCTGTCGTTTCTTTGAGAATCTTATTTTAGATAGTTTATTATTTCTCTCAGTTGAAAACAGAGTAAATATTTATTTCGGTCTATATACACTTTTCATTCTAAAATAAGTAATGAGTTATATTCGAGATTTTAGTGTTTCCTATTAATTTGACAGTTTTAAATACAATAATTAATTATGCATAAACAAAATTAAGGAATGAAAATATGATATTGATTAAATAATAAATTTAAATAATAAATTTCTGGCCATTTAAAAATTAAATGCAGCAGTTTTACTGCATATTAACTATATTAAAGATAGTTACCCAAAAACTAAGAAATGCTTAAACTTATCACCTAACAAAAATTTAACTCTACTTTGATGTATTAAAATTCATTTCTGAAATCATTTCCTCTGCTTAGTCAAGTATTAAATCTTATTTACTCTTAAAATTTTTATTCATTAACCCATCGTTTTTTTTAAATATTGCAATACATTTATTGAATACATTACCTATTCTAAAGTGTATGATCTTAACAAAGGTAGAGTAACAATTATGTTCAAGAATATGATAACAGGGACATATAGTCGTCATTATTTAAGGTTTAGCAATGAAACTTTTTAGAGCCATTACAAACCAATTGAAATACAATTTATATGAGAGTTATCATTAAGATAAATTTAGAAATTGTTCAGTCTCTTAAAATGAGATAGAAACAAGGGCGTCATAAATGTAAATAAATATTTCAGAGGAAGAAACTATGTGCTAAATATTAGAAAGCAAGTGAGTTATATTTTACAACTATCCACTCCAAAATTAATTACTTGGTATAATTTACATGTTAATCATGGACTTAAATTTGAATATGTCCATTATGATGAGTTCTTTTACTTTTTACTAGCTTCGTAAAAAATAATTGATATGTTCCTTCATATTTTGTGATTTTCTTCCTAAATTATCATTATAAATTGGATGAAACGTTTTAGTTTATAAAAACTATATAAAATGTTCATAAAAAACAAATTGTGAGTGGTTTTTCTCCTATTTTAATTGAAGTTAAGCTTGGAGAAATGTTCATCATGATACGTTCATTTCCTTTCTCAGTTGTTTTGTAAAATATAATTCATATATACTCCTGCATATTATATACTCATTTTCTTCCTAAAATATCATTATAAATTGAAGGTAAATTTATGTTTATAAATAACTGTATAAAGCTATTAAAAATATCAAATGTTGAATGGTTTTTCTCCTATTTTAATTAAAGTTTACCTTAGAGAAAATCTAACTCTTTGTCACAAAAGAGAAAATTTCCTTCAGAAAAATGAATTCTGGACTTTTCTGACAATGGCGAGCTTTGTGCTAAGAAAAGGTTTCCAAAAACTAATTAAGAATGAAAAGAATTAAATTATTCCCTTGTAAATGCGGACAAAAACATGTCAGAATAACTCAAAAAGCGAATTGTCCATGCATTATCCACAAACGTCTCTAGAAATTCTTCTGCTGACAACCATTCCAAGTTTCACAAAATATCCTTCTAAAAATCATTCTTTCAAACCTCTACAAGTCACGCAAATTCTCCATTCTTGAATGGTATGACACTGAGTGGAATGGTATCGTGTTCAACGTCTAATTTTCTTTCAATAGTCATCGTATCTTATATCTATACATTTCTGTCGTATGCCATGCTGATTGTTTCTGACAATTCGAGAAATATCTTCTTTTCAAGACAACTTCTTTTATGGTCTAAGAATAGTTAGAAGTTCAAGGATAGAGTAAAAAATTCTATCTTCAGGTTACGTTTTTTCCTATGCCTGTAAAGAATAATTCATGAGGGTGAATAGAATCATGTTGGTTATTTTATGATCGGTTTCTGATGTAAAGTTTGTGAAAAAATATATCCTTGAATGCTGTCAGTTGACTGAGTGACATATACTTAAGATGCCAGTGATGAAAAAAGTTCTGCTTATTTTAATAGAAAAAAATATATATTTATATTTTTTTATGAATTTATATTTTCACAGATGAAAATCACGTCGCCACTTCAGAATAATCCAAAATAATAATTTTGAGTTTTTGTAGATTTCAGCAAACGAAATGGAAGGAAGAATGATTTCTGCAATGTTTTTTCAATTGTTATAGTTCATGAAAGAAACTATAAATTGAGTTTAACTTATCGGAATCAAATATAAATTTATAAAATATACTTACATATGTCAGTTTAATGCATAACAAAATACAGTTATGTACTTAAACGTGACTGAATAAATTTCGAATTTGATATATAGAGAGGATGTTTACTTATGATTTTTAATATATTTGAATTTTATTTTCGCTACCTTTTGTTGTTCTGTTTCTCATTGTAATATTTTTGGAAGTAAAATAAGAAAGATATCTACATAAAATATACCTGCATTCTGCATAAAAACAATATAAGTACATATTTGTACTGCTTTTCTTTCAGCGACTAATGTTTAGACTTAAACTTAACAAATAAATGCAAAACTCCAGCTTATGTTTAAATATGAATACTTTTAATGTTTGTTTTTGTAGTATCGTTTTTCGGATTCTGTATTGGTAAACTTTGGGAAGAAAGTTAAGTAAGAAATGCTCCATTTTTAGCATATTCTATTTATTAAAAAAATTGTATTGTAGAAAACATCATCGAAGAAATAATTTAGGTTCTGTAAGAAATTTGGTTTAGTTAACGTTAGCTTGAAAATGACAAACAAAAAACTTCATTTAAAATTTTAATATTACTAATATAATAGCCCAGATCTGTCTCTCACTGATACGGTAATGCTCTGACGTCACCAACAGTAGAATTTGCGCGCCATAGCACTGCGAGACGTTAAACAGCATTATTTCATTTTTAGAGCACCTAAATTTCAGTAATTTAAAATTTTAAAAATTAATTGTCGTTCTATTATCAAATTTAATAGCTCTAAAATAGTGAAATAAAATTGTCTATCGATCGGTATAAAATGTATCTCGCTATAATCAATAGTTCCCGAGAAATTTTAAATTATATTAATCATATACTTCAAATTAATTTCAGTTTTTTAACAGGAAGTAGTAAATTACGTCAGTGGTATATTATTTGCGTAATATAGTTTGGACTGCCACAATGCATCTGATTATTTATTTCAATCCTGATGATATAATTTGAAAGAAGTGTAAATAATTTGTTAATATAAAAGAATAAACGTGTTTAAATAAATATATAAATAAATATATATATATATATATATATATATATATAATCAATCAGTCAATTTTCACCCGTCATACCATGATGGGCGATTTTCTAGCTTTCAATATTAGTTTTGTAACATTGTTCTTCAAAATTCTTTTGATATCTTTTGAGAAGTAAATCAACGCCATTAATTGAGAACAACATTATCATATTCAAATGTCGATTCTTGGAATTTTTTAGTTAGAGATAATTTCAAATTGGTAAACGAAGTTTTATGTTTCGTGATAAAAAAAAAAAATTCTCCAGAAACAGATGCTTTTGACTTTCAGTAACTCAATTTTCATACTATTTTGCATATTGTGAAATTAACTATAGAAAATTAGAAAATAATCTTTATATACAAGAACCGACTTTTACAATTGCTTTAATACTTTCATAAACTGGTAAACAATTTGAAATGTCGATTCACAAAAACCAGCACTCTAACACTCTCTATATTTGCTTTTCAGAATAATATACAGCACAAAATTTTGGTTGGAGTCTCAAAAAATAAGAAATTTCAACAACATAAACTCGGTTCTATTCTTGCAAAAATAACAATCGTGGAAGTCTCATCCGATCATCTTTCTCTACCATGACTGGACTAGATTTCATCATTCCCAATCAATGGAAGAGCTTATTTGTACTGTATCGATCACTTCGGCGAGACTTTGGCGAAATGAAACTGACGATTCTAACCTACTTCGAAATCATTCCCGAATATGAATATCCAGAATTTCCTTTGGGGATACCTCGCTCTTCTATTCAATAACACTGCTAGTTGACTTGGACCAGTAGTTGCGAGGGATTGAGCAAAGTTCTCATATCAGAACAAAACCTTCAAATAAACTGACTCCTATTTCGTTTATTCTTGGGCATCGGGTTAATTATAAATAATCTTTGACTTTTCTTATTTCATAAAATGAAGTTTTGTCTTTTGATGTTTGAGTTCCTAATTTGATTCTTAAATTAAACTGTGAGTGAATAATGAATTACACTTAGATGAAATTTGATGCATTTTCCAATCAATTTAAGATTTAACAGTTATTTCAACAATAAAAATATGAGCTTCTGCTTTATAAATTAAAAAGAAAACTGAAATTTATAAGAAAGCAAAAATCGTTGATATCAAATTTCCAAGAAAAATATTTTAACGATTAAAATATTCTCACGTTTATAGCTGATACATGTTATATTTTGGAAGGCTGCATCTTCTTTTTTAACTCTAGAAATTTTTCCTTTTTTGAACATCATTATGAAATATATTAACTAATAATTATGGGCATTAAATGCTGGTGCAGTAACATTACATGGTTTTACTTCAGAATTCAAGAAAGGATATTGAAGTTAATTAAAATTGTGTTTTGATTTTTAAACACAGAAAATGATCATGCAATTATTTTAAATGCAACCGAGATGCATTTGTTTAAGATATATTGAGCAATATTTTTAAATTTATGTTTCCTTTTTCCTAATTTCCTTTAATTAAATTATAATGAGGAAATGGTGTCCTATATATTGAAATATTTTCACTACAGCTTAACAGAACTGTATATATACATATATATATATATATATAGCAAAAATTTTAAAAAATCCTATTTACAAAATTAAAGTAATTTTTAATAACTGATCTTCTCAAAATTGAATATAGAAATCTTTACTACATAAATAATTCATAACAAAGTAATTACTTAACCTTAAGGAGAAAAATACTTGATAAAAAAAGAAAACTGATTTTTGATGCTCGTAGCTTATTCCGATTTCCATTAATTTTTCTGAATGTCAAAAGTTTTGTGACAACAGTCTATGTACAATGCTGCAATGAATGATTGAATTGATAAATTTGTTTTCAAGTGATAACTCTACAAGGTAAACTTAGAATTTTCTTTATTTAACCATTTGAAAAAAGAAAACTCTATTTTAAAAATGAGTAACAATAGCTTCAAGATCATTACTTATAATAATGCACTTTCTGTGGTTACCTATTCAGCATTGATAAAATGCTCTCAAATGCTAGGAAAAAATGACTCGGAAGAAATTATCGAAAATTCTGAGCAACGTTACTTATGCACATACTTCGTCGTTTTCGCCGGTGTGTATAGCAATGTGATAACCCTAAAAACTTCCAAAACCGCTTACAGCATGAAAATGACAGCAACGATTCAAGTGATTTTCAACGCGGTGTCATAGTTGTCTCTCGAGAGATTGCCCATAGCATTTCGGAGATAGAAATAAAGTTCGGATTTTCACGGATGATCTCAACAAGTGTGTATCGTGTATGCAAGAATTCCAGAAAAAATTCAGATTACTACGCCAGAGTGGCTATTAAAAGACAGCGAAAGCATCTCAACAGCATCGGCTATCAATATTTTTTTCACTTGATAGACATGCAATAAAATTCCGAACTCAGTGCTGTAGCCTCACAAGCATTTGCGTCAAGACTGCTAAATTCACTCAGTCAAATCGTGTCTCCATGAGAAATCACGTCACAGAGATATAAGCTTTGCTTGGACACGTATGCACTGTCATCGTGTGGACTCTCCCTGCCCTGCGGGGTTGGTTATCCTTCCATCCCTCATCGTGCTGTTTGTCGAGTTGGTTCTGCTCCCCCTTCCCGTGCTGTTTACAGTCTTACACCCAACTATTTAGGCTGTGCCCAGGTGGTTCCCTGAATTCTTGAATACCTACATTAGACAACAGTAGAATGGGAAAAAGTAGCTCGGTATGACAGATCTCATCTCTTTATGTAACGTGAGAGTAAAGGAATGAGAATGTGGCACAAGTTCCATGAAATCATGTATCAAATTGTCCGGAGGAAATTGTACCGTCTTATGGGGGTGATGTCCAAAATGTTACGAGATTTGTTTCGATAGAAATCACAAGGATCCCCGAGCACGTTTACGAACTTCTGTGACTGGTCATAGGTATGTGTTCTTCCATTCCGTGTTCGTGTGCATTCCACCCATGCATTCTATGCGTTCATTTGGTGGATTGAGCCTTATTCAACAAAAAAACACCAGGGCAACATATTATAATTACAGACGAATTTATTTAATTTAGCTGTTTTTTTTTCATTCGGACCTATTATATCTGAACATGACAAAAAACACTCTGATGCCATGCAACGTTCTATCGGAGAGCGAATCAGAAAGTGCGGAAAATCCTTGAATTTAGATATATCATTTTTTCAGTGTATTATCAAGTATAGAATGGAACTTTGATTGGAGCATAATGAAGATTAATTAATAAATTTATTTTCACTAATGTACGAATAAGTACATTTCCGAAATTATTTTAGATCCGTAATTAATGAAACACGGGTCAACTTTTTTTTATAGAAAGTATAAAATAATGTAGAACAAATAGAATATTTTTCTCTCCTTACGGGCTGGTACAAATGTTGAACAGCTAAATCCTTAGAATATCATCTTACCCTTGGTTCTAATATATCTTTCTGATCATCGTGTAGAAAAGTGTCACTCCCTTTTTTCATTATGTCTCCTAAAGTGTGATGTTAAATTTATTGCAGGCAGACCTAATGCAGCACGGATCTTTTCTCTAAATGATTTGAAGAACGTCGAAAGCAATTTTCTGTTTCTCTGATGTTTTGAAAAAAAGTGTTTTGAGATTTCATCTTTAATGATAAAAGTTAAATATTAAATAAAACTAATTAAAATGGAAAATTCGTATGTTCATTTACGCATGAATTAAGAATGTTGCCCACTTATGGAACGAAACAAAAGCGATTATTTATCCAATTTATCTAAGGAAATAAGTAACAGAAATAATTAGCCACAACTATGTAGCGGAGACAAAATTTTTAAGTTTCTTTGACCAAGATTCAGGAGACTTAACTGGCCCATGATTTTTCAAGCCAATCGGTGCGAGAATTGTTTTTCATTCATCTGGAATAGAAGAATGGCTGAAAATGTTGGGTCTCGATGGGGTTTCTTTCCTTTCTTCGCCAAACTTTTGCAGCGAGTGGATTACGGATGCCGAAAAGGCGTTTCAGTGATAGATCAATGTCAACCTGCAGGTAGATAAGCGTACTCATTTGTAACCTTCATGCCATAGAAAAGGTAGGCTTATAAAGGGAAGCTGCGTTTTTCTTACTTGCGTTTTATCCCATTTTTCGCGGAAATGAGGTTACCTCTTGATACCTGAAGATAAAATACATGCGAAGTGTTAGGAAAATTTTTTGGCTAGAACCGCCATTAATTTATTTCTCATTAGGAACATTCTCTACTTAGTATCATCTAATCGCATCATGATTTCTTCTTAGTAAAACAGCAGTTTTCTCCTATTTTAACATTTGCTACCAAATTTTCCATACCAGCTGTAAAGCTATGTAGATGTTTTCTTTTTTAAAATATCGGCGCATAAATTGTATCAATAAGTTTAAAGAACATGGGAAAAAGAATTTAAAAAATAGGATTTATTAATTAATACGATAATTTTACTTAAGCGAAAGTTTTTCGAATATATATATATATATATATATATCATTCATTTTATTCTCGTATGTACTATAGTAAAGAATAAACAGAAGGAGAAGGTATTATTGCGAGAAAAGATGCGTGTTTCATCTCGAATTTTTTTGATGCTGGCTCTCCGATGGTGTGATGATTTTTATGAACCTCCACGCTGTAGAACTTCCTGACTCTTTAGGCATATCTCTGTCCGTCTTAATATTTTTAACAATTACAAACTCAAAAATAGAAGAAAATAACACGAATGAAATTTAACATGAATAAATCATTGCGCAAAAGATATAGATATTTACCAAATTTTGGACAGAATAAGTCGAAGAGAAGTCCGTCTGTCCTTTCCTGTGCGTGAATACATGGTATATCAAGAATTCAACGACTTACATAGATGAAATTTTAATTATGATTTTATGACTAGAATTATAGATATACGTAAAATTTTAGATCAAGTGTGTGGGGCATTATAAAGTCTGTCTGTCTGTCCATGTTTGTGTGAACTCGATTATTCAAAAAGGCAACAAGCTAGATAAATGTAATGAAGTATGTAGCCTAGACATTCGAAGGCAAGGTGTCCAAAGTATATACTCTTTTCTTTCCTATATATGTCGAAGATAACCAATAAATCACTCTACAAGAAACTCCTGCTGGTTACTAAATATTAGTTTTCAAAATCCTAAAATGTGTATTTAGGCAAAAGCCGCTAGTTTTCTGAACTAAGAAACATTTTTATAAAAATAATTGCTCATAAACTTTGATCACATTTTCCTATAAGATATTTCACAAACAAAACCGCACTTTTACGCGATTATAAACACAACAAAACACATAAGAGGCGAAACCATAATATTTATTAAAATTCCAAACTTTTTGACTTAAAAGACCATTTTATGAATCATAATTCAGTATTTTTCCTATTCTCTTAAAATAGTGTTGACAGTGATTTATAGGGGAAATATGTGAAGCTCAAAGTAATGTATATTAGGGTGGATCGCTCTTCTATGGAGAAAAAAAAATTATTATTAATCAAAACCTACCTATGCGGAAAAAGATGTTCTATGGTATGGAGATTAAGAGAAAAATAAAATAAAAAAATAAATTTTAGGTTAAGAACCGCCACAAGGGGGTTGAATTTTCGAAAAAAATGAAAAAATACTGAATTTTGATTATACGATTTTTTTAAAAAAATTATTATTAATTAAAACCTACCTATGCGGAACAGATGTTCTATGGTATGGAGATTAAGAGAAAAATAATAAAAAAATTTAAATTCAAAATTTAATACTGCCGCAAGGGGGTTGAATTTTCGAAAAAATGAAAAAATACTGAATTTTGATTATTGATTATACGATTTTAGATTCGAAATAATTGTTTTTTTGCAATATAAATAAACAAAAGTGATGATTAATGAGTAGTGAGTAATATAATGTACATTGCAACATTTTATGACTCAGCTCCCCCTCCCCACACCGTCAAATCAGTCCGGTTAAACAACTAGAGCAGTAGGCAATGACTTTACATGCTTTCAGAACTCTTTGAAGGGCTAATGTGATTTCTGTCGTCAGCTAGCATTGATATCAGGACATTTTCTGGATGGCCAAAAAATCAGTTTCTTTTAATAACAGGGTTAATGACATCCTTCAAATCATTCGAGAAATAACACGATAGAAAGATTGATTGATGCAAATGCTGTGCCTCATAAATTATGGTTTCGTTTTGATCTTGAACCACATAGACGCATAGACTTTTGTAATGAATGCCGTTAATGTCAAAAAAACCTCGGATGAATTTTCGTGAGCTACATTGAACCTGAGAATTCTGCTCGCGATTCTAAGCCACCTTGAGTGGCAAACTTTTCCAGGATTTATCTTCGACAGACTTTCTCTGCAATGTCAGCAGTTTATGACTTCACAAATTTCCATTAAGTACAGTTGATCAGTACTTAAGTCTTTCTTGTTAGTCACTTCACATAGCGTGTTTTCTATTCGCGTGGATGAAACTACAGATAGTTTCTCGCATCCGGCCAACGATTTTCTTATTTCGCCAGTCAGGCTTCTGGGCCCAGTTGTGGTTTTATCCACGTGCGCGAAAAGATGACTAGTGGAAGCTCGTTGGCGTGTAACTGGCACACAAACCATTGTAGTGAACGATTCAGGATCAGTTCCATGTTACGTATAATACCTCCTTTGAAACCTGTGCTGACAGATGTTCCGTCACAACCAACTTTGTTACATCTATGTCATTGTCAACGCATGACAAAAAAACTGTATATGTTATTTCCAATAATTTGCACTCTCCCGAAATTTACATACACGTGGCCGATGCACTCAGAGCCAGGTTCTTTTACCAAGCTTATGTGTTCTTCTATTATGACTTTCCTTCTGTTGTCTTCCATTGATAGAGTCCTGTCTTTTCACCCATCGAAGTAGAAACCAAACTGGTCATGGTCATAATCTTTTATGACCTAAGACAATAGAGTGGTTCTTGCCTTTGTACTCCCACGCCGAATTTTATTTCTGCCAACAACGTTCAAAACATTGCTTTCTGAGATAATGCCCACATCTTAAAGAGCAGCTGACACGATGGCAGCGCCTGCTCGGTCGGAAATACCAAATCGGTCCAATGTTCTAACTGCAGCTAAAACTTTTTTCACTACAAGTAGTCCTGTGTGCACCCAACCGGCACAGTTGCTGTCATGGCATCAGGCACGGGGACACGGGGCGGCGTTCTGTCACTACATGTGTGACTGTGGGGAAGATTCCATGAAGTACCACTTCCGACTTATGGATGCGTGGGAGGATAAAGCAGGAGACAGAAAAAAGATGGGATTGCCTACTGCTCTAGTTGTTTAGCCGGACTGATTTGACGGTGTGGGAAGGGGGAGCTGAGTCATAAAATGTTGCAATGTAAAATTATACTACTCATTAATCATCACTTTTGGTTATTTATATTGTAAAAAAACAATTATTTCGAATATAAAATCGTATAATCAATAATCAAAATTAAGTATTTTTCCATTTGTTTTGAAAACTGAACCCCCTTCCGGTAGTATTAAATTTAGAATTTAAATTTTTTTATTATTTTTCTCTTAATCTCCATACCATAGAACATCTTTTCTGCATAGGTAGGTTTTAATTAATAATAATTTTAAAAAAAAAATCGTATAATCAAAATTAGGTATTTTTCCATTTTCTTCAAACATTCAACCCCTTTGCGGCGGTTCTTAACCTAAAATTTAATTTTTTATTTTATTTTTCCATTTATCTATATACCATAGGGCATCTTTTCTGTATAGGTAGAATTTGGAATTCTGAAAAAAAATTTTTCGATCCACCCTAATATATATATGCACCACTTTGCGGCTCACAGTTGATCACAGTCCTGCCAATGATAAATGCTTAATTTTGCCTCCTTACAAATAATTTCGGAATTACAAATGTTTAGCAGCAAAATAATTTTTCAGTTGCATACTTACATGTGTTTACTATTTTTAAACACGTTCGTTTTTTTAAACGCATAAGTTTATATTAAGCCAAACATAGATGTTACTATTCCATATAGAAATTACGTTAAACCCATAAATACCTCTAGAGTTCTGTAGACTCTTAAATTGAATTAATATAACAATACATTCCCCAAGCAGAAGTGGTTATATAAAATTAAGTAGTAGAAAAAATAATATAGTTACGGGATTAAGGGTGATGTTTCAGTTTTTTATTCACAGACTGTATCTTTTTTTGTTTCAATATTGGATTTTCAAATTGTTTGCGCTTTTTATCTTCATACCTCCGTGGCGCCTTTCTTCCATATCCCACGCCCAAAGAGGAGGCTTTCTGTAACTTGATAATCACTGAGTTAAAACGTTTTAGTTTAGTGCAAGGAAAAAAATGTTCTTTTAAATGATTTACTGCAAGAAATTCTTTTAAGTTTCTTTTATTTCACTGTAAGTTAAACTATTAAAAAAGGCAAGTACTCCTGTCATTTATAATAAGGAAAGAACAATAGTTGAACCTGGATAATTAATTAAATTGTATAACTTCCGAAAAAATCTATTGTTCTCCCCAAGTTTTCTTCAAAATACTTTTTTATTCTCAGAGTTTTTTTTGTGGCTAATTGACTTTTTCTTTAGAAATGGCAGATATTAAGTTTACAGTGCGTGAATAATAGACTAGATTTTTTTCTCTTGCAGTTATATGTTACACTAGAAAGGTTTAGACAACTATTTTATTGCTCTATAGCTAAGGAACTTTTTAAAGGGCATTTGAATTATACTTACTTTTCTTGCTCCTTCACGTTATTAAATGTTTCAAAATGAGCGTAATCAATTTTACAGACATTTCAATTACACATTGGAAATTAATACTAGAAATGAACACACTGGAAATGAACATACACAGATAACAGACAAAGAACATTGACATTTTGAATTCACATAATAATGATTATTTCTTGAAATACGTAGTATTACTTAGCCGTAAAACGTGCAGACTACGGTGACCTGCGATAGGTGTCAGTTTAGAGCATAGAGAGTAGTGGGTTCGAGATTCGATTCCCCATATATTCACCATATACGGGCCTGTTAACTTTGTTATTCTCCGACTCGATTCTCCGACTGTTATACTCTTTTCGACATCGTATAGAAATTCGGAGAGGTTTGCTTGTATATCAGATTTGCAGATGGTGGCTCCTGCTGATTACCCAATTGAGCAGCAGAGCACACTAGCATAAGAACAGCAATCAGCCACCACTAATTCTTCCGTAATTCAATCGAAAAATTGACCCTTCATATCGCTGCCAACCTTGGAGTTACAATTCCAACGATCCCTAAGTATAAATAACAAGACAAAACAAAAAACCAAACCCACTATTTTTATGATGTTTGCAACAATAATAACCGGTGGTAATACATTATTAATTCTTCTTTGTCGTCGCATCGAACAACACTAACAGCCCCAAATCATGGAGCTGCAACTGTATGAAACAATGTAACTAAAGGAAACATTCTACCCTTTCACTGCACTCATATGATAACTCCTCTTGCATATATTTTACATTATACTCGTAACCCTCTATGTACTTTTCATTGCATTCTTCTTTGTTCATGCATAATTATGTTACCTTTTATATCTCATGATGTAATTTGTTTTGTTTGCTTTTCAATAAAGTTTCACACGTACTCATCCAACCGGCAGGGAGCCGTTTAGGCTCCAAGTTCAGGAATATGCTGTGGTGTTATGTACCAATAAATTGCAACTCTCCGTATTGACTCTCGGAGGCTCTGGATGAGGTGTCTGTTGTCCATTCTTTTCGTTTCCTCCTCACGCAGCTTCAAATCGGGAAATTAACCCTTTGCCAGTCTCTTCTGGGCCCAATTCTTACATCGAACTATGGCATTTTTTCACTTTTAATCTAAAATTTAGTCATTCATGGACATTTTCATTCGATACAAAAAAGACCGGGAATCCTTTAACATTTAAAGTGTCCTAAGGGCTCTTAGTCGAATCAATACGACAACACATTCGTTAACAGAAAAGGGTAATCTACTTAGCCGATGCAGAATTCTACATTGTTATGGGTTTAAACTAACCAAACTGAAAATAAAGTATAAATATTATAACTAAAATTTCTTTTATCATGAAAAAGAACTATTTTGCAACTTTCATAATATGAACTATTGTGTTTCAGTTTTATATTATAGGTTCGACTTCTAGCTTTTAATTCTTTAAAAAGCAATGAGGTACTCTTTATCGTAAAGATCTGTTTTCTAACATCTTTCAAAGCAGTTCGAATTCCAACAATAAAAAAAGTTTGAAATATTATCCATTCAGTTAATGGATACATATTGAGCTCCAGACATGTGAAAAAGTAAAAAGCACTAAAATGAAGTCTGAAGGAATTTTGTTTCCAAAAGTTCTTACGCAAATACATTTTCGGAGCAACCGCCGCATACTCTACTCTAAATGAATATTTCATTAAGCTAATACTACAATAACTACTCCTGTATGGAGCGTAACATCAAAATTACTACTTACTTGACGAAGCTTTTAAATTCGCTTCGTCCGTGTTTCGTTATTTCTATTTTTATCGTATTCCTGCTTCTACATCAACGCTATTGATTCAAATTATGGAGTTATTTTTGGATGTCGGTGATACAGAAACACTGTCGGAACTACCGTTGGGTAAAACAATGTCCAAACTCAGATGTTCATTAATATTCAGAGAAGTAGATTTTTTCAGTTGAGAATTCCTTACTCAATATCTGCATGCAATGGAAATCAATGACTTCACCAAAGAAGGCTTAAAATATCAAAAGAGCTTCAAGCATTTATGTTTCTATAATGCAAAATATACTGCTTTCTTATGCTCATTAAAATTCGATTCTAAAGTGCTATCTTTCTGAAATGAAATGTTTCTTGATGAAGAGGGTATTTGAAATATTCATTAAGTTCGATTGTAGAAAATTTTGATTCACCTTATTATTTATATCTGAACGATTCGAAATAAATTCATCAAAAGAACCAAGTGGAATTTCGTCAAAGGATTCAAGATCCTATAAAAAATTAGATAATCCAAAAATTGTTGCTTTATATCTTAAACGCAATACGGTTCTGAAATAAAGAAAGACTATCACTTTATTTTCTTTTAAAGGGACTCTCTTCAAATGCGGAAAAATTGAAACTCATCTTAAATATTGAAAGCATAAACAGAAAACAAATCATTGTCATTTCCGGGATATCAATCCCATTTTAATCAGAATTTGAATTTTGTTTATAATTATTCATTATTATAAGATAAAAAATGATTTTTTTACTCTAAAATGTAAATTGTTTCATAGTTAGCATATTATTTTGCTGATAGCGATTTTAATAGAAATAAGAAAGCAAAAATAAATATTATTGATCGTTTGACGAAATGTGTATATTATTTTCAGTATGATAAGAAAAGGAGCTCCAATGCTTGCAGAGATAACATGTTTTTTTCGTCAATTTACCTTCCTCAGATTTTCATTGTATTTTCTGAAAAAATGGACATAAAATTTGCACATTTTTCACATAACCTTCAAAGTAAATTTAACATGCAAGCGAAATGTAAAATTTTCTTAGCAAAACTATTACAGAAAGATCTGATTTTTACAATGGAAAGAGAAATCTATAATTTTTTAAAAGATATAATATTCTCACTATTACTGGTAATCTCATTATTACTGATAAACTCATGATTTCTGACGTGACAGTAAAATCAGAAGTTTTGATCCATCGAATTTCTCGCATTACGGTGAAAAATTATTAAGCTTATGTGTTATGAAACGAAACCATTCTTGATTGTAATTAAAAAATAGCTATGAAAAGGCGAAAAATTTCACACTAACGATTTATCATCGTCGTGTTAAGTTTTCTTAATTTGTTTGTTCTCCGGACATAACTTATCTGAAGAAAATTATTTATTCTCCATGATAAAACTGAAAATAGTTTCATTTCATTGATGTAAATGGAAAATATCTTTGAAGGACTTAATAATTCCGTTTATTTAGATGCAAATTTTGATTACGCAAGGGAAAATATTAAACGCATTTATTTGTGCGTAACTAATTTCCACAACTTTCAAAACCTTATATTAAATTCAAGCTATAACTAATTCCGCACAAGTAAATAATTTAATATTTTTGCACTTTCAGTCATCACTTGCATTTAAATAAACGCCATAACTAAAAGCGTTTAAGATATTTGTCTTTACCAATAATGGTATCACTCAGGAAAATAAATGCTAGATTTAAAAATATATTTATCTATAGATTTTTTCATGTTTGTTTGTGTATACATAACAGTTGAATATATGTAATATATTTCATCATTAAACATGAATTGTATTTATATATATATTTTTGTTTTCTGCATATATATTTTTCCCTTGGAGAAGAAAATCAAAGTATGGAATATTATGAATAAAATAAAAAAAATGTAAAAATATTCACATCGAAAGTAAATATTTATCCAATGCATTTTAAACACTTATTTTGGGTATTTAGTCTCATAATTGCGAATATGGATATTTTCATGAAGGTTCATATAAGAATGAAGAAAAGGGTTCATGTGTTAAGGTAAAATCTATCTTTTCGCAGACGGATATGATTGAAAAATACGGATCTACAATGTTATTGTAGAGACTACTTCTGGAATTGTATCCATGTAGTCCGTTGCATGTTTCAGTTATGGTGTTCGCATGCAAAATATAGATGATTTTGAAGAAAAGTATAATTAAAATAATGTATTGTATACCAGAAAATGAAAATAAAAACCAAGAAAAACGGCACGATAAAGCTCAGTTCGCGTTAGACAACGAACGACTACAAATATGGACTATTAAAGTATTTTCTAATTGGTGTTCATAAATGCATTTTTCAGATTATTTTTTTCGAAAATCATTATATAGCCTTTAGATTATAATTATAGCGGCTACGTAAAGATTTTCATTATTTGTCCTTCATAGACCATTCAATTTACAATTTAGTGAAATTTTTCTGGAAAGAAGCATTTCTGAAACTTTTAAAGTCGGTATTGATTACTTAATGGACTTATCTTCACATATTCTTATCTTATCTGATCGTGTTACAATTGAAGTGTATAAAATGAATAAGATGAGATTTCGGTAACTTAAAAATGAATCACCCTGTCCAACCACAGCATGCGGCTCAAACTAAATGTCAGCTGCCACAATAGCTTAGGCCGGAATCCTAATGGCCATCACTGGCCACGGCCCGACACATCCCGAAGGAGGTACGTACTAACACTGGAAGAGTCCCACTATAGTATCCCCAGTGTTATAATTCCAGGAGAAGCAAAAGCCCACTTACATATCTGGGAGACTTTTCATCCACGTACTCGTGGAGACCCCCGGGAAAGTCAAATGTTCGTAACCTCAATCTCAAAATATAGTCTACCCCCGCCCTGCCGTAGCCTTGTAGGCAATGGAATGACAGCCGCTGCAATAGCTTCAGATATTGGTAAACAGGCATACTTATGGTTTATATCCTTTCGCTGAGCTTTTAACCAGCATTATTCAGAAACTCTGGTAGTTCAATATTAAATTTGGTATTGAATTTTCTCGCGGTGAGAAGGCTGGTTGTTGGAATATTTTCCTCTAATTTTCCTCCAAGTGAAACACAAATATGGGCCAATTTCCTCTAAAAGTCCTCCAGGAAATCAATTTAACACTTTATATCCGAATTGAGTCCTACTTCTACCTCAAGTAATATCATATTATTCCAAGGTTGCTTTAACCAATAGAAAATTCAGCACTTCCCCATTATTACGAGTCCTTGACTCATGGGTTTGTCAAGATATCCAACACCAGTTGGGAGTAAAAACCACCACCAAATAATCATCCTTTTTTTCTAATTCCGTATTGTTTTAAAATTTTCGAGCCGTATTATAGCTGTTTAAAATCTTTTATGTATAAAGTCGGTTGATTGTTTGAATGTTTGCTCTGTTATACCTTTCTAAATGGAAACTAGAGTTTTTAGCAAACGCGAAAGCCTTTAATAAAGTTCGAATATCACGTGATGCGCCTCCGACCTTCTAAATGCCATTAACAATTTTGTGATGAATGCATAACAGGCAACATTGCGTGTTCTGAACTTCAATATTGGTGTTTAAAATGGTCGCTAAATATAAAATAACAAATAACTTTTCTAAACTTGCACAATTATAATTGCTAGTTTGAACAAACCTTAATCACAGACAACACTTTATTAAAATTTGAACACAAAGAATTCGTTAATTACTGAAATTTGAAGAACACAACAAAAGCTTTAATTTTCGACTGCAAATGCATTTGAAGTTCATCAATCAGTAAAAATCTAAATGAGTCTTTCATTCGGCGAAGCTATTGTTTATCGACATTATTATTCAATTCATAACTTATGAAAGGCTGCTTGATTATATTGATTACTCAAAAATGATTGAAGAAACTTCTAGCAATTTATTCATTACTTTAATAAATAACGGATTATCAATGAAATGAAGGCAAATTCAGAAAGTATTAAAATGCTTTTCCATCCAGTAAATGGGAATACGAAGATATTTTCTGAATTTTAGGTAAATTTCGTTACCCTATATAAAACATATAAGGATATTAGTAATTTTGGTATCTTGCTCATTTAACTCATGGAAACTTTGTTATTTTTTCAAGTGACTTCATAATATTTTATAAATAGTCGCTAAACAGGCAACACCACCTATCTCAATTTTTTGAAATTTCAAAGAGGAAGAAAATACTCAATTGTTCGCAATACTCAATATTTTCTAATGTCTTTTCGCATCTGGTAGGAGCATGCGATCTCATGTTCATATCAGATGTCAAAAAAATTCAGTAATATTGGTTACTGGTTGCGAAAAATTGAGCATTTTTTGCTCTTTGAAATTTCAAAATATTGAGATAGGTGATGCTGATTGTCAAGCGACGAAATGTGCCTCTATGAATAAAACAACTTTCCAGGCTAACAACTAAGTGCTTTTCCTTCGGAAATTTTAATTATGAATAGTCTAGAGTTCGGCAATTTTTAAAATTTTGCTATTAAAAGGAAACTCGTTTGTTTAGAATAATCCCACAAGACAACATTTAATTACTTTTTAACAAAGAAAGAAAGAATATTTTTAATATAATTTATTAATTATTTTATAATAGAACAATACTGCAGTAATATATTTCTTTCCTGTTTTAAAGCTTGGTATAATATTTCGCTAAAATCATGCTTACTACCATACATTAATATAATATATTCTTGCTGAAGACGTGTTCTAATTGGTTGAAAACCTTTTGAATTTTGAAATAACATTATAATAGGACGCGTTTGGCTTTTTAAATATATTATAATTTGTGTTGTAAATTTTATTTTCAGATATTTGCTGGAATTTTTATATCGGTATTTCTTGTATTATTTTGCAGCAATCTGCTGTTTACTCCAATAGAAAACTTTAAATGCCTATGGTTGCTCATTTTTATCGAGAAATTGTATGGTTAAATGATGGCCAATAGAAATATTTATAAACTTTAAAGGGGTCGAGGAGTTTTATATTTATAAATAAAGGATTGTTTTCCTTTTAAGGCATTTAGTGTAAATAAGTTGATAGATAATTTTATAGAAATTTTCCATGAATATTTTAAGGTGTGCTCAGCGCTAGATGATAAATATCGTTTTGCAATATTGTTTAATTTTGATTTACATATATTATATGGTATTATCAAAAATATAAACTACTTCCCGTCAAAAATAATGAGTGGATTACTTTTGCTGATTCATGATTGTAATTTTCCCAAATAAATTTATATAAATAGAATCTACTTTCTTTTCCTTAAATTTAAATCACGCTCAATTATTCTTTAATTTCAAATCAGAAAGAAACTTTCGTTAGAAAAACATTAACAAATTTTCAAAAGGAAACTTCATAATCTGTTCCTTAGAAACATTCTTTCATCTTTCGGCGAAGTACTCTTTGGCAGTGTAAAGTTATAAATTTATTTCGTTTCTCAAGTTACTCAGAATCCGAAATAAGTTCCGTGTACGTTTTATTTTTCTTTTTTCAAATCTTTTCATTAGAAACTCAATGAAATATTCAGCATTTGAATCAGAAATGGATTTAATGTCAAAAAGATATAATAAATTGGCAATGGCTGACATACCTTTCAACGAAAAAGTAAATTTACCGTATATATAATATGTTATTCCTAAAAGGGCTAGCAGAAATAAATTGCACCAGTCGAAATTTTTGAAATGGTGGGTGATTCATTACGGCCTTTAAGTAAATGCCTGGACTCGCTGACACCCAACCCATCGGTCATAAGCTACGCCAACAACTTAATCGCCTATGCATAAAATGTTGCCAACTTGAAATGGAAAACTTTGCCTTCTTCTTCCAGAAATATCACCTTCAATGAGTTACTCGCCGATTTTTTGACAAGCTTCGTTTGGGGAACCATCATTCAAAAGTTTTTTTTTTTCCTTCCCTCCCCTTTTCATCATTTCTCACTTCACTTCAGTTTCATCAGTTTTATTCCTCTTAAGCTGGATTTAGAAACGTTTCCATTTCGAATCAGAGTGATGGATAGCTGTGTTTTAATCATTTTCACTTCTTTGTACAAGAAATTGTTCTAGATGGAGAAATTCACTTCGACAGCTTCTGGCCAAGCTAACTGAGACTGACTAGATTTCGTTCTTTTAGACTTGATTACTTCCGTTGGGTTTTTTCCTGATAAAATAAGACGGTGAGACAGAATTTAATTAGTGGGTGACAATCGATAACAGTTTGTAGATGTTTTTCTTTGTCAGTGGGCACACGGAACACTTTATTCATACAGCTCCATAAGTCAGAAACATGTCATGCTTCACAATCACATGGACGCATTTGTCTGATTAACGTCGGAGGAAATGTTTGTTTTGTTTCTTTTCTCTTTATATATGGTTTTTAGTAGCCATAGATATCATTTCTTCTGAAAAAGATTTATGCATACATTTTCACATTCCTTTAGAAATTAGGACCATTTTTATGGTCTAAATTTTTAATTTCTTTATTTAATATCACCAAGTCAAAATGGCATTTCAAACAATTAGTAAGATTGTTCCATAATTGACTATTGCGAAGTGACCCTTTTGAGATCATCTGGGTTCAATGCGCATTATGACTTTCTTTTTTTTCTTTCTTTTAAATAATCCGATAATTTAAATCATATTTGTAGAATCATACACCATAAATATCAAAACATCTATTAAACAATAACTTTTGGGACGCATTTAGACAGTTAAAGGAAATAATCATATAACAGCTTCGTTACATTTTACAAATGCATATCATCCAGTTTATTAAAAAAAGCGCATGTTCAATTATTTAAATTTAGCAATTCTCCAACAAACAAATGCTATCATACCCATTTTATTTTGATGCCTTTTCATTTTTCCTAGAAAGACATTTAAAGAGGAGAAACAAGTGACCGTGATTATTTACACGGGTATTTGAAAATTGGATAGAGAGGAATTGTCGTCAAACAAGCAATTAAATTTAATTCTATCAAATCGCGTTCATTTTGATGTCTTTCCATTTATATAATATGCAATTGTAAAGCTGTGGACAAACAGAATGCCCTGTGGAAGAGGAGTGTATTTACTTCCAACTTAATGAAAATTATATATATATATATATATATTTTACTTAATTTTCTAATAATTGAGAAGGAATACTTTTAGATTAGCAGAGGCAAATACTTGTGCAAAAGAATGCAAATGTACAGCATTTTGTTAACACTTAAATTAGTAGCTTATGATTAATATCTATGAAAGAAAACAATTAAGAAATTTCCACACACTTTTATGCAATATCATTTTATTTGCTCGTATTTTCCTTAATTGTACTGAACACTGAAAAAACATAAATATTTTACTCAATCTCGTTTGATCACTGGTAAGTTTTTTAACTCTTTAATCCAGAGGTGACTTTTTTCTTCTAGTTCCTTTAAAACCGGGACATTTTAGGAGGAAGCGACGTGAATTAGATTCTCCCAATCTGGGTGGTCATTTACCCCACCACCCTGCTATAACCTTCCCTTAAGACGCACGAAAATGGGCTGTGCTTGGCAAGGATAACAGACCTCCTGCCGCTCTTATCTCCTAAGCGATCTCAGAATTTCACTTCCTCTCAACAGAAGCCAACCGCCTCAGACTGGCCTCCGTCGCTGTTAACTAGAAATTTTTATACCGTCCGGGACCGCCCCGCTCTGTGTGAGAGGGCTGATGTATAGAATATTTTGAAACACTTATGTTTCTCAGAATTTTGAAATAGAAACTGCAAAACTCGATACAAGTCATCATATTTATTATCAAATCTATTCCTGAATATATTTCTTAGATCTAATTTCAAAAGTTTCGTAATATTCTACAAATTTGCAGTGATTTCTATAAAATTTTATTTCCTTTCCTTTATAGTGTGCATTCTTCATCTACATTTCCTTTCGGAATAAATATTTGCCTATTTCTCAATTCAGAATTATTTCTCAGCTGAGGTATGATTACGGAACATTAATATAAAAAAAATCACCCTAGTTGTTTGATAGGAATAAAAACAAAATGTATTTAACAAAATTTTATAAAATAAAGATTAGAAATCCCAAATAAAATTATCTAAGACAAATTTCGAAATTTTTACTTAAAAAATGTCGAATAAGTAGCGTTTTTTAAAATCAATTTCGTATCTCGTTCTTCTAGAAACTTTTCAATAACTTGAAAGAAAGTTTATTGAAATATTTTTAATATCAAAAACTTTCTAGAACCTTCGGTATCAAAACAACAAAGAAAGTACCTCTATGATTATCCGATACATCTCAAAAAGTTCATCAAATTCCCTGAGAAAATTTAAATATAAAGAAGCATTAAATATTATTGCGATAGAAGTATAAAATTTTAAATAGAAATTTTCAACAGAGAGGAAAGAAATGTTATGAAATTTAAAATTTTATAACTTTAAGCATATTTTCAAGATCATTCTTTATACCAAATAAATATTTGAAATTCAATTATCGTATAAATTACAGATATACGTAATTAAGAAAGCAAAGAATAAACACATAAAAATCCTTTTTAATTGCTGATTTTCCTCATTCAATTCAGAATTATTTTCGAGTTAAACACTGAGCTCCTCGTCCTAAAGATAAAGATAATTTACTTTAGGTACTTCCTTTTGTTCCTTTCTTTAAAGACTTGCCTTAGAACAAGAGCTAAAGAACTCATTGCTTCTTTGTCTTTAGTCTTTTATTTCTTGTCCGCATCCAATACAGACTTTATAGCAGCTGTCTGAATTTGAGCATTAAATTTCCTAAGAAGGTAATTTTTTCACTTAAAATGAGAAAAGTCCCCTTGTTTCAGTTTATCCCATTCTGTACATAAAAGAGGAAGTTATTAATCTTGAGCAGGATCAGGTTCCTTTGTAGAAAATTAAATTTCCTTCAGGTGCAGTAAAATGTCAAAACAAACTTTCGCTAAAAACTGTTATAAAGTATTTATTCTTTGAATTAGTAGTTGTTCCTGGCATTGTAAAAGTTTTTAAATTACTTTTGAAATAACTTGCTTTGGGAATGCTGGTTTTCTTACAACTATCGTAAATTAGGTATAGTGGGTTTTTTATATTTATTTAAAAGCAATTATAGAAGTTTTGCAATGATTTAACTTCACTTCTTAGTCATTAAGTAAGAAAATTCTAAAGTATAATAAAAAATAGCTAAGTAATCACAGTATTTTTTTTGTAAGATAAATAAATTTCGACAAACAATGCTAAACTCATTTTCAAACATTTAAATAAATATTCTTAAATTTGTCATTGTCTTAAAAAATTTATGTATATTGTATGATAACATGAAACCTTTAAATGAATGCAAATATTTATTTCTTAAGCAATATTAAAGATTAACTTTTCTAAATTACAAGTTATCATTTAAAAAATAACTTGATTTTAAAATGTGTGTTATTTATATCATTTCAAAGATTTCGAAATTGCATTCTCTATTTTCATATTAAAAGAAGTAATTTCGATGTAATTAATTAATATTATGGATCGATGAAAGAAAATTGTTTTTGTTCTAAGATTCAAAAGGAAAGTATTGTATTTATCCATACAGTTACAATATCTTTTAACAAATATTTAAACAGAGCTAGCTTTATCATTCATTCTAAATTCATGCAAGTGTATGTTAGAGAAATTCGAACGACAGAAAATAAAATTAGTTAATTTGTTGTAGCTTAATCACCAAGAGTTTTTAAAAGGAAAATAATTATAATTTAGTTTGAAGTTAGAGTATAGTTAGTTTTAGTTAAATCATCTTCCCGTTTTTAAAGTTGCATGAGGGCTAACTTGGGACGAATCCCGTGAATTCAAATAGTGATATTTTCATGAAGACATGTGAAAGTTACCTGTACTCTTTTTAAAATTTCATGCCTCCTTATCAGGTGGGCAATCAAGACAAATAAATAATTAAAACTGCATTTAGATACTCCTTAATTTCAGAAAAGACTTTTATTTCGAAGTGCTTCCATTTAGAAACTTATTGCGTTACAGGACAATACGAATTTACTGTTATCGAAATCAGTTAGATAGCATTTTTTTTCAATTTTTGCCCACATTCAAGAGGAGCATATTATAAATCAACTAACTTCTTTCATGGACCTCCCACACACCCTTCATATGTCAGATAAATGGAAAAATATTACCGCCAAATCGATATGAAGAGACCTAGAACACAATATTCTATACGAATATTCACAGACTACTCCGCCTATTACATGGCATAGCAGTAAAATACGTCCTCGAATGCAGAGGATAGAGGTCAATGGGCCGAGAAGATATTCTGTTGCTGCTGCTCGATATCGAGAGGAGACAATGGGCTCTCTGCAACAAATAACCATCTCCTGTTTATCCTCCCTTTAGAAGTAGATCAGTATCTTTGTGGATTTAGCAAGATCATTTTCTCATTTCTTTATTGATTCTTGCCAGCAACATCACGAGAAGAGTGGCTTGATCTTTGAGATATATCTAGTTCTTGGCCTAAGCGGAAGAAAGGCACATAATGTTGTTCGATCCGACAAAGAAAATATGTTCCCCTTCGTCCCTTTAGAGTAAACATGCGTATGTTTTTAAATAAATGTGGTTCAGAAGGAGAGCTGCCTTTAGTTTGGTTTAAGGAAATAAACCAATAGTTTTGTTGACTGGGAATTTTGAGCCAAGAGACATTCAATTGTGTTTCGCTGAGAATTTCGTGTTTGCGGATAGTTTTTCTGCATGGAAAATTTCATAGATTTATTGTTCCTTTGCGGTTTCCTTGTAGCTTAAAATCAGATAAGAAAACAAATATAAACAGCAATAGAAAAATGCAAGTGCCACATTTTGTTAAATGAAACCAATAAAACGAATTTCAAATAATTTAAAATGAATAATATTTAGGACGTATTTTCAAAAAAAATATTTAGAAGAAATATATGTTTTTAAATTGGCCAACTTTGTTGTATTGTAACAGCTATTACGCATATGTGTCAAATATCCCATTATATTAATAGAGTAATACATAATTTGTTAACTTTCGTATCCGAGATACTCGAGAAATAGTTTTTTGCATCTTTAAAGTTTATTGCATATTATATCTAAGGTGCTAAAATATTTTAAAAGAGTCCTTCTGAATCCTTAAAATTGCAAAAAATTTTGTAAGAAATTAATTTTATTTCTATTACTTGATCCATTCTATTCGTTCACTTTTGAGAACGACGAATACTTAATTTTTTTAATAACAGAAAGAAAGAAATGGATGCGACGACATTTATTGAGTACCAGGAATAAGGAACATGTAGTTTTAAATAGATATCCTTAGCCTTTATAAGCTTCCTTTTAAAATATTCCATTGCTGTATTCAAAATATAATACAAGAAATATCCTGAAACGAAATGGTTTTAAAAAAGTTTTGTCCCAAATCAAATATGGATGTAAAGAATAAAATAAATAATTTTTATTGCTGAGATTATTTAACCTTTGATTTCCCCCCCCCCCTCGTCATTTTGAAAACTTCGCGTCATTAACTGAGAGAAATCCACGAATCTTGCACAATATAACCAATTCTTCCTTTATATCTTGTGAATATTCTGATTTGCTGAACTTTGAGAGTATTCAGACGTCTTAAAGTATGGAATTATGGGAGATTATGTAAAACCCGACGACTTTTCATCTTTCAGAAAATGTATGTTGAATTTCAAATATATTCTGCCTTGAACAGATAGAATTGTCTACAATATTTTAACAAAAGGATAAATCGATGGAATTCTCTGTCATTCTATGATTTCTGACTATGAAATAAAAAGCTGCATTAAATATTTTTGAGACTCTGGCCATTTTCGTAACAAATATTTAATGTTACATACTAGATATCTGAGTTCAATATTTTTATTGCTTTTTGGACATTATTCTATAGAATTTTACTTCTTATTTGGTCAAGTCGGAAACTTCCAATTTCTTAGCAAGCATTAGATTCTAGTTATATTATTTAGTTTTAATAATTGTCATTTTCAGCTTTTGTCTCATTAAATAAATATATGTCATATTTATTTGTCAATTTCGAAAAAATTTCACATAAATTATTTCGTCTTAAATTGTTCTCTTTTCCAAGTATGGTCGTTTTTCAGTTGTCTTAGAAGAAAAAAATCTGATGATAATTAAATATTAACTGTATTATATATGTATATATATATATATATATCTGAAAAATTCTGAATCAAGATATCACAAATTCTGCCATACATATGAATCCTTCATTGGAGCTTCGTTAATCCTTTATGTTGGATTTTGATTTCTTTCATAACATGGATCAATGAAATTGAACAATGTTTGTATTATGAAAGGATATCTTAAGGAATAAAGTTATCACAAATTCTGCCATACTTATGAATCCTTCATTGGACCTTCTTTAGTCCTTTATGTTGGATTTTGCCTTCTTTCATAACATGGATCAATGAAATTGAAGGATGTGTGTATTATGAAAGGATATCTTCCATTGTGCCGTTCTTTTCAACATTTTTTAACTGCATGTGAAACAACATATTTTTTCGAGCCAGTAACTTCATTTTTTAATATTAGTAAATGAAATAATTTTACCAAAGGAAATTTAACTTTTAAATTGACATCTTAAAATCCCTTCATATGTTCTTCTATTTTTTCCAATTATTTTGACTTCATAACTTTTGACGTCAGGATACTTTTAGAAGTTAGTAATCCAAAAAAGAAGAAAACGAAAATTCTGTAATTTTCTTATAATTTTTGTTATATTCTGTAGTATTATTTTATTTTGAAGTTAATTTATTTTGTTCTGTAGTATTAATTTATTCTAAGCAAATATTTGTTTACTAGTTTAGTTAATACTGAATTCAGGTTTTAGAATAAAATATTATCAAAAGGATTGAATTATCTTTTTCCTGATGTGATCAAAACTTCCGTCAATGATTTTAAATTACTTTTCTTAGTGTGAAATTCTTCAGAATATTGATACTATGAGAAAATGTCTTGTTGCTTTCAGAATGAATTGTCTCCCTAACCATTTCCATGATCGTTTTTGCCGTTTAATTGAATAAAATGTTTTCAGAAAATTACTTATCTAGAACAATTGAACAAGAATTCAGGAAATTATCCAAATTGCTATGAGAATTAACTGCGTCATTGATATTTATTGAGAAGAATCTACAGAATGATCCATTTCATTATTTTATCAAAATGTGAGAAAATTACACGAGAAATATTTTGTTCGTCAACGTAACTATACATTAAACATGATTTCTGCTTTATTAAAGTATTTTCGATAAATGTTCGATGCCGAATTGATTTCGAAATGTCTTTTTTCTGCGATTGATGAATAAATTCTTGTAGAAGTTTAATTTTTAAAGGAATTTCAAAGTAAGTCTTTTCTGGCTTTTTAAATTCAGCTTTTCAATACAAATAATTTGCATAAATAGGAATTGCGATAATGCTATTTGTCAAAAAATAATTTTGTCATAAGTGTTCCAAATACTGCTTAGAAATGTAAGTGCGTAACTGAACTTCTTTATTACTGATGCCAGAAGTTACTTTCATGAACGGAATCCAAAAGATGTCATTCATTTTAAAATAATTTTCCAATAAACCTTTTATGACCTTCAGCTTACTGGACAATTTTTCGATTGCTTTCTTTGGTGCAGTATCACCATGAAATGAAATTTTTCTGACTTTAGGAACTTACAGAAAAATAAAGAAGAATTGAAGAATAAAAATTCATTTTACAGAACTACAAGAGTTGAAGAAGTTGAAACTTTGATTTCGTAATGTAATCATTGAAATGATTATTGGACTTGCAACAAATAATATCTGTTAACACTGCGTTAGTCATAATATCTACTAGATACCCAAGCGGCTTGTCGGGGGGACGAAGAGGGCAGCCTCCCCTACTTTTTGAGCAAAAAAATTGAATTTTTATTCCATTTTGGCTGCCGAGAATTAGGAATTATAAAAAAGCAATAGTGTCCGAGAAAACCAGTTAAGTTTGTAAGTAAATTTTGTTATCTATCCCGTATTATCCAGGTTACTTTTAGATGTCTATAAAGTTTTTGCCCCTCTACTTTTTCTATCCAGTCGCCACCACTTATTTTTAAAGCATTACTATTTGAATTTTTCTTCTAGAATAACATTTACATTCTCATTAGAACTAATAAATACACATAAATAAAAAAAAATATCCAAACCGAATTAACAGATCATAGAATAGATTTCATATGAATCGATATACGATTGTGATCATTCAAAGATAAAATGAGTACGACTAACGAATTGTTGAATGCGATCAAGAATATAAGAGCAGATTTCATTTCCTGTAGGGTTTTTTTTAATTTAGTACTCTCGTACTAATTGACTCTTAAATATTTAGCAAAAATCCTCCCATAAATATAAAATTATCCATTATCAGATCCTTAGAAGAAAAGCAGAGGTGTAAAATATAAATATCTAGCAAATAAAATGGTTGTGAAGAATCCTGTGAAGAGGCCTTATAGGGTGAACAGATGTTCGATTCATATGAATATAACGAAAAGAAGAAATTTCAATTTAAAAGTTTATTAATCGGAACTTGCTTCATTTGATTGCCACGTAGAAATATCTAAAAATGTAAGATTGGATAGCTTCAATCATTTTAAGAATACCTTTTAATTAATTTTACTCTGAATTCTTCTGAATGTTTTACATGAACATGAATAACATGCGTGCATACTCCAGACATAACAATAAGAGTACGTCCCTGTTCCTAAGCTCTCTGTGAGCCTCTATTAGCAGTTTCATTGGACGTTCAGGACATGTGCATTCTTCCACCAATTGATATTGTCTTTTATAGTTACATAAATCAGTACTTTTCTATTTTCAAAAATCTTAATAAAATTTCTGATAAATAAGTTTTATCATAAATTTTATCAGATACATATGACAACGCATTATGTCATCGAATAATATTATTATATAACTGACTCTTTAAAAAGTACGTAACTTAATATATGCCACTGCAATACTAATGTTACTTATATAATATGTCTCATGTTGTTATATAGTCGTATATTACCGCCTATATAGTTATAAAAATCATTCATTTTCAAAAAGCTTAATAAATTATATAATAAACAAAATGTTTTCTTATATGTACGACAACTCATAATATCATAGAAAAACATTATTTTGTGACAGATTCTTCAAGCGATATGTAACTTTGCATCGACGCCATTCATCTACAAAGTGTTTCATTATCTCAATATTAAATAGTTCATATTCTTCAAATACCCATTATGAAAATATAAGAACTAGAAAAGTATCAAATTCTCTTCACTAATGACTAGTTTTGAATTTCAACTTAGCTCTTAACATTTTAAGATTCTGCAGGAGTAAGAATTATTTAAATTTTCTGAGACAGAATGAGCTTATAATGTCGATGCTTTCAGTCATTTTATGAGAATAGAATTTTAATGTCAATTTAAGCTTGCGTTCGAAACTTAATTGATTTCAAAATATTTTACGGAACTATCTCTTAGATCATTTTCAACTGAATAATGCAATTGTTAAGACTAGACTTACGGAAAATTACTTATTGATGGATATCAAAGACTGAATTTTAACGCCCTATTTATATTTCAGAAGATATTTAACAGTTATATTAAAATGAATAGCTCTTTTAAAATAACTATACATTGTAAATGAAGTATGCATTAGTGCTGGAAAATAGAAAATGATAAATGTTTGTTTCATTACTTATCTGAAACTTTTAAATGTGAATTCTGTGAAAAATGGCCAGAAACAGAATAATAGATATTCGATTTGGTAATTAAGTCAAATTTATTCCTTTCATAAGCAATTTGTGAGAACTTTATTCATCAAAGTTTCATTTTTAAAAGTGTTTTAATACGGTCCGTTTCGATATTTTTTCTTAGAAATATTTGAAATGAAATCTCGCGCTACACTATTTGATTAAATTTCGAAATTTAATTGTCTATCAGAAGTTCGCACTTTATTTAAAACATTTTATTTTATTTAAATAGCAATGTCACAAATAGCATTTCATATGTATTCAATCGCTAGTGTACTTATTCTTCATAAAGTTGCTAATGGTGCTTAAAATAATGAAAAATCCAAAGAATTGAAAGACTAACAGGATTTATAATAAGTCTGTTATGTTTGAAGTATTATGCATTTTTTTGAATTTCAGAGAAACTAAAATAAGATATATAAATTGCTCGAAACAATGATTTAATTTCATTGCAAAATGCAATATGATTCGTTTACTGCTGAGGATAGAAAACAATTTCTGTTTCAAGCAATTATAGGTCCTACAACTAATGGAAAACTTATGGCAATAAAATGCGATAACAAGTAAATTTATAAATTTTCATACAGCTATTTACGACCATGAAATCATACCGTAAAAATGTTTTACATAGGTTTTAGATTAATAAATTCTAAAGATTGAATTTTAAAAAATTAGAAAGAACTATTAAACCGTTTTCTAATAACAACCCTCACCGATTTGAAGCGAAATTTTTTATATCGGTTGAAGAATATTTTTAAAACAGCGCGAAAACGATATTTTATCATATAGCAACTACAGCAGGATAAATCTTAATTATTTAAAACATATCAGTTTTATCTAAATAAATAAATATTTTCTATATTTTGTATAGCATAAATGTTTCAAAGCAAGCATTATTTTGTCTTTAAAAAATATTAATACACAAAATTTTTCCAAATTTTAAGTAATTCTGCATCTCAGAAGAAATTTTAAAAAATTATCGACTTCTATTCTGATAAATTTGTCCTCTGATAAAATTGATAGGTGGCTTTCAATAAATCAACTAGTTAGGATTCTGTTATTTCTGAATGCCGTATATTAGGAAAATATAAGAAAAGGCCTCTTCTAGATCAATCAACTTTCCCAAGGAAATTTATCTTCGGAAAGAAAAATTATTTTAAGAAAATATACTTAGCATACGTTTGGGTTGCCATCTTGCCACAAAATAGAGGAAACAGTGCACCAGATTTTACAAAAACATACCCAAATTATTTCGGTTTTCAGAATATTTTATTGCAGATTTCTTGGATTTAAAGGAAAGAGTAAACCGGATTCATGAGCAAGATGGTGAGCGAATCTCGGTTTTTAGAATTTTGAAAGACAATCTAGGCTTTAAAATCGAAAGTTAGCAAGTTTGAAAAGCAAGTCCAAAGAATCTGCGTACCTTAAATCTGTTCTGAATCTTGGCCTCGTGTAAGTCTAAAATGGCTTCGAGGGCGAGGTTCAAACACAAGTTGAGTACTGATCAATTGATCACGGCTTGAAAATTTGAATATTCATCTGAAAATGGCTCTTTGCTCCTTTCGAAAAGGGAATTTAAAATAGAAAATTAATGAATTTTGCTCAAAAAGGAAACAGGGACTGTAAGAAGAATGCTGAAAGATAATATATGAAAGCTTATTAATTATGAGTGTGCTTTGGTGGATAACTGAAAACAACCGACTATTAATGAAATGAAATCCAAGATAACAGTGCTCTATTGCCAGTCCATGAAACATGCGACACTAATTGCTGAATCCTGACAATTATATCTGCAATTATCGTTGGATTCATTTCGAGGTGAATCATCCTGGGAGCAATTTGTCTTCAATGGCAATTCCACTTCTGTTAGGTCGATTATCTCTGCAATCGTATCTCTGTGTGTATAAGTGTTCACTAATTTTTGGTACGTGGCAGTTTGTGCTCTGGGAGCATAAACTATCGGCTCGTGAACGGTTGATAATGATCAGACTACCAATTTCAGTTCTTAGCTGTTAAATTCCATGAAGTCATGAGAGAAAACGCAGTCAACATCCACTAATAGTCCTGTTCTTTGTTTCTGCTCAATTATTGTTAGAACAATAGTTTTAGCTCGAAATAATTTATTTATTTTGAATCTGGATGTGCAGTTTACGAATTTCTCCGATGTATTAATGGTACCTTTATATCTGAATTTGATGTAACGTCCATGTAAGTTTGCTTTTCTAATGTAAGGGCATGCGCCCTTGTTTCGGGAATAAAATACTTGATACTTTTATATATTTAAAAAGATACTGAAAACATATGAACAACTTTCGTTCATATATTTTTAAATAGTACCTTTATTGAAGTTTTTTAACTACTCATTCTTACGAGCCTGAGTTATTTTAACTGAGTCTTTACTTATACGTAAAGTGCATTCATAACTCATTCAAAGCTCTTAAAATGAAGAACAGTAAAACATTACCTCAATTGCTTACCTATTCAGAGCTGTATTGAAAATAAAAAGACAAAAGATTCAATTCTAAGTTAAAGATAGGAAACACAAAGAAACGCATCAGTCCTCCTAAAAAGAAGAGATAAGAAAAAAAATTGGACATTTATTTGTTTCTGCAGTTCCGTCCCTTTTTTCACGTCAGAAATGTTGGGATAACATCTCTTCTACGTCCTCTTAACTAGTTTAACGATTCCATTCCTAGAAGAACCATTTTAAGAACCTGAGTCATTTCCCCAGTTAAATAAATGTGTTTATATATCTATATGAGAAGGGCCCAGTTGCTACAACATAAGGCTAACGATCTAGTAGCAACTTTGCAAAAAAAGCGTTCCCCTTTGGGCTTCTTTCTCTCGAGATTTAAATCATGGTTTGCTTCCACAGTTAACTTGCTTCAGACAATAGCGTAAAGCGGGAAAAACAACTTTCCAGGCTTAGAAAAGGAAAATCATGGAGTGCATTTTACGGCCCTGCAATGGCAACTAACGTAAGCCGAAGATGGAAATGTTATTTCTTCAGTACCAGATGTTATCTGAGCACTGGAGTAAACCATATTTCGGGAAGAATTTATGGAAAAGATCGTACTAGTGTTGTTTTTGTTTCGATTTTTCCTCTATTCTGTGGGAAGCTGCTCGATGGAAGGTGAAAACGTAAAAAAGACATATCTAGATATTTCTATAAGTTATATTCGCTTTCTTTTCTTTCAGATTTCGGTGGAGAGTACTTACTTGTGGATGTTTTTAAAATAAAAGTTTTCTCTGTAGGAAACAGAAAGAGACTTATGGTTTCAATAATAACAATCTATCGACTGCGGGGAATATTGACGGGGTATACTGTGACGATGCATTTGTTTTGAACTTGTTTTTTTTTTGTTACAATTTCTTTTTTAAAATTCTAGACGAAACATAATTTGGTATAATCACCGACAAGTATTTTGAAATATACATTGATTTGTTTAAACTATTGGCTTTCTTCCAATTTTGAAACTGAATCAGCGATATTGGATACATGCTTAGTCAATTTAAACTATTTAAATGATCAGCATGTTCTAAATTAGCTTTGGACACTCGAAAACAAATTATATCACGCTCAGTCTAAATGGCAAGATTCAGATTAGAGACATTGCCAAGTTTCAAATATCTTATCAATATTTGTCATGTATTTTCTTATTGTACTTAAAAACTTTGTTTTCATGTAATTTTGTAAGAATCTCTTCACATTTTACCTAGCAATCGGAATATATTCATTAATAACTGGAAGTAATGCTGTAATGGGGATTCTTCAAAAAATTGAGTTGAGAAGAATGAAAAATGTTCTAAACGAAGTAATTTGAGTTGTTTCATATTTACTTATTGTCACAAAAACAGTTAATTTTTAAGTTTCGTTTTTCTTTTATATTCTGTTTTGGATATAGCGCCTGTTCTGAACACCTGTAACGGCAACCTTTTCGTTGTGTAATGCTAGTTGTATATCAATATTTTTAAATTAAGTTCCAACTTTAGACCCACTCCCAGACTTAAAATTCCAAACGGTATTTTCGTATTTGACTTCTATTTTTAATAAATATTTTAATTAATGAATCAGGATATGCCATACACTTAAAATTAAAATTTTGCTAACACTCTGTTATTTTCAAAAGTAGGGTTTACGGAGAATTATCTTTTTTAGTTATAATTCTTTACTTCATATGGTCCGCTTTCAAATGATTCACGATTTACTTCTATGTTGAAGATTATGTATTTCCATAAAGTCTTCGTTTTCTGGTGTTCTGCGAATTTTTCAGCAGTACACGTTTTAATAATTTTTTTAACGAAATATCCTTAGGAATGCATGTTCACAGATGAAGTTAACAAAACAATTACGAGAAATACAACTAATTTTGGAACACTAGTCGGTGATTGGGATAATTACCTTACATATTTACCATTCATTTCACAGTGGCACGAATGGTTATTAATAATAGACAACATACTAGAATGTTACTAGTCCCTGTAACAAGTCCCGATAAATGTTTGCTGAGGGTTTAACAGCGGTGGAATTGGTTTGAAGACAATTAATCCGGTCCGATGAATCTACCCATGTATTGATGCACTTCTATGGGTTACTTGGTTGTGGTTTAATGGTTCAAGAGCGAGATTTGGCAATGCTGCGTCAAACTAGACCTTCAGGACTAGATTAATATACTAAGCAACCACAAGCAATAAATTCAAAGAGAGTTATTTACCTATATTTTGATTTAATTTTATAAATTTATGTCGCGATTAGAAGCTGCTTAAGGGGTATCCAAGTACCATTCTCGTAATTTTCAACCATGGTCATGAAACGAGGCAGACATTTCAGGAAGACCATCTCTCTCCAAATTTTCGTGCTATGCCAACGTGAAAGATTTAACCCAAGGAGAGAGATTTGACCCTTTCTAAGGCAGTGGGAAGTATGCTTACCACCAAATTCATTTATTTTTAAATTTTGATAGTAATTTAGAAATACTATCGCTTAATAACTACAGAAACCACAAAACATATAACAGATATTTTGATAACATTATGTGGGTTTTAAGAATCAAAGTAGTTATCAATTAATCATTATTTTTGTTATTGATTTGAGACAGTAATTTGCGTACACCTAATGCTGAAAAGAAAATTGGCTTATGTTCTAACCAAATTTTTCAATGAAACGAAAACCTAGATGTTTTAATTTCTTATCCCAAACCATAACAGAGTGTAAGGATTTCTTAATTACTTATCTATTAATCGAATTAGTTTTATCTAATAAGCTTAATTAATTTCTTTACTTACATCAATCTTAAACCCAAAAATATCGTTACATTTTTAATAGAAAAAAATGGTCAATTAAAGAATTAATGTGAATCAGACCTTCATAGAATGAACCTTATTAACACAAAATGCTCGAAAACATTCATAGGATACTTTTACAATGTTGAGCGGTATTCGAAATATCGTAAAGCATCTTGTGCTAATAGGGGGCGGACTTCAGTTGCATCGGTCTTCGAATCTGGGATTACTGATCAACATGCTGCGATTTTAAAAGTTGTTCATCGTTGTTCTATTTTTAAATCATATACGGATATATCATAGTGGCAGTTATATTTCCTTTAAAATAATTTAAATAGTGAATACCGATAAAAAAATTGCAATCTCTCTATATTTAAAAGGCAATGTTTGTGCGTGCGTGCTTGTGCCTATGTGCGTGCGTGCGATGTTTAGACGTAAAATATTGCACTTAAAGCCCTGAAATGTGTCACACAGGTAGTACATATGGTGACTCAACGCACCTCGAAGCCCGATTTTTAAAATTTAATCTATAAAATTCTGTATTTGATATTTTGTGGTATTTTGATTTAGTTTTCATATTCATTTCTCCATTGCATTTTTTTTCTAATTATAGTATCAAGAGAATAAATACACCATAAGAAAGAACAAACAATTTCGGTTCTAATGAAGTTTATTTTAAGCGTCTAAAAGTTTGATTTAAACGAAAAGGTTGCCATACAATATTTTCTCTAATTTTAATAAATTTTTAAAAATATTTTTTTGGTATAATTTACAACAATACTTTTATTTGTTGCAACGCAATACAAACCATTTTCATTGTTTAAACAAATATTTAATTGCATGTTTCTCTTTCATTGTTGAAAGCTGAGAATACACATTTTGCTTTCATATTTTATTTCACCAGAGTTTTCTGGAATCTGTAAACCAAGCTTTCTGAGATATTACGTGTATTAAGCTATGCTTATGAAAAGCAATGTTTGTGGGTGTGTGTGCGAAGTTTAAACTAAACGTATTGCACTTATAGCCTTGAGATTTGGCACACAGGTAGTCATAATGGTGTTTCAATGCACCTCGAAGCCCAAATCTTAAAATTTAGTCTAGAATATTTTTTATTTAATGTTTAGTGTCGTTTAATGATTTTTCGCACGTTTTTGGCCGATCCATCAGAAATAATAATCATGGAAAATCAATCGATGCACCATTTGATAAAGCGGGCGAAATAAATAATTATATATATATACTTTTTTACTTCGTTTCAAAAACTTTATTTTATGTCAATTGCATGCCTATTCTTAAATCAGGTACGGATATATCACAGTGGCAGTTATATTTCCTTTAAAATAATTTAAATAGTGAATACTGATAAAAAATTTTAATTTATTTACTAATTCCGAGAAATTTTACTACACATTAATTCATTTCCGGAATAATACTTAACAATTTCTTATCAAAGGCATACCTTATCATTGGCTGAACTTCCTACTGAAAAATCTACCTTCCTCAGTATAATAATATAATACTCAGTATAATAATCTACCTTCCTCATAAAATAATACTTAATTTATTAGTAATGGTAAGACCTCGGTGAACTGAAAATTGACTATTAATTGATACATTTTTACAGGTATATAATTTAGATGCATTTCCGGGGAAAGACAATTAATGTACTCTCTATAGACAGTTTATAACATCATAAAAATAGCAAATGAAAATATTATGCATATATATTTTAATGTGACAAAATGTCCCTCTAAACTTATTTGTAAGTCGTGTTCTTGAAGTAAAATATGATTTGTGCAAAGAATGAGTCTATACGTTTTCCAACAAAAAAAATTAAAATAGACTATTTTTAACATCTTAACTTCATATTTTGTTTCTCATATCGCGTTTGTAACTGCAACGTGTATTATAACGTCTTTATAATCTTTAAGAATTATAAAATTCTTAAAAAATACACAAACGAAATTAAGCAGTTTCATTTTTGAAAGTTGGAAACTTTTGTGTGCAATTCTGGCTTACATTCCTTACATAAAATACATAATAACTTAGGCAAACAAGAATCTTCGCATCTCAGAGCCCATATGACTTCAGAGAATACCTTTTTCCATAAAAAAAAAACCTTGTGCCATAAACCCCAAACAAACCGAACCATCAAAAAATCGTTTCTGTGGATATTGCTCTGAAGTCGCATTTGAAACCAACATATATATGAGTACTATAAGTATTATCACATACACGAAAGCATGCATTTCCTGTTTTAAAGGCTAGGAAATTTTATATGTAATTTCTGCTTACATTCCTTCATGCTCAAATGCTTTCCAGAATATTACATTATGTTTTCAAAATTCTTTGTTAGTAACGCACATTTACAAACAATATTCTATTTAAATACATTCATTGTACAAACTGCCCAGATTTACAAATATAAGGGTATGTGATCTGAGATGTGGGCATTAGTTTAAGTTTTCTGCTTAAATAAACAGAAATACCTTCGGTGTTCTTTTTTAACTTAGAATATTGGGAAAGATAACAAAAGTTATACTATTTAAAAGGATAAGAATAATTAGAATAAATTATATATTGTGTAGTATTATAGTGCAGCAGGTGAAATAAAGTGAATATATCTGTTAATCTTAGATGTTAATTATGAATGTTAATTACTAGACGTTAATTATTGATTGGTGCCAAAGGTTAAAATTATATTCATATTTCAATTATTAATTGAACACTAGTGTTGAAACATGAATACAATAATATGCAATTTTGCAACACTTAATCGAGCCAGTACCTACCTTTACTGTTACCTAAAAATATAATTGGCCGCTAAAGGAAATTGCTGAAAATAAAAATAATACCATTGCGTTGTGTAGAACAACAGAAAAATTAAAGGAAGCCAAAGTTTTAACATTTAACTATTTTTATCGACAATTAATTAAAGATTATTACGGCCAAATTTAAATTAATTATGTTCAAGAATATCGACATAACCAAATTGTTGTACTGATGCACACAACAATACACATATAGAAAAGAAATAAAATATACACATAAATACAAAACGCTGCAGGTTTTCAAATGCTTAGAAAATTAAGAAAAATGGAGTATACTTTGTCGTAACTACATTATATCGTTGCAAAAATAGGCACAAAAACATCATCCCGGAACGATTGTTACCAATGCCCATTTTACTCCGAAAACTTGGTGTGACAATTTGATGAAATTGCAGAGTCTTCTGCCACTCAATTCAAATTTTGCTACATGAGCACTATTTCGTCCATACACTGAACTCCTTCTCACATTTGGTGATAGGTTAAAAGGAAAAAGCAGACCCCCACTCAGATCAAACTTTCAATAACTGGTATATTTTTATCAGAATGCGCTGTCTCATACAACCACATTTCTCTCCTTCCTTTCAAAATGGCACAGCGTCTTACTGTAGAGGCACAAGACGAAAAAAAAATTTTTACAGCACTGTTGGCCACTCGTTCAATTTTCGAATACAGTGATTTTTTTAACATGAACTTGTAAGTCATTGTTATTCAGAATTTGCGGTCATAATCAATACTGCAGAGGCTCGACACCAAATTATCGTTTAGCAACACGCTTCTGCAGTCCTACCTTTGTCATATTCAATGCTGAAGAGGCCCAACGCCAGATCGTCGTTTATCAACACGCTTTAGCATTCAGACGTTTCCTTCGGAAAAATATTTTAATGCTGGTTCTACATCTTATAAAACATTCAGATAAATTCCTTAAGCCGGTCAACACACCTGAAAGTAAGAAAAACGAAGGAAAAAATCCAACGGTTTCGACCCCCAGGGTGTGACCGTTACGTTCCGTATCTTAAAGCAATCTAAATCAGACAAAGGAAAAATGCTTCCAGTCAGAGACACCAAAGCCTTTTCACACAAAAATTCATCCGCGGAACAAGATGGCGAGAAAATAGTTCCGTTGAATTAATTTGATTTATAATTTAATAAAGTTGAAACATTAAATGAAAAGACATAAAAAGTTAAGACAAAAAATTTTTAAGTCGATTACTAAGTAAATAATTAAGAAAAATTAAGATATTTAATAAAACTGTTAAAAATTACCGTTTAAATTTCAAAAGTTGCCAGAGATGCCACAAGATACTAAATAAACTTTGGTAGAGAAGATTTAAATATTTAAAAATACTGATAAAAACGAAAAATGATGTGGATGCATTTTTTGCAATCTAACAATCTCCATTCGTAATTTCATACTGACACGGAAATTGAAAACTTGTAACTTTATTTTAAATTTCCAAAAAGTAACTGTAACATAAATTGAAATTCTAAATACCACAGAAATCAAACGCATTATTTAAAGGTTCGTAAAAACATAATTACTATCGTCAGTACACCTTATTTCTTTTATTCTCTTCAAATACTTAAAATAGCTTTCTCAAAAACCGTAATTTCGTCATATCAAGGAGCATAACGAAAATTAATATCAATAGAGATTTTTTGGTTTCAAGTCATGACATGTAATTAATTTACCTTCAAGCACTTTAATCGACTTAGTTTGAATTAAACTCTTTACCTTCGAATTTCTTTAACTTCTTCATTAAATGACACATCTTATTTCAAACTTTTATTTTTATGTCAGTCAATATAATAACATAAAATGCTTTAACGTGTCTAAGTAATTTTTATATTTGAAAGCAATTGCTACTTTGATTGAATAACAGATTTAAATGTCAAAAATTTTATAATTCGATGCAAGAATCAGAGCCATCATTGCATGCAAAACAATTAATAACACAAAATCCAGTACCTACTGCAGCTTAAATACAGTGACACATTTCAAAAATTAATTAAAAAAACTAAAAATGTTTGAACTACGGTTTTTTTATATAAGAGAACATCTCAAGAAGTTTCTTTTTCATATAGGTGACGTGGCGTTACGCCATTCTAAATTTGTTACATCGAGAAAATTCAGTACGCATTGGCTACCGATCAGCAGAAGCCGATGCGTGCTTTTAGGTTTCTTTTTTTTAGTTTTTCTTGAATATCACGAAAACTCTTCAGTTTTCTCACTACATGTGAACTAACAAATTAAAGAGCGTAAAATTCGCTAGAAACACATGATTTTAGTTTTCTCCCAGTTTTAATATATTCTCAGATAATGGCTCTAAACAAACTGTTTATTTCCACTAATTTACGTCTCAGTAGACCACCGAAATGGCATGTTACCTTGCATGTTTATTTATTAATTTTTGAAATGTGTCACTTCATTTGCGTACACCCTGAATTTACTAATTTTTTTTCAGTTCGCTATAGAAGATTATGACTCAATATTAATTATTAACTTTCCTAACTAAGATTGATTAATTTAAGGATACATAGTGAACATTGAGGTAGAAACATCTATTTTTAATATATTAAATAGAACTGGTTTGCGCTAATAGTTGGTTGAGTGCTGAATTGCCGGGATTTTCTGTACGATCTGTCTTCGGTAGTCCCCCGATTCTTCGCCTGCAATGGTTTATTTTAAATAAAATTTGATTCAAATATTGCCTATGTTGGCGTTTTTCGAAATTACTAGTGGCGTAAATTTGAATTTACTTAAGGAAAGGTCAAATTACCAACTTGACACATCATACGACTTTCCAAAAACTTAATTTTCAAGAATTAACAGGATTTTTCTTTCTAAAAGATACATTTATTTAATTAATACGAATATTTTTGAAAATAAACGCAAATTATTTCGCATTTCTTTCACTCTCTAAATATCTATAAAACTGACTAAAGCTAATTCTTTAAAAATAATTTTACTTATTTTATGTGATTTGAGCACATTCTCAACTTTACTAATCTGCATGTGCAATTTTTATAAAATGTGAACATCTATTGCATTCTTATTAGATGAAGTAAATACAAAAGCTCTTAGTCTCAAAAAAATACTTTGCTCAGCTTTACTACAAATATTTTATGAACTTTTACTTAAATGTACTGAAAACAAGGTTTTAAGAGACTTCATATTCTAAAGTCAGCAATATTCTAATTTTAAAAACATTTTAACTTAGTTAATATATATGTGTAGGTTAGAAAACAAAAATAAATACTTTCGCATCTCTTCCAATAGCAAAACATTTCAAAAACAGCGTAAAACCAAAAACTCAAGGGCTTGAACTAAATTTTCCAAAAAAAATGTCTTCTTTTGTATGCAGTTTGCTGTAGATTCTCAACTGTACACATCTGCATGTAAGCAATTTTTATAGCATTTACCAATCCTCTGATGCTTAAAACACGAAACAACTACGAGAAAGTTTCTTGGTCTGAAAAAATGGAAGGGAGAACAAAAGAGAAATGTTAAAAGAAATACGTTTGTTTCGCACTCAGCTTAAATTCTGAATTGGATATCCGATCTATATGCATGTATGTAAACTATAGCTGAATATGATAAACGTCTCAAAAACAGTTTTGAAAGGAAAAAAATCTTTAAAAAATGTAAAAGGGGGAGGAGGAGAAAATCATACTTGAATCACTGACGAGAATGATTCTTTTTCCTAGTTTTGTTTCATCAGGCTTTCTCTCTCAAATTTACTGTCCTGGAGGAAGAGTTGGCAAGTGAAAAAAAAGATGGCGAAAAAACATTTCTTGGGAAACGAAATAGTTTTTATATATCTATATATCATCTCTTTTACAGAGGAACATCCAATATTCGCAGCTGCTGCCAAATACTTTTCCTTCACCCCTTTAAAAAAACCTTGGGGGAAAAAAGTAGTAAAAAAAAAACCCAGAACACATGAAAAGCTGTGTATGAAGTCGACTAGTGAAGAATAATGGTTGCATGAAGGCGTTGTCGAAAAATTGTTGGAAACGAATAACACTCGGAATATGTATCTACAAAAAAACTACATTCCTTTATTTTTTTACACACGATTTTCTAAAGAAGTTTTCAACAGATTCACACACACAGATCTTAGTTGAGATAGTGGTGAAAAAAGGTTATGGATTTTACGATGAGCTTTTGTGCCTTAGACAATGGAAAAGGCAAACAGCCCGCCAAAAACATCGGTGCCATAGTCTTTTTGTTTGCACTCTACAAAGTACACAAATCCATCCCCCCACCAAAGGACCCCAGAACAATAATCTTGGCAGAGCAAACTGTATTCCCTCCCTTGAAGACGTTATCTTCTTTCCAGACCATGTGAAGATAATAGCCAGCCCTTTACACTTTTGAATCATCTTTTCATCTAACGTGGATTTAAGCATTGTGAAAGAAAAGATTCTTCCAGAAAGGATGAAATATTGTTATTTGTTTCTTGCGATGCTGCTAGAATCACCAATATCGGTGTCTTCACTCCATTCTCTATTTTTATAAATCACCCTTCTCCCCGTGAAAAAGTGTTCGGATGCATAATTAACTTGACCACTAAACGTACGTAAAGAAATTGATGTCATGTTGTTAAGAAGAACATTTGTTTCCAGATGATTAATACTCATAATTTGTGTGACAAAAGAATTCCTTTCTGCAAGTACTGAAACTCAATTTATTCTTGACCAGGTTTTGAGTTTGCTTCTTCGAGTGCTTAATGAGGATTACGGGAAAGCATCATCCTAATTTCATACTTTCTTGCTTAATTAAGAAATGGAGATTAATCCTTTTTTATCAAATTGTCTTTAATCTTCCTTGATTAATATAAATATAATTGTGTTAGGGTTCAGTGAGAATGATAAATTTTGCAGCTTAATGAAGCATTAAGAAAACAGTTTGACATTTTAGGAGTAGTAATTCACTAGATAATATGCTCTTGGTAATAAATCTTATTAGGCTTGCAGTTTTCACAACGATTTTTGATTTTACGCAGCGGTTTTCACTATAATGGTTATTTTTCAACCAAAAGATAGAATTTTTTTATTCACAAATCGCTAAAATAAAAAGAAGTAACATCACTACAACGTTATTTAACTTCTGTATTTTTTATTTATTACTGTAATTATTACGCAATACATAAATAATTATAAAACGCGCTTTTTAAGATGAATTTAAAATTAAGATGAATATAAATTTGTACATCTTTAGAAAAGACACAAATTCATTTTTCAAACTGTCTTCTAGCATATTATTCAGCAATAGTATTCTGGTGAATATTCATACAAACTTTTTCCGTGGCAAAAATCTATTTAAATTAAAATCATAATGAAAATTTTAATTACTTATTTGGACTGCTATGATTCTTAACTCTGACAAAAGGACCCTACACAATCTCGTACCAGTATCATGGTTTTGTTTACAGTAATCTAATGCTTGTCCTGAAAATTTTTTATTTCAAATCATATAACATATTGGAATTTAAAATCATTTTTCTTATAAAACCTTCTATGTAAATAATTTTGTTTATCGTGATTTTACCTAATTATTTGTCACGAATGAAACCTTATTTGATATAATTTACATTTTCGGTGCCTAAAAATGGAGAAATTTTTTTTAAAAAACTTTTAACGAAAATATTAATATCTTTGTTTTAAAAGATAACTCCATTACTAATATAATAGCCCAGATCTGTCTCTCACTGATTCGGTAACGTTCTGATGCCACCAGCAATAAAATCGAGCCATAGCACTACGAGAAGTTAAACAGCATTATTTCATTGTTAGAGCACCTAAATTTCAGTAATTTTAAATTTTAAAAAGTAATTGTCGTTCTAATTTCAAATTTAATAACTATAAATTTGTGAAATAAAATTTGCTATCGATTGATATAAAATTATCTCGCTACGACCAATAGTTCTAGAGAAATTTTAAATTATATTAATCATATATTTCAAATTAATTTCCGTTTTTTAATAGAAAGTAGTAAATCATGTCAGTGGTATATAATGCGCGTGATATAGTTTGGACGCCACGTTGCATCTGATTATTTATTGTAATCGTGATGATATAATTTGACAATATTTTTTTGCAACGTTAAAATTTACACAAAGACATCTGAAGTGCAGGGAAAATTGTTAAACAACGAAAAATACTTCACACGGAATGTAATTACCAAAAAGGCTTTTGAATAAAGATATATGTAAATAATTTGTAAATAAAAAAAAATGTTTCCTGCCATAAAACATATGTTTATTTTATTTGTTTTCAATCAATGTTAAACATTTCGCTCGCATATATATCTATTTAAACACGTCAAATTTGACGGGAAATCTCTCGCATAAAGAGGCAATCCCCGTCATACCATGACGGGTGAATTTCTACTTATTTAATAAACATAAATTATATCCATTTTTTAAATGGAGATGGTTCATTTTATCTTGATCCATTCTTAATTAAGGTGCTCTATTTATCATTTAAATTTAAGGCTTGCGATTTAAATTTATACATGGACTATTCTATGACAACGGGGCAGAAACGATTCAAAGGAAATCACAGCAGCTTAATGCAACTAAAATTAGACGTAGACCAGCTGAGGTCTAACTATTTTTTTAAATTTCGAATTTACTATAACTGTACCTCACTATGTTGATTTCGCATACAGAATCAAACCAACCCTCATCAGTCGCCCGACAGACTACTTATAATAATGTGGTAATGATTTTGAAACAACGCAATAATTCAGTTTTTTTGTTATTTCTTGCGAAAATAGTTACATTCAAATTGCAGGTTGAGCACAGTCTTACCCAGATTGCAACAAAATATTGGTTGAAAACTATTATACTTAGAAATATGTTTGTTTTTGCAAATTATAAATGTTTGAGTCGAGTTTGTAATAAGAGCAATACAATAGTAACTACAATAGTAAATTAGGACGACTATATCTTCTTTGTAGCTCGGGAAATTCTAGTCATATTATGTTGAGAATCTCAGAAGGAAACTATGCACATCGGGGACAGTAATCAACTGTCAGGGCATGAAGCTTTTGCCCTTTATATATGCAAGTCAAGCCTTTTGTGAAAAAATTTAACCATCATTGTTTGCGGTATTTTAAGTCCCGGTGATGTGCAAAGAATTTATTTTTTTGGACTGTGTAGAAATTAACGGCGAACTAGATACATATTTGCATCACTCAACGTTGGTATTAGAAGGCCACCAATGCTATCAGTCTCTTTAAAAATTTCATACCTTGGTTTTATGGTCTTATATTCTAGAGAATTGAATCTATAAAAATGTCTAAACGCCAAGTAGATATAAGTGGTTTATATGGTTTAATAAATCCACACAATGCATTCTGCTTTTTCTCTCATCAACGGCATTTCGTTAAAAATTAGCTTTGGATTCTCTGCTGACTTGTATAGACTAGTTACTCCACCTATTTAAAGAGATAGAAAACTATTTTTAAGTAAGACCATACAATAATAAAAATTTTACTTTACTATCTTCAACTAACATTTCATGTAACCATTTTTTTCTATGCATGTTAATTCCCAATAACAAAAATGAATCCACATTGTTAGATGTTGACTACATCGCCTGCCTATCTAAAGTCATAAAGACATATTTTGTAAGGTTTCAGTAATTTTTTCTCCTAAGCAAAAATGAATATTATCCATGTAATTTATCATCTTCAATTTTGAAAGTCGAATTAGGCATTACTGAAAAAAATAACTCCCTTCTGGAATAAGTATTTTAAACTTTATTACCTGGTAAATATTTTTCGGAAATAAATTGTCACAATGTTTTTCTTTTTTCTAAATAATTGTAATTTTTAAAACTAAATATTTTCAAGTAATGTTGTCATTTTGTTCCATTGTAACATATCTCCATTAATTTCTTTAAAAAAATTTAGAGATATGAATTTCTATACTAAATAGGTGGCAATGAATTCTATATCCATAAATCAAGCTATTCGAATGCTGTAATACCAAAATCTGGCGATAAATTGATACTTTAAATTCTATTCAAGAAAGGAGAGACGATTAACAACGAATATTATAACTATAAGTCTAGCATTATGCAATTTAAACAGAATGCGGTATTACAACTAGTTCAAAATAGACATGAATGAGCGTTTCCTAGAGAGCTATGGACCTATACCATTGTCTGTCATAGTCCGCATGACTGGGGGACATGCCTAACTTCGTAACAAACTACCGTTTTCATTGGTTCTTCCACTGATGGATGACGTCACCCCGATAACTGATAGGTTGTTTCGGACCGCCCTGAGGCAGTGGTCATTTCTCTCATTCCATGTACTACTGTCTCATCGTGCAGATTTTCCCCTCTCTCCATTATATGAATCGAGACAAATGACCACGCTAACTTCTCTCGTGATGGACACTGATACAAGTTGTTAAGAGGTGCAAAGGAAGGAAATGCTGAAATAGAAATTCCACAATATCTCAAGATTCATTCAGCATACCCTGTGGTTTATAATTTCGCGAAAAAGTATTTGATCTTTGCTTGTTAAAGTTGTTTTCTTATAACTAGATTAAAATAGCAGCCTTTTTTCTGAAAATGAACTAATGAAATAATTTTCCAGCTTTTAAGATTTTCTTGGTCACCAATTTTAAGGAAATGAGGCTGAAAGCTAATATTTAGATATTTTACAGTTTCAACTTCTACATTTTACTCAGAAAACACATTTTGTTTTGGGAAATCTTTTTCATATCGATCCATGTAAGAACCTAAAGAAAACCAGGTATGTGAGTGGAGACGATTTTTTTTTGTTCAAAATGAACTGCTTCTGATAATTAAAATATTTGCAATCAATTTCAACAAATAATCAAAAATTCTATATTTAGATACACGAGTCAGACTCTTCATATTTGCGAAAGGATTAATGCTTATATGGATTTCCACTTTTATTGGTGTCATAGAGTTAAAACTTGATTTTATTGTAATTATAATTGTTTAAAATCAATGCATGTAACTATATCCAATAATTGATAACATTGGAACTCTATCCTCTTAAAGCTTAAGCGATTCATTACCGTGAAGAGAAACACTAAGCTTTTTTTAACTTAAGCGTATCGTTTCATAACAAATGTCTGCAATAAGAATCGAAATTATATTCTTTAAAGCACTTAGAAAAGCTTTTAGAATCAAACTTTTATGGTTCATAAGGCTTTGACTGAGAGGTTACTTGAGAGAAAAACGGGATTCTGTAAAGAATGGATTCAATTCGTACTGTGTGACGTCAAGATTATTGACTCCATAATAAATCCACCCCCTATCCCTGCCCGCGTAAGACCGAACGCAGTTTTGTTTCCAATAGATTAAATGTCGATTACAACTCAAAAATGGATGGCATATGCCATATAATGAGAAATGCAGATCTATAGAGATTCTGGAAACTAGAAAAATCATTTTTTCGGCATTTACTGCATACAACAAATCAGGAAGCAGAAATATAAGTTAATGTCTAACCCGCACGGTCGTATGGTATCGGTCTTAAAGGGCTATACTTCTATCAGAACTTCTTGTACTGTAGAATAATCAAATTTAGGATTAGAATTCCAACAGTTCTGATAATTTTTCCGTAGTTTTTGTTGTAAATATGATAAATTCTATAGATTGACTAAGCGAATGCCTAGAAGTCTGTTTAAGCCGGATCAACAGGATCCGTCGAACCTTGACTCAAACTTTTGATCCTACTTTTCAGTCAAATGATTCAGCAGTTGCTGCTACAAGTGTTTCTGTTACATGGTATGAAGAATTTTGATCCATTTAAACTTGATGCAACGTTTGGCGTTTGAGTAATATGCATTTTCATAAAAATCCGCTCTCTAACGAAATATAATATTTAAAAATTATAAGTATACTTACGGAAACTGTAAGAATAAATTGAAATAGAAAATGATTTTTTAATATATCTATTACAGAGAATGAATTATAATACTTTTTGATGCTATAAAAAATAATGCTTCAAAAATTATGATATTGGCACCACATTCTTTCTTTCCTACAAAATGAAAGAAATCTACAAAAGCGACCGTCTTTTAAGCAAAGGAATTTTTTTTTGCACTTTTAAACCTAATATTTGAATATTTATAACTTGAGTGTCAACGGTAAGGTTATTTTCACTGCCATTTCTTATATGACAAAGATAAAATATTCGGCAATAAATCACGATTTTATTGAAAGGTAGTAAGTCTATCCAATATATATTTATGAACAGATGGAAAAATCTGTCGTGGCACAATATAAAAATTTAAAGTAGGAATTGTAAATCCAGTAGATAAAGATAGTGATTTTTCCTTCCTCATTTTGGAGTTAAGGCCCTAAGGGCGTGAAGGGCATAGAACCTTCTGAGATATTAAAAAATAAAATGAAATGCATGAATAATCTACTTTCTATAAAGTAAATCAAAAATAAATTATACAAGATTTAACGCTAGATTTGAGATAAAGGTATATGTTGTTTTGTAATAAATATATTTAACACATTTAACTTCTTTTGTTTAGGGTTCACAGTTAATTTGCTCTTAATAAAGGATAAGGCCGGTTCGAACGCACTTTTGAAGAGAAAGTGCAATGCAAAGAGAGATGCAATAATAACTGCAGTCTGGGGAAAATTGTTCTAGTATGTTTGGCTTTGTTTTCCGTTGTCCATTACTGAGTGCCTTAAAACGCTTAGGGATTGTGAGATATTTACTAAAAGTCTCCCTGTAACTTTTCAAAGTTTCCGTTTTTATACTCTGTTAGATTATATTTCGAAGGATTTCATAGTCAAAAATAGTGTTATAATTTTTTCACGTTGTAATGTTATCTTATGGATAAAAAACTAAGACATGTATCGACTTCATTTTATTTTGTGTCAGATCTACAGACCTTGGTTTCTAGAATTTAGGCTACTCCAAAACTTAAAAGAACAGAAAACAGTGCATTATCATCATAGCTTATTGACATAGAAAAATACTTTCGAATGCCTAACGAATTCTCTTAGGATGATGGAACTGATTTCGGATTCCTTTCGTCTTCTTCATCCCCTTAAGCATTTTTGAGGAGATGTCGGAATTTCTAATTCCGAATAGAGAACGTCATTGCAAAATACTGTGGGTCTGGTTATCTGGAAGACTTGGAAGGCTTCAAGTTGTTGTTTCTGTATCCCTCCTCCAGATAATAGGCGATAAAACATCATAAAAATACTGAGATAAGAAAGGGAAAAAGGTGAAAAATTTAAAACGCTGCATTTGATTAAAAAAATACAAATTCAGACCGATTTATGGTGTTGATCAACTTTGTTTATCTGCAAACTATTTCGGCTCCCTATCATGATGAAGACCATTTTTTTCTTCTATCAGATGATGGGTTCTGAAATCAAAGAGTTTTTTTTATTAAAATAATTCCTCATACTAAGATATGCAAGGACACTATATTTGATATTTCAAATCGATTCCCACTTTCCAGTATTAACGTCAATGCATCAAAAATATGGCTAAATTCTGAAAAATAAACAGTTCCTGTCTTGATGTCGGAAATTAAATATTAAGGATTTGTAGCGAGGAATGAAAATATTCCCTGGTAAAAGAAGTGAGAATAAATAATGTTTAGGAAAAACGCATTTTGCCACGAGGAGTGCCATTTTGAAATTAATCTTCGAAAAGGACTTCTAAGCATTGTAAAGGAATATATAAAGTCGTTTATTTTTCTCTTGCTTTTGAATCGTTGTACTGATTTCTTTAACAAAAACCAGAATCGTTGCTTTTCGAGATCCTTAAAATTGACTTCAAGATTAAAGAATCCGGAATGCAAAATTCCGTTGCCGATGTTTTCGAGTTGCTTACTTTTTGCTTCATGAATAAAGCTAAGGAATTTTATCTTGTTAGTACTACTTGTCTTTACGCACCGTATAGAGAAAGAAGTCAATTAGTAGATTAAAGACTGTTTTCGTAACCCTGTTAGCTCGCACATCGTAGTATGTTTCTTTGAAAAGATACTGCATAGAACACTGAACATACGATGCTAGGAAGTGAAGCAACGAGACTTTCTTTGAATTTTAATGAAAGATATTTTATTGCTTTTCATATATTTTTATTTTTGTAATAGCAAATCTCGGAAAGAGACCCAGATATCGATAAAAATATTTAGTGTTTAAAAATGCTTTCAATAAATATTGTTACGACTGTTACGAAAACTACGGATTTTTATATTTGCAAATAAATAAATGAAGGGGACTAAACCGTTTGCGTATTTGAATAAAAAACCTCAACTAATGAAATATACACGAACAAGATTTTTATTTATTTATTTATTACCCACGCCAACCCACTCACCCATAAGGTATGGAGTGTCTTAACGGTCGGCGGGGAAGAGTACAAAAAAAAATACATTGTTACAAACATTCAACAAATACAATCAATATAAACATAACAAATACAATAAAACGCATAATACAAAAATTCAATAAAATAACAAATAAAAATAAATAATGAAATATAATAAATATAGTACAGAATAAAAATATAATCCTCGAAAATAATAATATATATAATACCTTAAATAGACTTTTATACATACAATGTGAAATAGATTAGCAACAAATACGTACTATTCGTGTGCGGAACCAACACAAAAACAACAAACAAAAATAAGAACACTCAAAGTGTAACTAAACTAATATACAAATGTGAATTTAGAAAGAAAGTCAATATATATTTCAATAGATTTCTTTTTCTTTTCCTAAAAGATGTAAGGAAGTGTCCCCTAAAATTGTCTTAATCAACTTTTTTTTTAAAAAAAGTTAAATTTTTGATCTGCAGTTAAAGAATTGCAGATTTGTTTCGAAATTTTAAATGATTGAAAAAGTTTATTCAGAAGTAAATAATTTTTCGCCAACGATTTAAACCAACAAACAAGATTTTGTAATTTTTAAAATCATAAACAAGTAAACTATATTTTCATCATCAGTATGAATCATTGAACCATTTTAATGCAATGATAGTATATGCGCATTATTTCAAAGCCATCAAGTTCGTTAAAAACTAATTTAAAATTTTTACATTGAAACACGAAAACAGACTATGAATGGATATTTTTACTTTCTCAATAAATTAATGATATGCCTATTGAAATTATTATTACTACTAAATTCAATTGATGCAAATATATTAATGGGGGGACTATTCAATCATGCCATGAGCAAATGCTCATTATTCTATCTACAGTTCATCATTCTTTATCTCCAGACTCTAAACTATTTACAAAAGCATTCCCATTACGCAAAACATATTTACTTATTTTTCCATTTGTAATAAAAGTAGTGTTATCCTCTCTTCTGACTTGTATCTGAAGTATGTCTATGGCGCTCGTGTTAATTTTCACTTAGTATAGTTTTCATTGAAGGAAAAATTGATCTCGCAGAATCGCGTAAAAAGGGTTATGAAAAGATTAATGAATTGATCAAGAGGAAAAAAATGTTTTAATCTTTCTTAGATGTTGATAGAACTTTTAATGACAAAATATTTTTAAGAATGGAAAAAGTCGTAAATTTTTTCATCGACAATACATTAAATTACATTATTTATCTGAACAAAAAAAGAGATCTAGTATTCTGTGTTTACATTCCATTACATTATATTAGTACGTAATGATCTTAAATGAAATATAAATACGACATAATTTATTAGAAATGCAGAAAAGAGAAAACAATTATAACCTAAAGCGAAACAAAAGATGGAATAAATAAGGTTTGCAATATAACAACTGAATTTTCATCATAAAGAGAAAATATTCTCCATGGACTGCTCACTTAATAATATAATAATCTAACGCAACTATCTGCATAAAAAATGGCTTAACTTCTTTATGCGTTAAACTACCACACATCAACTATTAAATCAACTCAAATATTTTTATTAATTATTTTTTCAAGTTAGGTATATGCTTGGCAAAAAAAACTGAATGGGCAATAACAGAACGGAAAACGGTTTTAAATATAATTAGCGACTCATGTTCTTTTTAAACACATGCTTTATACCAATGACGCTGTTAAAAAAAGGGAAAAGGAAATTGAAAATGCATCTTTTTAATTTATATACTTGCTGGCAAAACATAAAAAACAATTAATTTTTAGATATAAATGTGTGCTTCCTCGAGAATAACAAATTTCGATGTATTGAATCTCTCTTGGGAGGTACATAACTGTTTTCTATTTGAATTTTACTATGTTTCCTTTGTTACTGTTATCGTCAAAGCAGTATGGTAAAACATTATTATAGAAAACATTGTCTTTGGATATTAGAAAATTATTCTGACAGTATTTTTAATAACATATGCTGATATTACATGAACTAATTTTTTCGCAACATTTATCAGATTTACTTTATTTAATTATACAACGTCTAGCACTGAATACTATTTCTATATCTATACGGTAAAAAATGCTTTAGTGTCTCCAATACATACATATTTTTTCGTATAAATGAATCTGCTGCAAAAATATTTCCAGCGCTTATAAAGTTGTTGTTTTCTAATGGAACGCTGTAAGTTTGGAAGTTTGGAGACTAACCATTATGCTGACAGGTCAATTGCAGTGAATTTTCTTAATTGTTTCAAAAATTATAAAATATGATATCGAATAATTACTTTTAAGTGAACTCCAATGTCTAATGAAAAAATTATCACTGTGAAAACACACAAACCTTTCATCAACATTCTCTTCATCTGCTTCAAAATCCAACTTAGGTAACAAAACAAAGCGGCTTACCACAAAACGCATTACTTTCGTTGCAGAAACACCCCGTGCCGCTCCAGGAAATTCAAAGATTATTCGCTGAGAAGAAGCCCAGCTTATTAATTAAATAACACCGCCTTCATAAGTGAGAGCTTCGTTAAATGATGTGTTATTATAGTTGGAATACCTGATAGCTTAGGTCCTCTTTCGGTGTAACTCGTTTAGAGGTGTATCCAATGCCAGAAAAATCATAACTAGTATTCCAATATAGTAAGCAACAACTGAAACAACAGTCGATAAAAGGAAAGCTCTTGTCATGAAGGATATTGGTCGCCAGGTCCATCGTGTTCAAAGGTCCATCGTGTTCAAAGGTCCATCGTGTTCAACAGATTAAAAGAGGTGTCAACATCGGAAATTTTTGAAATGAAATATGCACTGTTATGAATTCTATAAACTGAATGTACTTTGGCGGCTCGGCGACAAATTTGGTGACTTGGCATCGCGAAATTTCTACTCTTTTCTAGAAAATTCTGGATTCTTCCGAGAGTGCATAAAAGACTTGCTGTAATCGCCGATCAGTCAGTTGCTGTTGTGCTTTCATTAAATAAGTCTAACACGCGATCATTGGTATTTGGACCGAGACGAAACTGCTGAACTTTGCCGAGAATCTAAACTAATATGCGGCGTAGAGTCTTGAATTTTTCCGCGATCTTTGAGTGAGCTAGTTTGAACTGTATTATTTTATTTAAGACTGGAATATTTTTTCTTCTATCAAATGTAAATATTTGTAAATATCAACTCTAAATAAATTTCTATTTCTGCCGTCTTAATTAAAGTCCATTCAATCCACGAAACCGTCCGAACTGTAACAGTATCATAACTCACAATTTGTCTATACTAACATAAACGTAATTACTATAATTTGTTTCTTTGCCTAAGGCTTTATGAAGCTGCAAGAAGATAATTTAAACATGCTTTGCACTTTAAACACTTTAGACATTATCTTTAATTCCATATGTTTGTCAAGAATTATATTTACAATGATAATCAATATATTATCATTGATAAATGATAACCAATTGATAAACAATATCTTACTTTTATGAACGTTTTTTGCAAACAATATGTCGAAATTATACCATTCAAAAATATTATTAAAACACATTTTAAAAATATATTTCACTTTAAAATCATAACGAGAAATTCGTGAATCTATATTCGAAGGATAATTTACAATAAAAAGGAAGGAAATAAAAAGACATAGCTGCATTTTCAGCAAAACTGAAAAAGTTAAAATAGTTAAAACGAAGGCTTTAATTTAAGATAGTTTATTTTCACTCAGATTCTTTATGCATGCGAAAAAGAGAATTTTCAATGATGGAATTATTTCAAGTTGCTCTTAACGAATAATAAAAGAATGACTCAGAAATTCGATCAGCCTGGAAAGACCCCAGAAAGAAGTCCAGATATCGCACTAAACATTTCTTAGGTATCAATAATATGCAAATAGCCCCGGTTTCATTACTTAGCACCTCGTGTAATGATGACTCTTTACAATTGGTGTTTCATATTGCCATGATCATTGTACAACTCGTTTGCAGTGGTATCCAATGCCGGAAAAATCAAACAATTAGCAATTTAATTTAATCAGAAACATCTGATATAATAAGAAATTATAATAGAGATTAATATATATTCAAAATAATACGTTTTTTAAAAAATTTTCAGTGCAATTTGCATGTCCCTCAGTAAATTTCTAACCACAATTAACAATTTAATATAGTCAGAAGCAGCTGAAATAACAAGAAATTATAATAGAAACCGACATATATTCAAAAGAATACAATTTTGTTGAATTTTCAATGCAATTTGCCAGTACCTCAATAAATGTTCAAACTATATTTTCACCATAAATGGTGTTACCTCTTGCTATTTTCTTAAATATCTTTTTCCATTCAAACATTTTCTGAAATAGGCATTTCAAGCATCCGTATCCAAGAATCACTTTCCATTAAAAGATGTTGCAAGAAATACAATGGAACTAATTTTCAGGCGGGAATTACTACAAATAAATACGTGATACTTCAACAAACTCCAGTTTAAATCTTTTAAAAGGGAAAATTTATGAATCTATGTTTGAAGGCACTGATGAAAGAAAAGGAAATAAACGAAAATGCATCGTTTTAAAACTAGACTCGGAATATTCATTCCTTTTTCCAAAGAAATCTAATTGGTTTGCGTAAATGAGAGCGATTATGCATGCAAAGCAACTTTACTTTCAGACTAACTTGCCAAGAAAGAAATCACGAAAACCGCGAAATGCTATTAAGCAAATAGAAGTGGCGCATCTTCAATTCAGTAGAAAATCGGAATCGGTTCAATCAACTCTTTTTTAAGCAGGATGTTTTATTTGAAATTCGTAAGCTCCATTTTAATTCTGGTGGAGCAGCCATTGCAAACATCGCGCTAAATCTCTTTCCTCTTCCTTCATAAAGATATTTAAAGTAAAGTGTAATCCGTCTCTACGTATGAACCAGTTCTTGCATTGTCTACTTTCATAAAACTCTATAGATCATTAAATTCGTCTGTAATACTGCGGCATAAATCTGCATAATTTATATCCTCAGTTCTCCCAACCTCTACAAAATTGAGGCAAATCCAAACGGAGAGGTCTTTTTAAAATGAGTCGTTTCTCATTTTCCAGTTAGAGTTAGTTTCCAACGTTCTCGTAAGTACTTTCCCACCCTGCACCTGTGCCTTCCAAACGTTTTATTCGCTCCACGAACAGCATTTAAATAAAGCACAGAATAAATGTCCTGAATAAAACACTGTTTTATTAAATTTTTGATTTGTGGTGCTGTGTGGAGTTTAATCATAGCAGTAATTACTTATTCAGGTTTTCAGTTCTTTTAAAGGACGGGATACTCTCACAATGGGCTAATTGAGAAGTTTATGAGAATTTTATACTTCTTTGAGGATTTCATTCAGAAGTTTATTCTGACGTAAACCGTCTTTTGCATTTTAAAGCAACTAATTTCTGTTGCTCATAAATTTTAAATGTTTTTTTTCTTTCATGCGCTAGTTTTGATGATTTAAAGACTGAAGTGCCTTAGCACTCGTTATAAATCATTGTTATATTTATAGGGCTACGTTGAAGAATGAAGTTGTTGATAATTTCTATTGAAATTTGTAAGGATAAAGTACTCTTTTAGTGATTTTTCGCTTTTTAGACACATTTAAGTTTGAGAATTTCGAATGATTTTAATTTTTCGGTTTAAGTCAAAATTCTCATGAGACAAACGCTAAATATTATGATTTTCGGTTAGCAACACATTTTAAAATCATTTTTCAAAGTGACTAATCAGTCCTTTTGTCCAATATTTGGAACTTTTCCATTAAAAGACTATTTGCTGTTTCTTTTCAAGCTCCTCTCTGAAAATTAAAAGACACTGAATGCAACCTGTATGCTTGCCAACTAGGTTTTTAATAGCCAGAATTTTTATCTTATTCGATAGAATTTTTTTCAAGTTTTCATGTTCTATATGAATTTTTTGTGAAAAACTCTATCTTTACTACCTACATTTACACTATAAAACTTTTTGTAAACATCTCCATATGTTTATATTGATATACATGACATCAATATTGCACCTTTCTTTAACACCATAATTACGGATTAAATATATACAAATTATTTATAAGGTTCCTGTACATAGTATATACCAGCTTACGTAGTATGATAGAATTATTTTTAATACTCTTTAAAGTTGGATTAAAAACAGTAGTAATCTATTCTGATTTTTTCAAAGAATATTTTCTTTACTTAAAAACATACCATATTTAGCCTTTAAATTTTACTAAATAAGGAATTAAAAACAATTGTAAGCGTAATGAAATATGTGAGATCATCCCTTAACTAGTTTTCGCTATAATCTCAGTTGCAGTGAAACAACAAAACAAAATGTTGTTTTATCCTTGCATGATAGATCTTGTTGAAAATCCCGTTGTATTGTTCCAAAAACAGCCATAGACAATAGTGCTATTATCGTCTTCAACTTATATATATTAAGACGATAAATGACCACAATATAATACCAACTCTAGCAAATCTTTCCCTGCTGTCTATTGTAGTAGAACTTCATACCAACGTATTCAACATATTCTAAATACAAATCAAAAATAGGCATCTTGCTTTCATCCTTTTGGAACAGTTCGTCTTTGTTTCTATATACTTTGTTGGCATATATTTCTTCTTAGTTCATTGATTACGATTTTCAAAATAAAAATTTTATATGAGAAGCTGTAGGAAAAAGGGAAGTTAAAATATAAAAAATTTTAAATCATTACATTTATCTCTTATTTACTTTTTTGTTATTCAAGCGGTTCTGGGTCTTTTAACATTGGAACTCGACTTTCCATAACAGTATTAATTTAGTTCCATCTAATAATGTTTCCTCAATTTTGCCAACCTCCCGATGAAATTCGATTCTAATAATATGTAGTTGCCTATTTAAAGCGCTATAACTTGTTTTACTTTTTTTGGTTTAACATAATATATATTTTCTTATTTTGATTTCAATAATTATGAATGATAAGTTCCAAAAGTATTTTTTAATTACTACCTATAGTAATATAATATCATGAATATTACTATTTAAAATTTCATAATGTTAAGATTAGTGACTTCTTGTTAGTGGAATGTAGTTAACACAGAATGGTTAGAATTAAAATATTATGTTCAGAAAACTTCAGAGGAAAAAAAATGTTCGTAAAACACCAAATCTTGATGATAAGCGTTTGATAATATGGAGAAATAAATTACGTGAAAGACAAAAATTAGCACAAGAGACACTTGGCAAAGATGATTTTTTAACCTTAGAACTCTTTACATCAGATGCTTGATTAAATAAATTTTTGGTGGTTATAGATCGAATTTATCGCTCTCTCATATACTCTTGGATTCATAAATATTATGCTTCATATATGTGTGTCGATTCTTATACGAGGGACGTTCCGAAAGTAAGTTTCGTCATATTTATTCACAGAGAAGATGTAATACAGAGTGAGAAAACAGATTGTCATAACGAAACACGACATTTCCAGAATTCACAACAGAAGAAGCGACATCAGAGGGGCAATAACGCATGCGCTGGGTGCCGAAGAAGATAATAAGCTGCAAACCGCCGTGCCCGAGTTCAGACTATTGCAAATCTGTATGGCAGAAAGACTTGTGCTCATAACGTGGGCGCAAATGGAAGTATCTGCTCTCATGCGCCATGAATGGGCACGTGGCAGAGTGTGGAGGATTAAGACCGTTCTGGGCGCCCTTCCACATTCACATCTACCTCCCTTCCTCTGCCGTACTGATTTGCACTAGATTGAACTCAGGCATGCCGGTCTGCTGCTTCTATGTCTTTTTTGGCACTAAGCGCATGCGTCATTGATCCTCTGATGTCGCTCTTTCTGGTGTGAATTCGGGAAAGATCGTGCTTTGCTATGACAATGTGTTTTCTCACTTTGTATTACATCTTCTCTGTGAATAAATATGACAAAACGTACTTTCAGAAAGCCCATCGTACGAGAACAGTTAAGTTAAATCTATGGACGAGTTTTCTGTTTTTTGATATGCATTAAAGTAGGACTTCCATCACAACCACTGACTTCTGGTGTTAATTTTATGTCAATGGAAATCTTCAAAATTTCAGCACTCTGTTTAAAGATGTTAATTAATGTTAAAAGTAGAGTTTTCAAATGTCATGGTATAAGGATACTTTGAAAATATTAAATTTCATTTTCCTATTGCTGTAGCTCTGAATATTTACTTAAAAAAAGAGCCTAATCAGTGAAAATATTGCCATAATTTCTCATTATAGATCTTTTAGGTGACTTCTAAGGCTTATTTGGTGGTTAAAATCTTTTAACCATACGGTTTAGATAATCACTGGCGGTTAAATTTTTAGCCAAACGAATTAATTAATTGCAATCGTTTCATTTGGAGTTAACCGTTTTAAGAGCTTTTTTCAACCGATTTATATATAAAGGATTACATTAACTCCAAGAACACAGAATTCAATGTTTTGTGTACTAAAGAAAGAACTGATTTGAATTTGGCGCTTGATACAGAATCCAAAGGGATTCGGCGATTGCTTAAATCGGAAGGTTACTGGGTCTGTGAATCCAAAATAAACATATCAGAAAACTTGTCGTTACTACGAACTGTTGCCTATCTACCCCCACTGATCATCTTTAGAATTTTTTTTTCAATGTGTTTCGAAATTCATACTACCGTAATTTAGAGTTATTATGACCACTTCTGTTTTTCGACAATGGAATGCTTTAATTCTAACTACCCGTTATTTCTTTTTATAATAATATCTTAAATAGATGGCGCTTTTAAAAACATGCGAAGAAAAATTAATCGCAATTTGTTCTCTAGTAAGGACCAAGATCGATAAAACATCTGAGAAAGAAATAAACGCTGCGTAGCAGAATATAAAATTATGCTTGCGCTTTTCACTCTTTCTTTAGGCTCTCTGTTTTATAGCATGCAAATTAACTATTCGGGAAATGCTTTGTCTGAGACCAGTAGACATTGTTCAGAGATAAAAGAGTAAAAGTTGTAATTAGCAAAAGAAAGAACTTGGAAGATTTTAAAAGAAAAGTCTTAAGATAAAGAGACTAAGAATAATTTTCTACGAGAATTTATTTACAAAGTACTTGACTACAATGGAGTTTTAGGGTTTTTTCTCTGTAATTTTTAAATGTCGTAATTTATTTTCCCTTCGTTCAATGTAAGCGTTAATTAGGTTACTTTTTTTTCTCTGTCCAAGAAAATAACAAATGAACCTATTCGTAAATTACTATTCATTTTCATCTGAAAGTGATACATTAGCAGCTTGGATACTTTCCAGTTTTAAATCATGGAATGATCTTCAGTTACAAAAAAATAGTGGAACATTTGTTACAATTTCCAGTTCAAGTGGAAAAGAGATGAATTTGTATTTATATTTCTAAAAAGGAATAATTAACTTTCGAAACCAATGTTTAATTCCTTCAAGGACAAAATTAAAACTAAAATATTTCCAAGAAAAAGAGAGAGAACATTGGAACTATTCCCAGTTTTTCGAAATATGCGAGTTTCAGTACAATATTTAAAACTATTCGTTTTTCCATTAAAATGATTCAATAAGTTAAAAAACAAAATGGGATGTGTAAGAATTAAACCCTTTTCTTCTTGGCAACTTTCCCATTTTGTAATTATCTTGATGCAAGTGAAATAATTAAATTATTTGCTTGAAAAATCAATGCTTATTAAATAACAAGTGTGAGCTTCATTTTCAGGGCTGATTCCATGCAATGAACATATGCGTTCAATAAAATGAGAAGATTTTAATATGAAACAATAATATTGTAATCTGAATAAAAGATTCGGCAGGAACACCCTCATTTTCCACATAGAGGTATATGGCTCGAATTTGTCATCTGAATTCCAAAACTGTGTCGTTAACCTCTAATCTCCATAGTTTCTAACATATGTTAAATTATTCAAGAATAATTTTAATATATATTTTAAATTATTTGAATAAAATAACAGCATTATTTAAATTAATATTTACATTATTAAGTTGAATGCTGTTATTTTTTTTCTTTTCATGTTGAGATATTTTGCTTTAAGTATCACAAAATATATGAACATTTTATTCCATTTGGCCCAAAGTGGAAAATGGAATGCTTTGCATCGTAATGTATGCAAAAAATAAAAGAGCATATAATTTCTGAAAAGAAGAAATAAAGATATAATTGATATATTACCAAAGATTTTCCTTTTGAACAATAAAATAAAAGTGAAAAAGATATTTAGAACGATACTAAGAAGCTTTACTGACATCTTGCATCTCATATTAAATGCCAAATTATGTATACTAAGAGGAAAAATTTACTATTGTAATTGACAATATACATCATTACCAATAGGAAAAATCCTACTCTTCCTTTTGGTTTTTTGTTAATTTTAGCTCTTTAAAATTGTCTATTGTAAAGTTTTACTAATAACGATTCAATTATTCTAAAGAAATGAGTACCTTTAAGTTTTACCATTCAGTGAAAAATTTGATTTCTTACCAAGATTAGGATATAACATTGATTACTTTTTTACTGAAAGCAGTTTTTTTGTATGAATAGTGCACGATTTTTTTCAGTGAAGAAAATAAACATCAAAAATAATAATAAATAGAAAACAAAATTTGTAACCAACTCAGTATTTTAAAGGATATAATATATGAGGAAGAAACAACACAATGGTTTCTAAAGAATAAAAGGACAATCACACCTGATTCTAACACTAATGATGTAATTTGCTTGTCTTCCAAACAAGTAGTTAGATCAAACAAAACATATAATTACTTTCCACTAATGATGATTGGTCTGTAAAAAAATGCTGAAGGTTTTAAAAAACTTCGTGTTTTCTTCTTTAGTTTTTCGTAAGTTTACACCTAAGGGGTTAATTTTGAAATGTGAATGGTATGAAATCAAACATTCTTCACTGTCATAAAAATCAAATAATGGCTCCAAAATTACCATTTTGATTTACAGTTTGTAAATATTGCTTTCTGATTTCATGATTTTATTACTTCACAGGAGTAACTTCAGAATTTATACTCCAAAGGGCAATATCTTACAATAAAAATATTATATATTAAGTGATACAATAATAGAAATTTAAATTAAAAGGAAAAAAAATTAAAAGAAAACAAAAAGAAAACAATAATAAGAATGAAAAATAATGGAAACAATAAACGTTTCTGCGCGCAAACGCAGCAGCAAAAAGTAATTGCTTCAACAGAAATGTTTTTAAAAATACAACAAAAACCATAAAATAGACACCAAAAATTCTCTAATACTTAGAACACTTTAATTAGAATTTAAAATTAGAAAATTTATTCCTTCCTGTGGTCTGAATCTTGAATTTTGACTTTTTGTCATTCCTTTCCACAGAAAATCTTGTTCTTTTTTTAACTAAAAATGGCGTGTGGTTTCTGATGTGTGAGCCATTTTAGTTCATTTCCATTTTGAATAATTTCCAATTAAAGTGTTCTAAGTATTAGAGAATTTTTGGTTTTTATTTTATAGTTTTTGTTGTATTTTTTTAAAAATTTCTGTTGAAGCAATTACTTTTTGCTGCCGCGTTTGCGCGCAAAAACGTTTATTGTTTCCATTATTTTTCATTCTTATTATTGTTTTCTTTTTGTTTTCTTTTCATTTTTTTCCTTTTAATTTAAATTTCTATTATTTGGTTGTATTTTATTAGATTCGGCTGCATACGCGCCTTTCTATTTAATGCAAAATATGTTTTATTTTAATTTATTTAAATTTCATTAATTAATTTTGCTAAATTTTATGAAGTGTAACTATTAAGTGATACAAGTTTGATTGCCGCACAATTTTTCAGAGACTTCAAGACATTTAAGCATTTGCGTTAAATTTTATCCACTATAGTTCGCATATAAATGAAAATATTCAAAATGTGCAATAGACATAATGACAACACTCACTTTATTTGTCAAAAAAAATCCTATATATTTTCCTTTGAAATGAATGGCAAAGAGCAAGGAAATAAAAACAATAATAGTTTCACATGTCTATAATATATTTATTCAACGAGAATGGCAACAAGTTAACGAAATTTTATTTTCATCATATAGTGTAGGATAATCAAGTATGTGTTTTGGGAAAATACCTAAATATTGATTGATTTGTACAAATTAGTTTTGGTTTAAAGATCACATGCCACACCTGTTAAGCTCGTTGTATTTCCTAGTTTTCGTGTCTAGATATATACATGAACCGACAGACTTTGAGACATAATTTCAAAAATGAAGTTTCCGGAATCAGGAAGTGTAAAAGTCGAAATTCATGATATCCTAGACAATGATTTTTCTGACAATTTACAAATCTTTCTCTATGTATACTTTGTTTGCAAGAAAGTAAAAAGTAAAGTTTCAAAATTGATCGAAACCAAAGAAAAATCCTTTCAAATATTTTCAATATATGCCTTTCAAAATGTCAAACATCATTGATTTTTCGGGAATTTTTAAAATATTATTTTCGATACTTGAGCTCTGAAATCGTTAAAATAAATTGCTAAGGTCTGTTCGTTTAAATATTTATATTAAAATTCCTGGCTTGGTTAAATGTTTACAAAAACTTATATTTAATATATTAATGCATAATAATTTACTACATGAATTTTGTTTATGTAGTAAACATGAAATGTGAACTCTCTCTCTATATATGTAGTATATATACATGTATATGCAAATACGCTTCTTTAGCCTAATTTAGCTTTTAATTTAAAACGTTTCAAGATTTATGACACACATCAATTAATATTGTTTATTGTTTCTGATTATACACATGAATTATTAATAATAATAAGTTACATGACAGAATGACCTCTTATTATGATTTGAAACCTTTATCTTTAATACGTATCATTTAATTAATACGTATTATTTATTGATCATCATCATTTTAATTACAGAATCGTTTCAAGGACCAAAAGTTTTCTCTTTATCTCTCTTTTTCTACGTTTCATCTCTCTTTCCTTTACGTGTGAAGATTTAAGGACACATGTCTTTGCATTCTGAACTTAATAACAGCTTCGAACTGATAATGCATCAGAAGATGTGCTTTGCTTTCATCAAATTCTGCTTTGTATTCAATAATATCTGCTTTTATCTTTATCCATTACGACACTCTTATCTTATAAGATTTGTTATCATTTTCAGTTTATGCTTGAATAATTCAGCGAACTCGACATTAATTGGAACGTTAAAATAAAGCGCCTAATGTTGAAATTCAAAATAGATGAAATACTTAATTATGTAGTTATATCCCTCAATAAATCAATTTTCCAGCAGCCTAAGCAGTTATGACAGCTTCACAGGAACGACGATTTATCAGGATTTATTACTTCAACTTAACTGTTATGAACTTACAAACATCGAAAATGGATTATTAAAACGAAATAACTGTATTTTAACCTCTTCTCTAAAGTTTATGTAGTTAGAAAGCAAAAAATTTTTGTAAGGATTTTCTACTTTTTTTCGAGGGAAGGCGGGAGAATTGAAGGAATAATTCAGGAATAAGGAATAACTGCATGGAATAACTCAGCTGTGATTTCTTCGTTGTCGGAGTAAAAAGGGTTAAAAAAGAGTTTGTGGTATCCTGTTCCAGGATAGTCTATTTGATTTCCAAAGCCATTATTGCTTTTTGTGAATTGCGAATAACAAGATTCAGATCATTTTGTACGATCCTGGAAAGATTAAGAGGTATTTTATTAAATATTTCAAACACAAATATTTCTTTTTAAACAATTTTCTTGAAGATGAAAAAAGGATTGCTTTTATCTTTTTCATAACCGCCCACGGAATACTTGAAAAAAATTTTCACATACTTTTTATATACGAGGGATAATATCGTAAAATTTGTTTTATTCAAATTGTCCATTTCCTCGAAGCCTTATATATATTTATAATTTCCTAGTTTGACAATAATGAATGCTGCACTCGATACAAACATTGTAAATATTTAATAAGTCAAGTAGGAGATTGAAAAAACTTAAATGATTTTATGCTTTTTGTTTCTATGCGAAACTGTTGCCTTGTCACAATTACTTTATTGCAGTGCTGCCGAAACTTGGTTTTTATTTCTTGGTAATTGTTTCGAAATTCATCATTTTGTAAACTATTATTTTTTTTAAAAAATTTCATAATGATGCCAAATCTAATTTCACTTTCCTTTGAAGTGTCAAGGAGAAAATGATAAGCACTCGTATAATTAGTTATTTTAATTATTTTAAAAATGATCATTCTAAATTTTTTTTCTAAATGTCCTTCATTTGACTCCTGTCCTGAAACCTCAAATACACCCAGGTGTTGTTTTGTTTTATGACGATATATGGAGAACAGAATATAATTTCCGTTACCTGTATTGGAATAAACATGAATTTCACGAGACATTTTCTTAGAACTAACAGAAATTAATAATTCTGAATACAATTTAATTCATTTCACCTAATCTTTTTAAATATTAATTCTTTATTTTCGTATATTCCTTCTTTTTCAAAATTACGAATGTGCTTCGATAATTCATCTTGAAAACTGTTAGTAACTTTAAATAAATTATATAAATATATTTTCATGATTTTTTAAATCAAATTCATTTATACTACAGACAGCTTTAAAATGGGCTGCGATTTATCAATCCGAATACAAATATAAAAACTTAAATTCTTTTATCTAATTATTATTAAACATACGCACTTTCTTTTAAGATAATGCTTTTTGATGTACAGATCTCCTTTGTCTTTTGTTGGGAAATTTCGGGCTAAGAGAAGCTATATTTGGCGTAATGCAAGCTTCTCACAGAAAACTTTCCCAATTATTATTTTGAATCCATTTCGAATAAAGTCCTTAGACCTCGAAGAAATGGACTAAAATGGATTCCTTTTTTGTTTGTTTTTTCGATTCCCTCTGAGTTTATATTTGTTTCTTTTGGCTTTCTTTGAATGATATTGATTTCTAATCATACATACCATATTTTATGTATTTATTTTTTAACATATTTTTGAGCTTTGAAAATTAGATTTTACAAATTGTGTGTCAGTTTGAATCATTTACAAAAATGCATCCATCTCTATGGTTTTTAAATCAAATTAATTTAAACAGGCGCTTTTGAAACAGACATTAATTCCTCATTATAAATGTAAACATAGAACGTAATTCCTTTTAACTAATTGCCTTTAAATAACGTATTGTATTTCATTTGCTATTTTTAAAGCATCTATGTGATCTCGTAGTTACATCTTGTAAACTGTCAGTGTTTCAATCAATTAAAAAATATTTTAATTAGTTTTTAAAATCAAACTAATTGAATCGGTAGATCGTTCTTTGCCATTTGAATATGTCAGATAAATAAATACAAGAAATGAAGTATTAGACGCCGAAAGAATAGCATTTGGTCACAGTTTAATTAATAACAAAACAATGAATTCACCCGCATGAAACGTAGCTACGATCATTAATCGTATACTATTTTATCATTTAAAATGCATTTTCAACAAGAGATGCAATTTGTTAAAGACTTTTACAAAAATGAAACAAGGTTTAAGGGGAAAAAATATGCCTAAGCCTGTTCTTCCATATCCATTAAGATGATATATATCTCGATGTTATTAGCTACCAAAATTATTAAACCGAAGATAGCTAATGCATTTTATTAAAGACGAAGACATATTGAAATACAACTAAGCATCAACAAATGATCCGTTATCATTTGTTAATGCATTAAACAAAATAACTAAATTAGAATTTTCTTTTGCAAAAAGAAAACTTCAACGAAGTAAAAATCTAATTATGATCGTCGTTTATCGTTCATTTGGCTGATCCAATAGATGGATTTCGTTTTAATGGGAACATTTCCTCAATTTAATTACATTTATTTGAAATAAAAGTTTTTATGCTGTTCTTAAAATAGTTAATTTTGAATTAGAAGTACATATGCTACATGGATGTCGTTTATGGATCCATGAATTGATTTTTTTTCTCATTCATTGCAGACTTATTTCAAACTTATTAAATTTTTAGAGTGGTAGCGCATAACACACTTAAACTTCTTTCTTTCTGATGGAGTACAGATATTTCACGAATAATGTTATAAATTTGAAATATTAAAAAGAAGTATACGGAAAAAAATTTTCAATATCTTTAAATTAATAGCAAATTCATGGACCATGAAAATTAAGAGTAAATACAAGATTAAATGAAAGAATTTTATTTTCTCAAATGAATTAAAATAGTAATTTTTTTGGTACTGTAATATGTTCATCGGTAATTGTTTTAATGTTGTTCAGTTGAAACATTAGAGTATGTCATGAATATATTGAGATGAAAATAACGCATACATTTTGGGTAAAACTTTATTAGTTTAAAGCATTCCATTTTGAATATCTTTCGGGTCATATGAGTAATATTCGTATGTATCACTTTTACTTCGTTGTGATTAAATACTGAAACATACCGATTAAAACAAAAAATAATCAGTTTTTAAGAATTATATAAAAATCTAAAAGTAAATATATAAAGTTAACAATAATAATTACCTCTCTTAATCTAAACAGTTCTGCAATGTCCATGGCCACAGTAGAAAGCTATATTTCAGTCATTAAAAGGTTATTTTTTATACAAAAAAGGTTTATTGTTTATTTTTACTTTCATATCATTCATTTAGTCTTACAAAAAAAACATATAATGCGGACTTATAAGCTGCTTTTAAAATTGAAGGAATCTGGAAAAAATTTTAAAATGCTTTGAGCAACATTATTTATTTGCTTGTTTATAGCTCTTCAGAGAAATATAAAATATTGTTACAAACATGGAAAGTCACTTCCCAGCAATGCGTGTTTTATGGTTGGGAAGAGTATGTATGTAATTATGAGATGACGGACAGTAGTCACGTATGGACCCCTGACTTAGGCGACATTGGCGATGAAATATGGGATCTCAAAGGTGCTGGAATCTTCTCGATATCTCTATTAGCATTTTTTACATTACACCACCAGCATCCCCGTGTTTAGAGCCATTTGGCTCCTTTCCGATTTGGATGGATGGAGGTGAATTTTATTTTTTTAAGAAGGCACAAAAACAAGTAACAGGTACAAGAACAAATGAAAATGAAAAAGAAACATACACTGGACAGAACAACATAGAAAACAATACAAAATAGAAAAAAATACGTAGAGGGAAAAACTTCATAAGTAGCCGGAAGTGTGTGTCAGTCTGGGTGGATGAGTGCTCAATTATTATCCTCTACAATGAGATTGTTCTCATCACATATGAAACGCATTAGGAGTCGAAGTCGTGTTCTTGAGAAGTTGTTCGTAAGAATTTTTTTCAACCACTGTAATTTGAATGACACTGTTGGAGTTTGGAAATAGGAGAGGGTAAACGGACATTTTGTGGCATAGTGAATTGGATCTCCTTTTTCTCCGCACGAGCAGTTGTCATGTGTTCGAAGATTGAAGCGAAGAAGGTGTGAGGGGAAAGGCCCGTGTCCTGTAACGAACATTATCTCTTCTCTATTCCATACTACTGGCTTGTTTGAGACCCTAGGCACTATATCGAGTGTACTGCGGCCAGTTTCTCCGTTATTCCAGTTGTCTTGCCAGATGCTTAAAGCAGTTGACTTAATCTCGGCCTTCAGGTAGGAAATTGGCTTAGGCAGAAGAAAAGGGTCGCCTTTTGTGATGGCTTCTTTGGCTAATTGGTCTGCGCATTCTTTGCCAAAAAAACCGACGTGAGCTTTAAGCCATCTCGGGTGAATGTGTTTATGGGAGAGCAAAAGGGTTTGAATTTCTCGGTCTATACTATGGTGGTATTTAGGATTAAGTATGGCCATGAAACTTGACAAACTGTCTGTCCAAATTTTGATTGGTCTATGAAGGGAAGAAGCTGCTTCAACTGTCATTCTAATTGCTGCGATCAAGTTTACCTTGCCATGAGGCAATTATTCCATAGTTTTCTAGAATGCAATATGCGCTTCCAGTACCTTCGTCTGTTTTAGATCCATCAGTATATATAGCCTTGACTCCTGAGTCTATGTGATTTTCTGCAAATGAAATTTGATTCTGGAGAAGAAAATTGGGGGGGGGGTGAATATGAATTCCACCCCTTTTGCTTTCGTAATCTGTTGGGCTGAATATAACGGTGAAAAAGTTGGTTGAAGATCTTGCTCGAGCAACTCGGGCGTAAGTTGCTTCTTGTTGGATTTTTAGGTGGAGGGGTTGAATACCGGTGACCACTTGCAGAGCAGCGGTTGGGGTTGTCCTGTATGCACCAGTAATATACAGAAGAAACAGACGTTGAATGGAGTCCAGCTTTTTCTGGAGTCGGGATGTTATATTATGTCCCCAGGCAGCTGCTCCATGGCATAGTGTTCTTTCTATAACTGTTTTATATAATAGCCTTCTGATGTTTTTGTTGATGCCCCAAGTTTTCCCTACGATTCTGTAGAGATGTTGGTATTGAGCCATGGCTCTTTTGCCCTGCTCTATTACGTGTGGTAGCCAGCTTAATTTATGTTCTATTGTAAAGCATAGATATTTTAAATGGTTTTTACGGTTAATTGATTGGTTCCCCCATTTAATCGTTGGTCCTCTTACAAGCTTGCTGAAAAGGACATAGCTTGATTTTTCCATTGAGACGTGCAGTTTATTTTTGTCTGCCCACTCCTTAAACTTGTCCAGAGGTAATTTGCTGAGCTTTCTGAGCCCTTCTCTGGTGTTGTCTGTGACGATGAACGCAAAATCATCGGCAAATGCTTGTAGATGAACTCCTTGAGGCCACTGTACCGATAGGATTTTGTCTGCCACGATGTTCCAAAATGCTGGCAGGCTACATGAACTCTGTGGACATCCCTGAGTCTGTTCCCAGAGGACCGGCCCTTCACTGCTTTGCATCGCCGCTTTTCTGTTTCTTAATGTATCAAGAAGCGTTTCGCTAATGTTGGAGAAGAGAGAAAGGGAAGCAAATCTATCTCTGATGGAAGAGTATTGTAGACTGTCAAATGCACCCGAGATGTGTGGAGCAAAGATATTGGTCTGTACGATTTAATATTCTGTTCCTCTTTACCCGTCTTGTGAAACACAGAGGAGATACGCTTGAATGTACTAGAAGATTTCATGTGACGTCACAGCCTGCAGCGGGAGACTATATAAGGAGAGCGCTTGGATGACGGAGTGTGTGTGTTACTTGACTGGAATTGCCTAGAAGCGCAAACGTCTTTGGAGTTCGTCCGTAGTGCGAGCTAGGAAGCTGGTGAGCTAAGCGCTATTGAAAGTGCAGTTACTGTCGTTACTAGTTATTTGCTGACTGTTTGTGTTGTTAGATAACAAAGTGCTGAACTGTTATTACTTGTGAATTGTTGTCTGTTTACATTGGTAATCTCTGCAAGAACTAATGTTTCCTGTAACTGTGCTACATGTTTTCCTGCATATTTGTAAATAAACCTTCATTCTGCATTATCCTACGTTGGGCTGTTTACACCATACACCCACAGTAAGACTTTTGTAACAATATCTACAAACTTTTTCAATTTTCCTCATCGAAAATTTCTCAAAATTTAAAACAATATTGTTCTGCTTCTTCAAAATATTGTATGTATATGCCAGGAGTGGGGAACCAGCGGCCTTTCTGAATTTCTTATGCGACCTTACTAGTTATTTACAATTTGCATCGAAATAATATACTTGTCTGTAATATAATAATAATTACAGAACAATAACCTTTAAGATTCTGCTCGTGCAGCCATTTGCCCAACTGCCGAAATTGAATGAGGACTTTCAGTGCAAACATTTTCCCCACCCCTGTTATATGCATTTGATAGTGATTCATTTTATTACAGCCATTGACTGATAGCATAATTATCATATTTTCAAAAAATTAAATTTTAAACTTGCTGGTAATACTTACTTTGTTTTTGGTATGAAAAATATCCTGCCGGTAAGCCGGAAAGCGTAGATTTATTCTTTCTTGATATAAGAAAAAGAAAATTTCACTGTTCCCATATGCCATTTCCTCCACTAATGTCATAAGAGCTAAAGACAGGAGTATGAAAGGAGGTGAAAAAGATTACAGTTTATGAGAGCTTTCCAACGCCGTTCCACAGGGTTAGAATAAAGAGCAGTCGAAGTAAGGTATTGAAAATCACATTTCAACCCCTAACTTCTAAGCAACTACAGCCAACGAAAAAATTTCACAGCATAATATGTTTGTTACAATGAGGCGATAATTCACCTAGTTCGAATTATTTTTTGTTTTTTTCAAAGTAAAGGAGTTTTGGGGAAAGGAAAATTTCAACCCCTCCCATTCCCCCCCCCCCCCTCCTTTCAGCTATAATAATCCATCCAAGTACTCGGTCGAGATTTTCATTCTCCTTACAATATCACTTTCCCGTCATGGAATCATTACAATAGCTACTATCCTCATAAAGAATCTACCAGTAGAGGCCTCTGAAATTACATAAAACAAAATAGATCTTTATTAATACTTAGCTATCATTGTTTCATGCATGCAAATATATTTCGAAAGGATGTGGGTATACTATTATCTAAGAAATGCTTTTTTGGTGCAATAAAAACAATTTATATTCATCTGCTTCGCGTGAACTGTACCTCGCTAATTTTAATTTGCAATATCGTCCGCATCTTGCAGGAGGAAAAAAGGTTCTGGCGTCACACGTAACATAATGGGCAGCAACGTCAAGATATTGTGGCACATTATAAATTGCTTTCATTATTAGTACTATACTTTTAACTAGTTTAATTTCAATTTTAGGCGTGTTTCTTTGACAGCACTGCATTTGCGTCAGCTGAATCTTTGCTATGACAATACTTTTGCTTTTACATCATTAGAATCTACAATTAACAAATTCCTTTTTACAAAGCCCCAGGTGCAATATACATTTAGCCGCTTAATACAATTTTACCCTCGTGCAAATAACCTTCATGCCATGATCCTTTAAATAACAGTATTACACAATCAATCAGACAAATAAAATGTCTTCTGTACCATGCAATTTGCACTTTTCCTTCGCTGTTTCTACTCATAATTCAATAAACTACACTCAAACACGGCTTTTAATCTGTTTTAGCATGTTTGTGCTGAACTAATTGATTGAATGATACTTTGCTAGTCACTGTGAGGTTAAGCCGTTTCAAATGCCTCTTTTAGCTTTGAGATTCGGAGCAACTCCTAAGCAGGTATCCATTTCCTGCTGATCAAAACTGAATTTATCCACGACAATTAATTCTCAACTTTATCTTTCCTGTTTCGCCAAAGGCGCTTGACTCCCATATAAGCTCTGATCGAGGAATTCTATGAAAAATTAATGGCGTTACGAAACAGGATACTGTACTAAATGGCCTTGTAAGTCGTTCATATTAGGAAAGATTAAAGTAACCTTTCGCAGCGTTTGATTAAAGTGCGTAACATGCACACGAGGCACCGTAATGGAATGTTTAATATTTCGTTTCGAACACTCCGATCGCGAATTATTCGGAAATTCAATTAATCATCGTTTTCAATATCCTAGCCTTATTTAGAATGGAACTTGATACGGATCAAAGACTTAAGGAATAGAAGTCTAGGAAAATAAAGTATGGTAAGGACAGTTACTTTTAAAATTGGATTTGAAGGATTAATGTATCTGAATTGTTGCTCAGAATTATTTTTAAAGAGGCAATTTCGGTGATGGATAGAACTTGGTCATTACGTAGGATTTCATTCCAAGGCAAATTATTAAATTACCGACTTTTAATTTTATCATTGTAGGTATGTTCATAATTATTACATTACTAATAGAAACAAAAATAAAGTTTCAATACCGAATATTCTTGTCAGGAATCTGGAGGTCAAAAATATACGAAAAAATGCGTAGAACTTGGTCATTGCATAGAACTTTCATTCAAGGGCAAATTATGAAATTACTAACTTTATATTTTATCATTGTAGTTATGTTCATTATTACATTACTAATAAAATTTAAAATAAAGCTTTAACGCCGAATATTTTTGTCATGAATTTGGAGGTCAAAAATATCCTAAAACTGCAAGGTGCGGAAAACTATGCTATACGGAAACTGGGACACAATAAATATTACATTTTTATCATATTATGAATGGACCATATCATTGGGTTGGGTATAAGAAAAAATTCCCTAAACATTCATTAAATAAATATGATTAAAATTCAAATTTATGTAGAATATTTTTAACAGCGCCTCACGGTTTACGATTTTGCTTTTACATCCAGGGTTTTTTTTTCATAAAACAAGAATTACTTTCTAATTTTTACAACTCGTATAAAAGTGCGTTTTCAAAAATTAAATTTTACTTACAATATTTTTTAAGCTTTAGTCATAAATTTGCATTTATCTTAATTTTTTAACATCCAGACTTTTTTAAAAAACAATAATTGCTTTCAACTTTTTATAACTCTTATAAAAGTGTGTTTTGAAAAATTTTATTTGACATCCAATATTTTTTCAGCTTCAGTCATTAATTTATTTCATTAACATTACGATAAATATTTTGGGGTCTTGTTCTGAAAACAGAAAAATATTGTATTTTCTTTGAGGACACATTACTATACAAAATTTCAGAACTCTAGTACATCAAAAAGTGATTTACAAATTGATCTTTGCGAGTCATCTTTACGAGTACGAAAGAAGTTAAAGAAACGCATGTAGATAATATCCCACGGAATGACAAATACAGTTTAAGCAAATTACTAGAGTATAATGTAGAAATGATCTTGTCACCGACAGTAAAAAATTGTAAATAAATGAAAATAAACCTCATAATAACTTTTTCAGTAAAAGAAAATCGAAAGACACCTGAATCGATTTATATACTATATAAATAAGTTGGCATTCTGCAAGCGAAGAATCTCCATTGCTTCGAGATGTGGGTTTTGAGTGATAGAAAAGGAAATTTTGTCAGTGTTCATTTTTAGTTATTTCAGATTCTATTTCCGTTTGATATTTCTTAGAGCATCATTCTCAATATTGAAATGTTTCAATCTTCTGCGTCACGAGAGTAAAGTTTACCTGCCCATGAGAAATACAGATGTCTTTACGACCGCCTCATTGTCAAGTAACTTTATCTTCCTCTCTTTGCATTTTTTTAGAAGAGAAATACGCCAAGCAATTCGCGGAACATGAACAATTTCATATTTAAACATTTTCTTTTTTGTGTGTGGTGTTCTGCAGATTATAATATGATAAAATAAGTATATCAAATAAACAAAACTAAAAATTCTTCAAAAATAAATTCTATGTTGTTTTGAACACCCCTGCACCTAGAATCTGCAATTAGTGGGGGAGTGGGCGTAAATTTAAACCTCTCACACGGAGCGAGGCGGTACCGGGCGGTCCAAAAATTTCCCTTTAACAGCGACGAAGGTCGGTGTGAGGCGGTTGGCTTCTTTTGAGGGAAGGTGAGGTTCTAAGATTACTTAGGAGATAAGCGTAGTAGGGGTCCAATTATCCTTGCCAACCACAGCCCATTTCAGTGCGCCTTAATTGAAGGTTATATCAGGGTGTGGGATGGTGGGGTAAATTGCCACCCAAGTTGGGAGAGTCCAATTCATGTCGTATCCTCCCAAAAAGGCCCGGTTTTAAAGGGGGCTAGAAGAAGAGTCGACTGGGGATTAAAGAGTTAAGGAAGCCTTTCCCGTTTGAGTAAATTTTTGAAAAATATATTTATATTGTACAACCGCATTGGAGCTTTCTACAAATATGAAAAAGACGTAAGGACAAATCTTTTTTACAAAGCGAACTAAAATGTAAAGTAATAAGATAAATAAAGAAAAATAATAATAAGCAGAGTATTAAAAACTAAATAGAAACATTGAAAAAACAAAATAAAAAAACCTGCCAAGTATTAAATACCTAATAAATTGGGTAGTAATATGAGAATTAAACAAATTATGTAAAATTAGATTCTGCAACATTCGAGAAAAAGTTAAGTTGAGGAGGAAAAATGTAGCTATTTTATTAAGCTTGATTTCTTTTTATGGGTCAAACGTTCCAGAAACACGAAAGTCTCAGTATTTTCACTTTATATATATACAAATTTGCTATTATTTATTTTAATAACATCTCAAGTATTAAATATTTTTACGCATCTCACATTTTGGAAAAGAGTTTTGTACATGTATGGAAAATGACATTTCTCGTCTAGCTATTTCAGGAATTTCTGTATAAGGGATTCCAGATTACTATTACTTTATAGGCATATTTATATTTTTTTTACTTTTAATCTGAATTATGAACAGATAAATTTTATTAAGGAAAAAATAGCTGAATGGAAACGCATTAAAATTCATACAAAAAAGAAAGGGCGTAATGTTAACTTACTAAAATTCAACATCATTTCATATAAAAATTGTCTGTTAAGAAACTAATATGCTTAGCACGATTCTTTAAAATTCTCCCAATTCTCAGGAACATTTGTTTCAACACTAATTATGTTGTAAGAAGAAATGATTTAAAGAGGACTAAAAAAATGAAAACATAATACTTCAGAATAACCAATAAACAAGATTCAAATGTATAAAAATCCTTCCCCATTATTCCAAATTCATCTTCCGTGCATTTAATAAAAAATAATAACTATTAAATGAAGGAAGATACTTTTCATATTTGCGGGATCAGCATTAATGCTTCTAATTGCTTTCCAATTCCAATTAATCTTTGAAATGTTACATTCAGCACAAAAACTCATCAAAGCATGAGTATGATACGAAGCGTCCTAAGTTAGTTGAGAAGCATACGAGTCATTAAGGTCTGATGCTCGTTTTTTCCCATCGGTATTTCTCTTCATTTTTTGTTGTTGTTTTGTTTAAAGAGTTGTTAAAAAAACAAGCAAAATAAGTGATTTATGCTAATAGCTCATTCAGAAACGGGAGAAGACACGAATCAGGAGAATACCAAAACAAACAGACAAACTTTGCCGCAATTCAAATCCGTTTTTTTTTTCTTCTTCTTTTTTTTCCTTCATTGTTTCTGAAAGGTTTCACAGAACCCGGTAGGGATCACTCTCTTAAATTTGAACCCTCTTTTAAATGACCTTAAATGAGAGTGATCCCATTCAGTTTGAAGCTCGTTTAACCTAGATGTATTTAATGTTTCTCCTAAATTGCATCGTTAAGCGAGCTTCCATTATTTTTCATGGAGTTATTGATAGTTACTTAAACTCCCTATCACATTTTTAGTGTTGTCATCAGAGAGGACAATTTTTTTATTCTCCATCCTCCACTTGTGCCGATTTGTGTTAATCGTTTGGGTAATAAAGACATATAAGATAATTATTCTCAGCTCGTTACAGAAGCCTTAACGGGAAAGATTTGCGACAATCCAAATAATAAGCTCTGGAATAAGCACATTAAGTTCACAGACATTCCTTTTATTTCTGTAATTTTCGAAATAATGACTTCAGTCCTGTGCTTGCAGATTTTATGAACCGAATAAATTAGAAAAAAATTAAAACTATATAAGCAACCGCTTGATCTACTCTTAAGGTCAGACTGGTACGTATCTGGGAAACAAAATTGGAGTTCCATTTTAATTTAGACAGATTTGCTAGCTAAAGTTTTTCTTGCCATATATTGTGATCAGAGGGTTAGGAAGAGATTACCACGTCTAAAAAGTACCGGACCAAAAAGCATAGTTTTAAAATTGGTTATAAGAAAAACGGCTGCTTTTTTTTTCAAGCAGCATTCAATCGACTTACAGATTTTCAACCGTCTTAATTTTTGTTATTTTTTGGTGTGGGGGGATAATTTGTTTATTTAGTGATGGTATTCATGACGTAGGTAGGTCTAATTAATTAAGAAAACTGTCTTAATAAAATAATTAAGTATGAAAATTTTAGAAATAATCTTTTCAAAAAGGTGTTTCTATTTTTTTATTACTTAACAAGTCAGATACACGAAACAATCCTATTAAATATGCTCTTATAACAGAAGCTGAATTCTCAGTTACAACCTTTCAATACGTAGAATGACAATAATTAATGTGCTCTCACAGCAGCGTAGTTACTGGTTGGTCAAGAAGTAAGCCGCACCCACTTACCATCCATTGATAAGGATATAGTTAAAGAGTTGCTGATTCCTCCACCCGTATCCAATCAGCAGTCAAACTGTAAAAGATAAGAGACTAATCGGGGCTCGAAGTACTGACATATTTTGCCGATTCTACCAACGACATTCGTGCAGCAAGCTCATTGGAGCTGATTGAGAAAGACCTACAGTAAAGGCAATTTTACCACAAACCGGAATGAATGGTCTTGTAAGAAGAGTTTCATTTCATTTAGAACAAAGTGAAAATTATTGATAGGTGGCTGATATTGATGGAATAAATAATAGATTAATGGGTTCATTGTGTTTTGCAAAATATATTTCATATACATATAGTAGTTTATTTTATTTATTTTTCTTTATTATGACTGTCCAATAATAATGTCATATTGAAAATTCTGGCATTTTGGCTACATCGTCGAAAGGTTCCAAACTTGCAAGATTTGCGTGAATTCTTGGTGTATCTATCTGTGCTGGCAAGAATGGATCTGTGATAAAATCTTTCCTTTCCTAGACAAAATAACATTTGTTTGAAAACTGTCGCACGGAGAAAATATGCGTTAGTCATTAAATAAACAGATTTATAACAAACCTTATTGTTACAGCTGTTACATGAATGAGCTTAAGTATGAAAATGTACTGAAATTACACATACTCAGAAAACAGATTAAATAACAGAGCTACATTTTGTCAGTTTTCTCTCGCTTGCATCTGACTCAAATTTATTAGTCTTCGCGAAAAGATCACCAATTTCCTTTATTCATATATTTAAAACAATGAATGATTCACTTTATAGCTGATAACTTTATGTAATAAGATACAGTCTTTAAAAAATAGAAAAAGAAATGATGAATTAAATACACAAAATGTAGAACTGCTGGTAATTGAAACTTTAATTCGCTAAAGTGCCCTAATCAAAAACCCTTAGACATATCCGTTAGAAATACACCTCGCTACAAATTATTGCTGTAAATCAATCCTGACAGCATGAAAACAATATTTACAGGAAAGTGTCGCTAGAAATCTATAATTGTCTTCGAAGACGGTTTTATTTTCAACGTATAAAGTAACTCAATCTGTTACTTCAGAAATGATACATTGTTTAATATGCATTCCTCAAAACGCTCTCAGATGGTTCGTTTGGTATATCACATCTGAATTGCAAACTCCTATAATGATGAATTCTACCTTTGGTAACTCTTTTCTAAAGAAAACCAAAAAAGAAGATGGAAACGTTCTGTTAACCCACTTCCTAAAACTGTCTTTATACATTCAGGTAGCAGACGAAAAAGAAACCACCACTTAATCCAGAAAGGTGGATGGAAAATCAGTCGGCAGTATGTCTCAGCATACATTATGGTAACTCGCCGTACCATCTCACGTTGGTTTTGCATTCAGGTGAACTTCTCATCAACGTGAATAATGCAAGTGAATTTGTGAAATCCTTAGAGCGATGGGTTCCGCATTTTGAAACGATGTTCCACAGAGGCCATCTTATTCCTCAGAAAGTTATGTGAAGTCTACAGGGCATTCAGTGGTATTAGCATACCTAATTAACAAGGACTCCTGCTGTTTTACACTATAGTGGCTGTGAAGAATCCTAATCGTTCTTTCTATGAAAGCAAAGTAGACTCGGAGTAAATTAGGTGCAACATCGGAGCTGGATTCTTTAATTACTCTGGCGTTTTCGACGGGAGATCGCCAACCTTTGACATTCTAAGCATGGTGCTGAACGAAGTAATGTGAGGCCGCGTACTTTAATTGGGACAAAGTTAATTTATTTTTCGCAAAATTAATTACATACACCTTTATTCAAGGTTACTAGAATACAAAGGATGTTCTTCTAAAAAGAAAATTGTGTTATCTAGATAGAGATAATTAGGCATAACTATTGATCCTTTGAAAGAAAGTAATTTATTATCGTAGTGTTTCATGAAAACTGTAGCCGTGTGAAATTTTGCGAAAAAATAACATCATAATAAATAAAAAAATTCCAAGAACAATTTATCAATAGAATTTTTAGGCAAAGACTGCTATTAAATATTTCGATACTTATAGATGAAGAAAGGTGAAAAAAAGAAAGGAAAAATTCAGCTTTTTTTAGAACAGTTCCTGTTTTTGCCTAGTGTTTTTCATGTAATGGCTTACTTCTTTATTTTATGAGAGTATTGTTTAGCATGTTTTATTTGCATTTTAATATATAGAAGTTTTAAAATTTTACACAAATACACAATAAACTGTACACAATAAAATTACCCAATAAACTGAAATTCTAAGTTAATGTTTCATATCCAACGTACTTGATTTTATAAATACTTTATAATCTAGAAAATCAGTGAAGAATTTAAAGTTCGTAGTAATACAGAAATTCATATTTAGCACTCCGTCATGGATGGTTTGCAAGTGAAATTTTATCAAATGTTTGTTTTCTCTTTTGAAAAAGTACAGATAGGCAACATCACTCATAAAATAATTTAATGTATCGAAAATTTGTACAGCGCTATAACTTTATCTATAAAATTCCAATTTCATTTCAATTATAATTATTTAACTGAAAATGAATAAATATTTCAAAATCACTCAAGCAAGAAATGTCAGATAAAGGATGAAATTTCAGAAAGAGCTTATGAATATGTCGCATGCAAAAGTCAATAAAATTAGGTAACACTATCATTTTTATAGAAATATAAAATAACTAAGACTCATGAGCAATTTCAAATCATGAAGAGTTCATTCGTTTCAGTATTGTATTTCATATTTAGACAATGCCAGAATAACTAACTTG